>JAESUZ010002170.1:0-513732 GCA_017311185.1 Proteles cristata cristata
CAGAGGAATAATGAGAAGCAGAATCTGGAAAGGAGGAGGCCAAAGACCTTTTGTCAATTAGACAGTTAAGTTGAAGATGGCTCATTTGCTCATCTGCCTTCAAGCTGCTCTGTTGATCCATCCTGGTCACTTTCCCTTCAACCCAGATTGCTTTTTGGGACAGTCTTGGTAACTGGGTGGTAAGAAACAAACATGGGGGAATTATATCTCATAGAAGCATTTCCAAATTAGACATAAATTAATTACCTGTGATCGACCGTAACCCAGGAATACGTGCTAATGTTTGCAAACCGGTAAAGAACACCAAGAAGCCCATCCAGGTGGCTGGAGAATAAAGGTACCTAGTAATCCTGAGAAATTAGTGTCAGTCTTCAGATTTGGCTACAAGCTAGACAGCAAGTCATTATACTGTTGCAATTTTCTCAGATACCTGCCAAACCACTCAACAATGGACCTCTGGTTAACCACAGGGAAGGCAGTGTTGGAGGGGCCATTAATAGGCACCAGATTCTGGCTCCAATTCAGCCCTGGGGGAATGTTGCTCCCTCTGGGAAATCCCTGATGGATCACTGCTTCTGCTGCCTTTACCATCAATGGGAAAAGCCTGGCCCAACTCTGAGCCACAAGTGTCCTCCGGCTACAGCAGGTTTCCTGTAGGCAGGAGAGACCAAAAGAGTGATGCTTTTTTGGTAAAGCACCTTCAGATCCTCTGATGAGGGGGTCAGTTACACATTCATATTGCAGAAAACTGTGCAATTGCTAAAGAGAATGAAGGAGCTTTGTAGTACTAACAAAGGAAGATCTCCAAAATATGGCACTGGGTAAAGAAAGTGAATTTCAGAACAAACATGTATCTCATGTGTCTATATAAAATATACATATAGGGGCACTTGGGTGGCACCGTCAGTTAAGCTTCTGACACTTGATTTCAGCTCAGGTCATGAGCCTGGGGTCATGGGATCGAACCCCGTTGTCAGGATCTGCACTGAATGTGGAACCTGCTTGGATTTCACTCTCTCTTTCCCTCTGCCCCTCACCGCCCTCTGTCAAGAAAACAAACAAATAAAAAACATATATCTTGCAAATACATGGGAAGTTTCTAAAAGTATATAAAAGTAACTATTCTGTTTCTGGAAGTAGGGAAGAGCTTCACTTAAATTTTATATTCTCTTGTGCTAATTTTATGATATAAAATAGTTTTGAAGACTTTTTCAAAGTTATAAGATGAAAGAGTCCAAGAAAAACTATTATAAATATAATGTCTCTATGCTAACTGAGGCTAAAAAATATTATCTGCTCACTTTGATCTCCCCAGCCTGATATACATCTCTGTATTAATACTCCATCTTTGTCAGGCTTACCTTGGTGCTGCTTCCATTCCAAAGAATTTAAGCTTTATGGTGATATATCAAATTAAATGTGAGTATATGCAAATCAAAACCACACTGAGATACCACCTCTGTGGTATCTCACCACACCAGTCAGAGTGGCTAAAATGAGCCAATCAGAGGACTCTAGATGCTGGCGAGGATGTGGAGAAACGGGCACCCTCCTCCCCTGTTGGTGGGAATGTAAACTGGTACAGCCCCTCTGGAAAACAGTGTGGAGGTTCCTCAGGAAACTAACAATAGAAGTCCTCTAGGACCCAGCAATAGCACTGCTAGCAATTTACCCAGGGGATCCAGAAATGCTGAGGCATAGGAGCCCACGTACCCCAATGTTCATAGCAGCCCTCTCCACAATAGCTAAAACCTGGAAAGAGCCTAAGTGTCCATCAACAGATGAATGGATCAAGAAGATGTGGTTTATCTATACCATGGAATACTACATGGCAATGAGAAACAATGAAATCTGGCCATGTGTAGCAACATGGATGGACCTTGAGGGTGTTATGCTGAGCGAAGTAAGTCAGGCAGAGAAGGACAAATATCATATGTGTGCACGTATAGGAGGATTAGGAGGAACTTAACAGAGGACCAAGGGGGAGAAGAAGGGGGGGAAATGGGGGAAAGGGAGAGAGACAAACCATGAGAGACTCTTGAATGCTGACAAAAACTGAGGACTGATGGATGTGGGGGTGAGGGGGGATGGGCATGGAGGAGGACATTTGTGGGGATGAGCACTGAGTGTTATGTGGAAACTAATTTGACAATAAACTATTTGTAAAAAAATAAATAAATGTGAGTATATGTATAAATTACATTTATGGTGAGAGATAAAACATGTCTAAACACAACAAATCTATAGCTAATACACTCACACTTCATCCAAAGGTTTTTGTAGTGTTAGTTTGGCCTGCTTACCATTGCTTTGCTCTTTGGAACAGCAGAATCACCCTCCCTTGACTCCATGGGATCATGGTGAGATTGTCTATCATATGCCCCAATTGTCCCCCTGCTGAAAAGATGGGTTCACATGCCTGGCTGGCCCACCAGGGTTCACCACTCTTCTAGCCACAACAGGGATACACAAGTGTCTTAAAATGGACCAATCAGTAACTTCCCTAAGATTTGACATGTGGGGACTAAAAGAGAAATGTTGCCTCTCTTACCTTAGAACCTTGACCATAAACACTTGAATAAAGCCAGGCAGAGGTAAAGAGAGTTGAAAAATGGAGAGTGAAGGCATCACTTCAGTTTGTGGATTCAGCCACATTTGAAGCCACAACTATTCCCACTTGGACTTCCCATTTCTATAAATTAATAAATCCCCCCCTTGGAGCTTAAGCTGGATTTTGGTAGTTTTCTCCCTTGCAGTCTAAAGGGTCTGAGCTAATTAATATCACCATTTTCTCAGTCAAGCTTTTATAAACCACTCTATGATTGTGACTATCAACCACATTCAAAATCCAAATTAAAGTTTATTTTCTAGGGGCGCCTGAGTGGCTCAGTGGGTTAAATGTCTGACTTTGGCTCAAGTCATGATCTCACAGTTTGTGGTTTTGAGCCCCGCATCAGGCTCTGTGCTGACACCTCAGAGCCTGGAGCCTGCTTCAGATTCTGTATCTCCCTCTGCCCCTCCCCTGCTTATTCTCTCTCTCTCTCAAAAATAAACATTTTAAAAAATGTTTTTAAGTTTATATTCTAATATTCTGAATGTCATTGTTAGGTAGGACATCCTATTTATTCTTCAGGAAAAGGAAGCACAAGGAACTCTCTATATGGAATTACTCCCAAGGTCATACAATTAATCAAAAGCCAAATTCAGAGCAAAAATAATTTCCCAGACCTTAAAAAAAAAAAGGCTGTATTCTATGTCAAAAGCTAAGGAGAGAGATATTAGCAAAATCTACTAAGGGAAGAAGGAAAAGGGAGATGGATTCTGTCTTACAATGTTTTAGTCCAAGAAACAGCAAGGACCAAAGCAAAACAACTTCGAGTTCCTCAATTTTCTAGCCAGGTGAGCTTCATCAGACTAACCTTGCTGATCATTTGTCCTGAAAGATTCTCAACAACTGATGTATGTAGGTGTGCAGTATCCAAGTAAGTCTCTTTCACTATATTTACCTTTACATCAATGAGGTAGAAGACTCCAGAGCTTTCATACTGTTTGTCTAAAGCATTATTATGTACTGTGAATGAAAGCCCTTATGAAGAGAGTTCACAAAATCCTCTGCTTTCTCAATGGGAAGTAAAACAAAAGCCTAGTGAGTATCAAGGGTACAACCCAGCGTAAAATAGGTTAAACTCTTTGTGGCAGGAAAATGGTAGACAAGAAAGGAAGAAAGGAAATTCATAAGTGAAACTTTCCAATGCCAATGATAGACCTAGAAGGAGATGCTAAGGGCCCCATATGTAGGGGTTTTCTCTGCAGTCAAGCATTTGGCACAGCCAGGGTTCCACAGAAGTATGCCCTGCTTGGAGGTTCTGTAATCACAACTAATAAAGGCCAATTCACATACGCACAAACACACACACACACACACACACACACACACACACACACAAAAGGCATTAAAGAAAGAGTGGAGAAAAAAAAAAAGAAAGAAAGAGTGGAGAATTCAGACAATGGACCAAAAACAAAAAACAAAAAACCCAATATGACTCCTGTACTACCTCCTGGGCTGAGGTGTGAGTCCTGAGTCCTAGTCAGGGTGTACGATCTCTGAGGCTTAACTTCTTCACCAGAAAATAAGGGATGGGACTAGATGGTCTCTGACCTCCTTCCTAGACACACATAAAATACTGCTTATAGTTTCCACTCTGAGCTTCAGAGCTTTTATTTATTTAAAAAGAAAATTTTTATTTTTAGTCTATCAGGCAAGCACTGCAACATGAAAACTGTAATATGGGAACTGAATCGTTGATGTGTTTCTTCCTTTATGTGCAAAAAGCATGAATATTTGCCCAAAGGATATTAAAGGAAGGCATAGAATCTACAGAGTCCTGGTACATTATAACCAGAGATTAACTGATCATGTACAAAAACATAGTTAGGGAGAGTGCCTATCTGGCTCAGTTGGAAGAGCGAGTGACTCTTGATCTTGGAGTTGTGAGTTTGAGCTCCACGTTGTGGGTAGAGATTACTTAAATAAATAAATAAATAAATCTTTTAAAATAATACACAGTTAAGGAGAGGGAGCCTCCATCCTTAAGTGAAATCCATATTCTCTTTTCTTTGCAGCACATGGTATATATACAGAATTGGGTAAAATAGAAGAAAAAGAGAGACATGCATATTATCACCATTGCTTACAACAGTGAAGAATTAGAAACTCCCTAAACATCTTACGACTAGGGTTGGTAAAACATCTTAAGTAACTTATACACTAAAACCTGATCACCAATTAAGATCATGTTTAGAAGAATATTTACTACCCTGAGAAAATTCCCATAGAATGTTGCTATATTTTTTAAAGTAAGTTCAAAATATATACAGTATAAATATATCATATATATTATATGTCTCATTGTTTATCTCTAAGTGGTGGAATTACAGATGACTTTTCTTTCCCTCTTTATATCATTGTGCGTTTCCAAATTTCCTATAGTGAAAATATATAATCTTTATAAATAGGGAGGAAATGTCATTTTTTAGAAGACAAACTACTTGCTTGACTCCAAGTCACATATTTTCCCCATGGAATAAAAGAATATTCCCTCCTTTTTGTTCTAGCATACTACTAAGCTGTTCGTGGTACTAGCAATCTCTTTGGAAAGATGGCTAAATTAAAACTTGGGAGCATCTGGATGCAACAGTTGGTTCTGTTTTATACAAAACAGAAAAACCAGCAGGTATAAAGTAAAAGACTGACAAATTTTACTCTATAAATATTAAAACTATGAATGATAAATACTGTAAATGAAGTCAAACAATAGTCAAAGAATGGAAAGAGCCCAAATTTCCATTGCCTGATGAATGGATAAAGAAGATATGATATATATGTATATATATATCATACATATATATATATATATATCATACACATATATATATACATACACATATACATACAATGGAAAATTACTCAGTGATCAATAAGAATGAAATCTTACCATTTGCAACAACATGGACGGGACTAGAGTGTATTATGCTAAGTAAAATAAGTCAATCAGAAGGATAAATATCATATGATTTCACTGATATGTGGAATTTAGGATATAAAACAGATGAACATAAAAGAAGGGAAGCAAAAATAACATAAAAACAGAGAGGGAGACAAACCATAAGAGACTCTTAGAAGGGAAGCAAAAATAACATAAAAACAGAGAGGGAGACAAACCATAAGAGACTCTTAGATAGAGAGAATAAATTGAATAAATTCCAACCCTCAATTCGCAGGTGGAATGCTGCGAATAGAGCTAAGGGTGAGGGGCAGTGAGGGAGACACTTGTTGGGATGGGTACTGAGTGTTATATGTAAGTAATAAATCACTAAATTCTATTCCAGAGATTATTATTACACTACATGTTAACTAACTTGGATTTACATTTTCATAAACAGATAGATAGATAGATAGATAGATGAATGAATGAATGAATGAATGAATGAATGAATGAATAAAATCAAAGAGTGAATGAAGGGGCACCTGGATGGTTCAGTTGGTTGAGCAGCAGACTCTGGAATTTAGCTCAGGTCATGATCTCACCATAACTGGGTACCCTAGGGGACCCTTCTCTAGCTCTGTGCTGACAGTGCAGACCCCACTTGGGATTCTCTCTCCCTCTCTCTACACCTTCCCTGCTTGTGCACACATGCACACTCTATCAAAAATAAATAAACATGAAAAAAATCAAATAGCTTTATTAACATGAAAAACAATATACTTCACCCCAAATTTAAAAGATGGAAAATAGGGGTGCCTGGGTGGCTTAGTCGGTTAAGCGTCCGACTTTCGCTTAGGTCATGATCTCGCGGTTCGTGGGTTCGAGCCCCGCGTCGGGCTCTGTGCTGACTGCCAGCTCAGAGCCTGGAGCCTGTTTCAGTCTGTGACTCCCTCTCTCTCTGACCCTCCCCTTCTCACGCTGTCTCTCTCTCTCTCTCTCCTAGAAATAAATAAAAATATTTAAAAAAAAAAAGATGGAAAATAAAACAATGAAATGCTACTTTTTAATCTTCCGCGTTGGCAAATAGTTTAACAGTTTAACAAACCTAGCCTTAACAAGGTGGGAGATGGAGAACAGTTATTGAGGAGAATATGGTTTGGTGGTACCTTTAATTGGCAAGGTCTGTAAAGTTAAAAATGCAAATATTCTTCAACAAAACCATCCCACTTCTAAGAATTTCTCTTTATAGACACAGGTGTACACATAGCCCAAGACACATACACACATGTTCACTGCAGATCCGTTTGTAACTGCACAAGACTGCAAACAAGCTTGACCTCCTTCTGTGAGGACTGGTTGAATATTTAGTGTGCCGCCTGATACAATACCAGGCAGCCATTCTCAGAGGATGGAGAGGATCTACTTGTGTTGATGTGAGGCCATCTCCAAGACCGTATTATGGTCTGGGGTTGAGAGGGAGGGGTGTGAGAGTGCAGACGACCCCATTTTTTGTGTAGGGAGACAGTTTAAAGTCTATGTCTATATATTTGTGCTCTGGAAGAAATCAAAAGAGCACTTTCGACCAGCGTGCAGCGAGTCAGAATGCTTCCCTGACTGCGATTGGAGCCGGCGCCCGGCCCTCTCTCCCCACGGAGCACTCCGAAAGACAACAGCAAATCGAAGGATCAGACTCCCCGGAGACGGGGCGGTGAGGTCCCACCCCTGGGATATGCCGTCTAGGGCAAGCTTTCCTCGAGTTGGGAAAAGCTCTGCGTCGGGCATGGCCCCCCGAAGGCCCCCCGGCTCCGCAGCCCCTGCGCCCGACCCGGCCGCCGCTCCCGAGCGCCCCTGCCCGGCCCGGGCGAGCATTCGTGGGGCCACAGTGCGACCCAGCGGAGCGCAGGGAAACTGCGCCCGACGGCCACCCCACAACCCTTGCGGGGGAGGCCGCACGGAGCCCACCCTCCTTCACCTGGTACAGTCTTCAGGGAAATGGTGACATGAAAACAGCCTCCGTCCTCCTTCGTAAATTCACGGAGGCCGTCTGTTTGCCAAGCCAGTGTTGCTAAGCTTCACAAGTCTTTCTTACACCTGCACTTCACGCACACTGTAGGTGAAAATCAACTTGCTGGAAAGGTCTGCTTTGAGAGGCAGTGTTTTTTATTTCGAGTTTCCAGACAACTGGTAATTTATGAAGTCCAAGGAAAAAACTATCAGCTTCCATCTGAAGGATCACTCCAGTGATCTAGTGCAGTCTATGGATAACTCAACCGAAAAGCCACCAACTTCCTGAAATCAGTCCCCGCATAAATAGAAGCGTCCTCTGGCTCACTCTGCGATTCTCTCCTCGTGACTCAGATCTGCACAGCATCTCCCTTCCTGGACCCTGCAAGCTCCCTGAGGCAGAGATCAGATCTTACTCATCTGTGTTAGGAGTAGGGGAAAAGGCAGAAACCGCGGAGACAGCAGGAATGGGAAAGAAAACAGAAGGAAGAAAATGTGTCACAACAGCAACAGTGACGCACCAGTTTTATCTGTCAATTAAGTAGTCGATTGAACACCAAATCGCCACATATTATACTGAGCCTTGACTCAGAAACGCCAGCGTTTCTCAACGGTCACCACTTGCACATTAGTTTCAACCCATATTAATACCATTTAATTTGAAAAGCAGGTAACTGAATATACACAAGGGAAAGATCTCTCAAAAAACAAGGTTGAGGTTTGGGGAGTTTTTCCTGCCAACTAGAAAATATAAATGTTTTGGCAATAGATAAGAGAGTCAAATATCTGCGTATAGGATTTAATTCGTTCATTGAGTTACATATAAAAGTTTAGGGGCTCCTGGGTGGCTTGGTCGGTTGAGAGTCTGACTCTTGATTTCAGTTCAGGTCATGATCTAACCATGATGAGATGGAGCAGGGCATCCGGCTCCCTGCTGAGCATGGGGCCATCTTAGGATTCTTTCTATATCTCTCCCTCTCTCTCTCTCTCTCTATCTCTGTGTGTGTGTGTGTGTGTGTGTGTGTGTGTGTGTCTGTCTCTGTCTCTCTCTCTCTCTCTCTCTCTGCCCCTCTCCCCTACTCACACTCTCATAAATAAATAAATAAATAAATAAATAAATAAATAAATAAATTTAAATCACATGTGAAATAGTAAGTTGATTTCATAATATTGCTTTTTCCCCCCACACTCACATTTTATGAAGCAATTTTATTTAAACTCTTACCTTGGAGTCTTTGAATATCTCAGTCATCCCAAGAAGTACTTCTTAAAGCATCTAACACACCCACTTTTATTTACATACAGTATCACTGGATATTTTTAGTCACAAGCCATAATTATATAAATTCAGGGTTGTTGGGTCTTTTTTTCAAAATTTTGCCATTAGTTTAGATTTGTGATCTCTTCAACGTATTCACTAACTGTGTTGCCTTTTAATCGTTGCTTATTTACATATACACCCAAGACTTAAATAGAGGGGTCATCAGCAAGGGTCTAGCTGCAGAGAACCAAATCTGTTCTGGCTAGTTGAAGCAAGAAGATGTTTGTAACAGAATATCATATAGCTTCTGGAGTCACTGAATTGGGGATTGGGGAGGGGGGTTAGGTTTGGCAAGAAGTTTTGGCAAGAAGCCGACTCTAGGCTGAACTTTCAGGAATAATCCCACAGTCACACCAGAGGACTGGCCAGAGAACAGCAAGGCACACTCCAAATCTGGCGCTGTGGCTGCACTGTGCGACATGGTACCGTCCCCGCTGTAACCAGGAAGCTGCCAGCTGCATTGAGATGCCACTGCTGCATATTACCTTTGCCACCACCCACCAGCCAAAATGATCCACTCATTCTGAAGTCAAGTGGTATGCAGGCAAATTGGAAAGTGGGAGCCTAAAGTGCATCTGCAATTCTCCCTGCAAGAGAGTCTAGAAAGTATCATTTTTAGCTTTGCAGCTTCTTCAGTACAGGAAGACGGGTAAGAGGGAAGTTAGGATAGACAATGAACAAGCTAGTCCAATCCACTGGCTCCATTCTGCCAAGAACACTTAACTAATTTTGTATTATATTTATTTGCTCCCCTCCTTTTTTTTTAACCAATTCAATCAGACGATCTTTGTCAGCAGCTAACGCTAGCACTTTGATCAAAACTCTTTCAGGAGCAAGTTCTCCCCATACACTATTTTAGTTGTCCAAACACCAGTAATCAAGAAAATGGCTTGAAAGGTGAGATCTTGGAAGCCCCTGAATATAAGAAAACTTTGCCTTATATTATATATATATATATATATATATATATATATATATACGTGTGTGTGTGTGTGTATATATATATGTATATATATATATATACATACATACATATATACATACATGTATATATGTAACATCCATAGTTTCCAGGGATTTGGTGTAGTGGTATCTTGGGGGGTGGGGGACATGCTACCCACTACAGCAGGTAAATTTAGGAAATGCTGGACTAGGGGTGCTTGGGTGGCAGAGTTGGTTAAGTGTCCAACTCTCAGATCAAGAGTTCAAGCCCTGCATCAGGCTCTGTGCTAACAGAGCAGAGCCTGCTTCAGATCCTCTGTCCACTCCCCCACTCTGCTCCTCCCCTGCTCATGTGCGCTTGCTCTTTCTCTCTCTTTCAAAAACAAGCAAATGTTTAAAAAAAAAATTAAAGGAAATGCTGGAATAAACAAACCAGTTTCCTTGCTGCAGGATTTTTTAAAGCTTTTCACTTGCTAATGTGCATTGTGAACCTCCTAGAGCAAGATATACTATGCAATGATTCTCAAATTTATTTGACTATGGACTTCTACTTGCAAAAGTGATGTTCCACATAGCACATTCTGGTATAGACTTAGAATTTACCTGCTGGACAGGTCCTCAGAAAGAATTTCAATAAGCATCACAGAAGCTGAAAATAGCTGACCAAACAGTTGAGGTCCTTGAGGATTTGGCAAGAGTAACTATTCTAAACTGTGACCATGTACCACCACTAAAGGTCATCACAGCCATACAGCCACCAAATGAAATAAAATAAAGATTTATGCCCAATTATTAGCCTACCTCCCACCAGATTCTATTTTTGGTTCAAGAAACAGTACAAACTCCCAATCCTTTGAAACCAAACCCTCTGTCAGCCTTCTAGACCCTTCCTGTCCTACAGCAATCATTGCTTCCACCAAACTGATCTACTCACTGAATTTCGTCCTGCTACCCCTTTGCTATGAAAAATTCCTTCCCCCTACACCTCACATATTAACACAGGTTCAACCTAGGTTCGTTTCAAGCAATACACCCTAACAAAAGCCTCCCTGGTCATCTCGCCCCAGAAGGGCTCTCTCCCTCTGTAGTTGGCCCAGGACACTTGTCAAGTAGCTTGTTTTCAAATTCTTTGCATGTGGGTATTATCTCCATTACTGGCTAGCACAGCACTTATGAACAGTATCATGACTAAGATCTCTTCCTATCCTCTGAGTATTCTACCACAGTGCTTTTTACAGAAAAGATGCTCAAAAGAAATTTCTTCATTGACTAAATAATCAATCTTCTCAGAAACTACATTATGTAGATGTAAAAGTGCTGTCCAGACTCCCGCAGCCCATTCCATCTCCCAAATGAGAGTAAATTAGAACCCAGAAGCTTGCCCAGATAAAAGGGTTAGAGATACCCAATTAGCAGTGATGGATAGTGGACCCAAATGTGGATGGCATTGAGGATCTGGGCTAAGTAGGGTTCTGTACTCTCTTAATGATTTCAAACAATGCAACAGACCCAAAAGAATTTGAAAGCACATACTCAAATATGTAAAGACATGTCTGTAGCAGCCTTGGTCACAACAGCCAAAAGGTGGAAACAACTTAAGTGCCCTCATCATCAATGAGTGAATGGATAAATGAATTGTGGTGTTACATATAACAGAATACTATGCAGCCATAAAAAGGAATGAAATACTGAGATATGATACAAAGTAGATGAACTTCAAAAACACGATGCTGAGTGAAAGAGGCCAGACACAAAAGGTCACATATTGTATAATTTCATTTATATGAAATGTCCAGATTAGGTAAATCCATGGAGATAGAATGCAGATTGATGGTTGCTGGGGTGAGGGGACATGGGGGTATGGGGTTTCATTTTAGGGTAATGAAAATGATATGGAACTAGTTGGATGATGTGCAACTTGATGGTTGCACAACATTTTGAAAGTACTCAATGCTACTGGACTGTTCACATTGAAATGATTAATTTTGTTATGTGAACTTAATTTTTTAACTTTAATAGCACATATGCAAATCTGGTATTGATGTTTAACGAACGATGTCAAGGAAAATTATTGTTAAGAATAAGATAATATAGGGGCACCTGGGTGGCTCAGTCCATTAAGCGTCCAACTTCGGCTCAGGTCATGATCTCACAGTTTATGGGTTCGAGCCCTGCATCAGGCTCTGTGCTGATGGCTAGCTCAGAGCCTGGAGCCTGCTTCGGATTCTGTAACTCCCTCTCTCTGACCCTCCCCTGCTCATGCTGTCTCTCTCTCTCTCTCTCTCTCTCAGAAATAAATTAAACATTAAAAAATTTTTAAATAAAAAGAATAAGATAATATATAATATATGATACAATTATAATTTTATATATAATATAGATTATACATATATAATATAACTCATCATCATAACTCTTATTTATGATAAATGGTCACAAAAGGAAATGACTGTCGGAGGTTAGTCTGTAGTTCTTATTTTAAACATTAACTATTAGAAACTTCCACCTAAAAAATTAAAGAAGAAAATGAAACAGAAAAAGCAGGGCAAGGACATAGGTGAGTGAGGCCTTGTGGTAAGCTGTGCCCCTGTGCCCTCCATGTGGCAGTGCAAGCCTCAGCTCAGCCCCAGGAGAGCACGGCCCCTGCGTGTCCTGCTCCTTATATTTGTCTCCAGCGCCCTTCACGGTGTCAGGTGCATATATCTGTTCACTGAACTTCTTAGAGAAACCTGGACTTCTAAACTAAACCAGAAGGTAAGCGGACACCAAGATCACAGTCAGTCCCTGGGTTCAGGACCTGAGCTCTGCTGAAAGAGGCTTATGGGAGGCCTGTGTCCCGCGCATGCTGAGACTTTCAACCAGCACATCCCAGAGGCACCACACCACCAACTTCTCTCAGACTGACGCTAATGAGCCTGGCAGATGAGGAGTCCCAGAGGAAGACACACAGAGTTAAACCTTCCCTTTATCTGCCCTGGACATACACCTTCCATGGACACTCTCTTGTCATGCTCTGATGTATTGGCTACTTACCCATTCCTGGCCCCCAGCTCCGGTTCCCACAAAAAAACACCAAATTTGGTGACCAGCCTTTGGACTGGCTCCTCAGGCCACATCCATGTCTAGTTAAGGCTGACCCTTTGGATTTGGTGACCCAACACTGGCTTCACCCAGGCTCCAACCTGGCCCCCCAAATTCCATCATTGGTGTTGCTCACGGACTCCCACCCCAGTTAAGATGCATGTCAGCCCTGAGGTAGTCGTGACAAAGATACACACTTCATGTAGTCCCTATGATATCCATGCCAAAAAGTAAAACATGTTAACACCCGGCCTTGTCAATAAAGAAGCATAAGTCAAAAATGTGGTTGTGGGGCACCTGGGTAGCTCAGTCGGTTAAGCGTCTGACTTCAGCTCAGGTCATGATCTCATGGTCCGTGGGTTCAAGCCCCACGTCGGGCTCTGTGCTGACAGCTAGCCCAGAAACTGGAGCCTGTTTCAGATTCTGTGTCTCCCTCTCTCTCTGACCCTCCCCTGCTCACTCTGTCTCTCTCTCTCAGAAATAAATACAACATTGAAAAAAAATGTGGTTGCGAGTAAAGAATCACACTGGACTGCATGGTCACACAATGTGAATCCAGCTAAGTGAGCAGAAAACAATTATTTTTTTCTCCTGCAGTTGAGCATCACCCCTACCTTCTTCCTGTAAATCCCCCCATGTACCCTCTCTTTGGTGGCCCCTCAATATCTTATGTCCTGATGTCCAAAGAGCATTCTCTCTCTCCTTCTTTCAGTATGTCTCTCATTGTCTCTGTTTCTCTTTCTTACCACTATTTCTCTTTTATCCTTACCTACCAATACACAAAATTGACTTGTAAAATAAATACCGTAGGTTTGTCTTACGTATTGAGTATTTTCATTCTATTTGGAGTCCTAAGGCAAGCAGTTATCAGAATTTACAAGAGTGGTTTCCTATAAAATTTTCCTATAAAATTGATGCTTCTGTACTCCAGCTAAGCGCTCTCTTTATGTTTACCTCTTGGATTATGGTGTTTATTGTGGGTTGGATTGGATCATCAAAAAAGATATGTTGACGTCCAAACCCTAGACACCTGTGAAGGTGACCTTACCTGGAAATAGGGTCTTTGCATGTGTAACCAAGCTTTAAGCTGAGGTCATCTGGAGTAGAGTGGGTCCCCTAATCCAGTATGACTAATGTCCTCAAAAGAGAGAAGAGACACAAAGACGCAGACACAAACGAAGAAGACAGCCATGTAACAATGGAGACAAAAATTGAAGTGGTGTGTTTAGAAGCCAAGGAGCATCAAGGATTGTTAGTAAACACCAGAGGCCAGAAGAGGCAAGGAAGGTTTCTCCACTACAAGTTTCAGAGAGAGTGTGGCCCTGCAAGCACCTTGGTTGACACTTCTATCTTCCAGACAACATGAGACAATAAATTTCTCTTATTTTAAGCCACTGAGTTTGTGGTACCCTATTATAGCATCCACAGGAAGCTAATACAGTGTCCCTCAAAGGCACTCAGTTGTGGTTTTTGTAATTGTTTTTGTTCTTTTTTAAGTTTATTTCTTTATTTTGAGAGAGAGAGAGAGCAGGGCAGAGCAGAGAGAAGAAAAGAGAATCCCAAGTAGGCTCTGCACTGTCAGCGCGGATGCAGGATTCGAACTCACAAACTGTGAGATCATAACCTGAGCTGAAAGTCAGATGCTGAACCCACTGAGCTACCCAGGTGCCCCAGTTGTTGTTTTTGTTTTGTTTTGTTTTGTTTTGTTTTAAATGCTTGAGGCTTGGGGCGCCTGGGTGGCTTAGTCGGTTAAGCGTCGACTTTCGCTTAGGTCATGATCTCGCGGTTCATGGGTTCGAGCCCCACATCGGGCTCTGTGTTGACTGCCGGCTCAGAGCCTGGAGCTTGTTTCAATCTGTGACTCCCTCTCTCTCTGACCCTCCCCTGCTCACACTGTCTCTCTCTCTCCTAGAAATAAATAAAACATTAAATAAATAAATAAATAAATAAATGCTTGAGGCTTCTTCAAGAATTCTTATTACTGACCCTGATTATTCACTCCTGATTTATCTAATTTGAAGATCAAGGAAGTGGATTATTTTCATATCTCAGAAAGAAATATAACTAAAATTTGTCATCAGTTGATTTTATTTTCATGTGAATGTGCCCCAGTAGCAATGAACATATCTAGTGTTTTGGCTGCAGCTTGTAAATGTCATTCCCCATAAGATCCTTTGATAAAAATCCTGATTCCAAGTCTAGGATAGGGAAAATACAAGTGAGCCTGCAACATTTTGTTGCCCTAGAAAGCAAGGAAGTGCTCAAAGGTGAAGCAAGACATGCCAAAAGGCCATAGGGGACACTGTGAAAGGGCTCCTGCTACCCAAATTTGGTACAACTTGAGCAGTAGATAGAATAATGGAGTAATAATGATAATGGATTATAACACAATGAAATGTTTTTGAAAAATAATCCATGGTCCATGATGATACTCAAGAGAGAAAAAGAGAAAGATTTTCCTTATAGAGGAATGTCAACTAATAAATATAGAGGGAGGGATATAGGATTGGAAAATGACCATTTTTGCAACCTGTGATGTAATCATCAATTCAATCAATGACTAAAACTATAGGAGGCAGTATATTCACATGGACTCCAAGTGTCACTGCAGAGAACTTATTCATTCTAAAGAGGGAAAGGGAGGGATTTGGAGCACATCTTACAACTGGCAGATGACTGAGTGACCACATGTTACATATTTCCTGGTATGATGCAAAAAAAGACACATAATTTCACCTATGTAGTATTTTTGCCAAAAATGTTTCCCTAAAGGTGACCAAGAGAAACTAATCAGACCAACACAGAGTATGATACATTCTACATGACAACTGGCCTGGTCTCTTCAAAACCTCCAGGGACAGGGCGCCTGGGTGTCTCAGTTTGTTAAGCATCTGACTTCAGCTCAGGTCACGATCTCATAGTTCCTGAGTTTGAGCCCTGCCTCAGTGAGCTTGAGCCCCGCTTCTGGCTCCTCACTGATGGTGCGAAACCTGTGTGAGATTCTCTCTCTCTGCCCTTGCTCACTTGTGCCCTCTCTCAAAAAAAAAAAAAAAAAAAGTCCAGTGTTATGGAAAAGGGAGGTGGGCAATCATTCAGTAAATACCAAATATACAGAGTAACTAAATATAATGCATGAATCTTGATTGATCCCAGACTAAAACAAATAGTTATAAAAAGTCATGTGGTGGGGGGAACGGGTCGGAATTGAATATAAACTATACTTCACAGTTATGGCTGATTGTCTTAGGTATGGTCATGGTATTGTGGTTACATAGGGGAGATGTCACTATTCTCAAGAGAGGCATGCTGAAGAAAAGTGTCACGGTATCTACAACTTTCAAGTGTTAACAACTGGTAACTCTAGGTGAAGGATGTGTAGCAGCTAATTGCATAATCTTTTCAACTTTCCTGTAGATTTGAAATGTTTCAACTAAAATATAGGTGGTGGAGACTCAAATATGGTCTAAATGGTTTTTTTCATTCCCTTCATGATCCCGGAAGGTAAAGCATTCCCCTTGTCTTTGTAAATTATCTCTTGTGTCAAATGCCTTCTACTCTGACCCTCCTGAAGCACTTGAAGTTGAACACACACCTGTTCCAAGCAAGGCATTTTTTCCACTGCCCCAAAGTGTACAGGGCTTTCTCTTCACAGCTGTACCCCTGGGAGCACTTTTCTGCGTCAGCACCTCACCTGTTTGTCATTTTCTCCTGGATGTGTGCAGCTCTAGGAATCTGTCACTGTCTTTTTGTGACTTAAAGATGAATCATTCTCCAGCCTTTAGAGGAGAAGATACCATATGACTTCCTCATTGCTGTCGAGCAAGAGGGGGCCACTCCCGGAGCCCTCTGCTCAGATCGCTGGTGGATTCCAGCAGTGGCTTCTAAAGTTTCTAGCAGCTGCCGAGGGTGTTGGGAACACCACTGTGCTGAAAACTGAGATTCCCTTTGGAAAGTCCTTCCACCTCTCAGGGCTTTAGGCTCTTCATTAGTTAAAAGGGAATGATTGGTAAGAATGATTTTAAAGCTCCCTTCCAATTTTATCATTCAAGTCTCTGTTTTCTGGAATGTGTCCATTGCCACAGCCCAGGAGACAAAGCCAAGGGTGAGTCCTCCTCCTTGAGAACGGTCCTCAAATTCTTGGGCACTCCCATAGTGAAGTAGCACTCTCAGCCCCTCTCCCAGCAAACCGGAAACATTTTTTAAGACCTAGCCCACCACCACACCTGGTCTATGCTTACCTTCCTTCTGAAAACAAATGTGTCAGTTGGCAACTTGTGAAGCCTCATAAGAATGAATTCCATATGTCCTTGGCATGCCATATAAAGAGAGCATCAAAGGAGGACACACCGTGTGGAATATGGTTATCCACTTCCTTTATTCTCCAAAGCTGAATGCTGTCTGTTAGCTATAGGCCCCCTTGGAAAATTCTGACAGGGCCAAAGAAAGAAAATGATGGAAGAGAGAGCAGAAACTGTAGAGGAAGTCCGTAAACTTTCATCCAGCATGTGACCAGGGGGGTAAAGAAGATGAAAAGTTTAAGAGATGGGTAATAAATGGAAAAGAAAAAACATGTTAGAAAACGATGTACTGGAGACTGATTCATCCCCACATTCAGTTCAACACCCTTATGCTTCAATGACATTTTCTATCCTGTGCACTTTTATAATAAATAATGATGCAAAAATACTTAAACTACATCCTTCCCAGGTTGACCATTCAAGCTGAGCAGTGGTCCGCAAAACTGATAGTTCAGAGTCAAGAAGAACCCGCTGTAGCCTTATGCTGAACAGAGTTTAGGCTCAGCTAGCATGAAGCCCAGAAGTGAACCTGCCCTGCCTCTAGGGGACGCAAGCCAAATCAAACCTTCCTGTCTTTTTGCAGGACTTCTGCAAGAACGCATTTAAGCAAAGTAAAAAGAGAAGAAAAAAAGATTGCCTTTTATTTTTTTTTTTAAATGTTTTATTTATTTCTAGGAGAGAGAGAGAGACAGCGTGAGCAGGGGAGGGTCAGAGAGAGAGGGAGTCACAGACTGAAACAGGCTCCAGGCTCCGAGCTGGCAGTCAGCCAGAGCGAGCGGGGCCGAACTCATGGCGAGATCATGACCTAAGTGAAAGTGCACGCAACCGACTAAGCCACCCAGGCACCCCGAAAAGATTGCCTTTAAAGAAGAGAACAGGGGTGCCTGGGTGGCTTACAGTGGTCGTCCGACTTCGCTTAGGGTCATGATCTCGCGTGGGTTCGAGCCCCGTCGGGCTCTGACTGCCAGCTCAGAGCCTGGAGCCTGTTTCAGAGTCTGTGATTCTCTCTCTCTCTGACCCTCCCCTGCTCACGCTGTCTCTCTCTCTCTCCTAGAAATAAATAAATAAAAACATTTAAAAAAAAAAATAAAAAATAAAGAAGAGAACATAGTCTGCAGGGAATTCTGACTTCCATAACTGAGAGCTGAGGTGATTTACTGGTGCCCTCTTTACATATTTTCTTAGTTAAACTACACTGATCATTCATTGCTTATTTAACAAATTGGTTATAGTCAGTATATTTGTAGTAAAGACAAGTTTGGGTACTTTAGAGAACTCAATAGGAGTCTGCTGGGGAGCTCAGCCACTCTCTTGAGTATTTATTGTGAACTATATGCAAATAATTTGTTTTGTTTATTCTTTTTTTCATCTATCTCTTCTACTCAAATGTAAATACCATAAAGGTGGGGACTATTATCTGTGTTTTTCACCATTGAAACCCTAGCCTATACTGCAAATGTAATAAGTACTTAATGAAGGAAGATACATATAACATTTATAATTAGGGGGGGAAAGCATGGCATGATTTCCCATTAATTTCGGCTGTTCTTTTTTTTATATATAAAATCTCTGCAGATATTTTTTTACATAGGGACTTTTCTTACAGGGACCCTCACATAGATCCCAGAGCGCATTTCTCATTAAGTTCATTTCTGAGTATTTTGTGAGTTTTGTTTCTAAAAGTAGACTCTGTCTCTCCCCTCTCCTCTCTCTCTACCTCCCCTCCTCCCTTCCCCATTATATCTTAGAGCCCATCAATGCTGGCATGTGGGAAAGCTTTTGATTTGAGTATATCTATCCTGCTAGCAGCTAACACACTAAGATCTCTTATGAAATCTAAGAGTCGAGGTTCATTTTGTTTGATTCTCTTAGTATGCTAGGTATAAAATCATATCATCTGCAAATGATAAAATTTTGTCTTTTCCTTTTCAGTGATCTAAATCTTGTTTCTGTTTCATCTTTAATTGCACCAGCTACAAACTGGGAAAGACATCAAATGATAATGGTAGTGGTGGGTGTTCTCTAATCCATTCATGGTTCTAATGAGAAGCCTCTGGCGTTTCCTCGTGATTTTCACAACTGGAGCCCAGCAGCCTCTCAGGCGCTCACTGCCTTTCACTTCACTCTTCTTACAGACCACTTAAAATCATCCTAATGTAATAATGTAAGTCTAACAACACCAGGGTGGTTGGCTCTCAAAGACATTTCCTTTCTGACCCTAAGCCGCAGTGTAGGGCAGTCTTGTGCCTCTGTTACACACATGGGCACACACACAGCAGGTGTAGCATGTCCAGTCATGCCAACCCTGGGATTCCGGGCTGCAGAGGGTGGCGGGGCAATGCCGAGACCTCAAGGGCCCCAGCACACCGGCAGCACTTGCAGCCAGGGCAGTTCCTACAGCGCTGAGGACATCAGGTGCTAGCAGCCTTGGCAAACGTGCGCATTCTCAGGGTGAGTCCTGGCAGCACTATGCAAATAAAAGGATAGTAGCTGTGTGTTTGTCCTAATCAGGAGAAGAAGCCAACAGTGTATTGAAATGATACAAGAAGAATTACTTCCGCTCCAGACAATGACCCTGGTGAATTCTGGGTCTTTCCTTGGTCCGTCCACCCCTCGGTGATTGAGCAAATTCCTTTTCTGTCCCTTCTACTTGATTCAAAGCAGACTGAGATTGGAAGCCATTTTAGAGCTTGTGGAGAGACACTGCCCTTCCATGGTCTCAGACCTTCTCCACCTCCTGCAGGCCTCTCCTCCTTTTCAGAACCAAGCTCTATTCTACTAGCTGCCTCCAGGTAATGAAGACTGCGGACACAAATACAGAGGAATATCATCAGTGACCTCAGTGTATGGACCTGATGTGCCACCTGGGCAAGGACGTCTTCCCTAGGAAAACACATCCTCTATAGGACTTCTTCCAAGCTTTGGTGCTGTCAGAGCAGCCATAGCAAATGGTTGGTGTTATTTCCACTGCCCTGGGGATCCAAACTATCCCTAAGAGAGGCATTAGGTGGAGGAGACCTGACAAGCAGTTGACAACAGCAATTATATTTCCCCTTCTACCAACCTTTGGCACCAGCTCTACTGCCAAACCACCCCAATCCATGTTTGAATAATTCAGACTCTTCCCTCCGTCTTCCTAGCTGCCTCCATGGCTATAAGCACCTTTTTTAGCAAGGGGAGGCAAGGGTACATATGTGTCTGTATCAGCGCTAATGGATTAGGGACAGGAAGGAGGCTGCCTTTGTTTCCCCCACCCCACCCCTTCCACTGCTCCTCTCACCCCCAGTGAAAGCAAATGGCTGGATCAAGCTATATTCCAGAGCCAACCCTCACTCCAGCTATTGTAAAGACTGTCCTTAATTCCAAGTTTCATTCCCTGTTTAGCTTCACTCCAGCCCCCAGCCCTGACCACTACATACTCCTAATGCCCAGCTCAGCAAGCCAAGTCTTGTCCTTACACAAATATTAGTAATCGTAGCTAACACTTACAAGCAAACACACACACATATATTTAATCTTGACAGCAATCCTCTGAAGTAGGTACTATTATCCCCTTTTACAGATGAAAAAACTGAGACTCCAGGAAATTAGATGACTTGTCTGAGGCCACACAGTCTGTCAAAAGCAGAGCTGAGATTTGAACTCAGGATCTTACCTCTGAGCTTGTACCAACACTGAAAATTCTAGACCACTGTCCCCAATCCAGCCTCATCTCCACCCCCAGCTCTCCAGTTTTGATGGCAATCTGAGCTCCTTGATAGTGTAGCTGTGCCCCAGGGCCTGCTACCCCAAGTTAGATGGTAAGGTATGCCTGCGCCTCACCCCATCCTGGGCTCTCCTGACATACCCTTTCCCCTGCTACAGACAACAGAGCTCAAGTCAATGAGAGGTCAATACTGAGCCAGGGCAAGGTGGTCAGCTCATGGAAGTCCAAGGGAGCGCAGGCATCAAAGCACCCCAGCTGCTAATTAAAATGAGCCCTAGACACCCAGGATGTGTCCATGGCATCCAGGCCCACCTTCCAGAACTGCAGAGGATGCTGTCTCATGTCTGTGAAATCCAAGGACCGGGCAGCAGAAGAAGGCAGCTGTGGGAGCGCAGAGGGCCTGAGAGGCAGAAGGCCCACAAGAAAGAGGTCTGAGCAGAGGCCTTCACCTCCCCTGCAAGAGGCAGCAGAGGAAACCACACATTGCCATTGTGGCGGAACCCCGGGCATTGACTTCTTCTGTGAGCTGTGTGCCAGCAACTCTAGCCACTGTTCTGCCATCTTCTGGTCAAAATTCTGCTCTACTTCATATGGCTTTCCCAGAAAACAGGTCTAATCGTATTCTCCCACTGACTTGGCATCTTTTATCCCCATCCCCATGCTCCTAGCTGCCTCCCTAAGCACTTCCTAAGGCATTCATCATTGTCAATTATTATCATTAATCACCAGATGCATAATTTGTTCAGAATTTATAGCAACCAAGCTAGCTCATTTAGTTCTTATATTCATAAGCTCCTTTAGTTCTTTGAGGTAGCTATTATACCCATTTTACAGATGGGGGAAACTAAATTCTAAATTCAGTTACCTCGGGGCAAACAACTGACACACCACTTTCAGAGGGTCAGTATAACCAAGATTAAGTGAACAGCTCTTATTGAGATCAAGATTACTTTACTTTTGGAATTTCTGGGAAGGCAAAACAAAAACTTACCCAATGGTTCCTCTGGCTTTGAGTCACCAGTTTAAGATCCTTGAGTTCAAAAAAAAAAAAAAAAAAGATCCTTGAGTTCAGGAACTCAGATCAGCCTGCCTCTGGGGGTGCATGCTCTTAACACCTAGTTATTTCACTTCTCCATTATTTTCTTTCTTCCCACTCATCCCATTGGATCTAAATTGAGTTGTGTGGGGAAGGAGGCAAAGAATCAGTATCAAAGAATCTTTAGTATAACTCGGAGGAGAATCCCTACTAGCCTACTCCCTAAAGTGAATAACTCAGGTACAAGACAGAATCTTGTACAGTAGTCCCCCTTTATTTGTAGGGGATGTGTTCTGAGATCCCCAGTGGATGCCTGAAATTGCAGATAATAAGAAACTCTATAAATATACTATGTTTTTTCCTATACTACATGCCTATGATGAAGTTTAACTTATAAATTAGATATAGTAAGAGATTAACAACAATAATAAAATAGAACAATTATAACAACATACCATAATAAGTTATATGAAAGTGATTTCTCTCTCTCTCTCTCTCTCTCTCTCTCTCTCTCTCTCATAAAATGCCTATATGGTGAGAGATAAAGTGAGGAAAAAATGAGGTAGCATTAGACTATTATTTTTTTTTCATTCTTAAAGAGACTTTTTTATTATAGAATTTCTCTTTCACTCGTGACATCCAATGAGCTAACAGAATTTCATTAATGAAACAAAATGAGAAAAAAAACATGTACGCTTATTAATTAATAACATAAACCACACCTTGCCCAAGAAGGGATGCTGACCGTGTTCTCCCAGAGCAGAGGGGAGACTTGTGCGAGGGCTATGATGCCATCAATTTGGTCCCCTTCTTGGATTTAACTCTTCCAGATGTTGGGATGGAGCAGGGGGGAGGCAGGGAATGCACACCCAGTTCCAGCCTCTCCACCAACATCCCACTCCTCTGCCCCACAGCTACTAACCGTCTCCTACAGGAGCAGCCGGTCCCCAAGACCATCGACAAGCTGCACCACATGAGGCCGAGGTCACCAGACCAGGGACTGAAACGGAGCTGTGCTTTGCCAGAGGCTGAGTGTGGGGCGGGGACTATTATTGACCTTCTAATAGTACATCAGGAAGATCACCTGCTTCCAGACCACAGTTGACTGTAGGTAACATACCACAGACAGTGAAACCATGGATAATGGGGCACTACTCTAGTCCTAAACTTATGCACCGTATGGGCTCCTAGCTGTCAGCACAGAGGCTGTTGCGAGGGTGCAGGGTTTGAACTCATGAACTGTGAGATCATGACCTGAGCTGAAGTCAGATGCTTAATGGACTGAGTCACCCAGGCACCCTGAACTCTACCTAATTCTTTAAGTCCCAATATGGAACATTTCCAAAGAGAGGCAACACTTGCTTTAAAAATTAAAAAAGAAAAGCACAAAATGCCATCAGAGTCATTTCGTGTCTATTGTATTATCCCATTGAGACAATGCTTTCCAGCCACATTCAGTGGACAGTGTTGGGTTTCAGGGGTCCATGCATATCTTAGAAGCTCATTCAAAATTTTGTATATATGTACATTTTTCTGGAAAGAAGGTTGAAAGAGCTATCATCAATAGGCCCACTGCTCAGGAAAAACAACAACAACAACACTAAAAACGCTAACTTATTGTAGGAATAAATATCTTCTATAATCCATCAGTATTTTCTCAAACTCCAAACTGCCCCTCCCTCCTGAAAATCATGACCTCTTCCCCACTGGTACCATGGAGGAGCTGGGGTCTCCAGGAACTCAGCAACACCAGGCTTGGTGATGCCGGCCCCTCTTCAGTGGAAGGCCAGGTATGTTACCACAATACTCTAATTAAGCCAAACTGGGAACATTCAAAAGAACTGAAATGGATAGAGCACAAAAAATGAACATCCAGTCCCCAAGAGAACACAGCTCAAGTAAGCTGCAGAATTGCTCTGAGAATGCTGGAAAGCCTGAAAGGCTGGAATCACTCAAGGAAGCAGATGAGGTTTCTGAAGGTTAGAAGGAAGAGCATATTACATGGGCTGGGCTTGCAGGTGTAACAAGCACAGATCAGAGGCAGGAACAGATAAAAGCTGCAGAGATGCAGGGAAGGAACAGATGGACTGGTCCAGGGCCAGAGTGGAAATGAAAGGCAAGATGAAGTCCATATCATCAAGTGTCACTAAGAGATGAGGCTTGAACTCTTGTGTGGAAGATGTCACAGATTGGGCAGACTTCCATGGGGAAAAAGACCGTGTGATTAGGCTCTAAAGGGGAAGACTGAGAAGTGGGGTTAAAATGATAGAAAATAGGAGAGAGACATGATTACTGAGAAGATAAATTGGCCAGCACATGGAGTGTCAGGTATTAATTCTGAAGGCACATGGTAGACGAATGGACTAGTCAGCAAGGGGCGTACAAGACCAGATGCAGGTGTGGATAAATGGGGTGACTTGGGTCAAAGGAAATTGAGGGACCCTCCCCATGCTTGGAGTCCACCTCTGCAGAGGTCTTCCCTCAGTTCTAGCAATTGATTTTTAATGGAGATTTATTGTGAGTACATGTGATGGTGTCAGCATCCATTTCTTCCAACACTTCATCTCATATTTCTTAAGAAAAGGTTAACTGAGTAGCCAGGATTAAGGAAAAATATAAACTACAGCACAGGAAAGTCAGAGAATGACCAATAGCCTCCTAGTCAATTCTGGAATAAGTTCTACACCCTGACCTAGTGTGAATTCTATTCCTTGGTTTGTTGTTGTAGGAAATTGTGAAATCTCAACATCCTAATGACCATCAATAAATAACTGGCTAAATAAATTATGTTTTATCTCTGTCCTGGAATATTATGCTGCTACTTAAAGGAATGAGCTTTATCCAGATGTGCTAACACAGAAAAGTGTTCAAAACTCCAGCTGGGCAAAGAAAAACAAGCTGGAAATAGCACATCTAATACAATCCTATGTGTTAAAAAGAATTATACAAATAAAAATGGTCTGTGTAGCTGTGCTTGATATTCACCTATCCATCTAATCATTCATTCAAGAAATATTGAATCAATACCAGGTACTACACAAAAATCTCTTCCTATATGGAATTTATATTCCAGTGTGGGAGACAGATAATAAACAAGAGAAATAAGCAAATGTTATGTGTACCATATAACAAGTGCAAAGGATAGGGGCACCTGGGTGGCTCAGTCAGTTAAGCCTCTGACTCTTGATTTTGGTTCATTTTATAATCTCATAGTCCCATGGGTTCAGGCCCCATGTCAAGTTCTGTGCTGACAGTGCAAGACCTACTTGTGATTCCCTCTCTCTCCTTCTCTCTCTGCCCCTTTCCCCACTCATTCTCTCTCTTTCTTTCTCTCTCTCTCTCTCTCTCTCTCTCTCTCTCTCTCTCTCTCTCAAGATAAATAAACTTAAAAAAAATTAAGTGCAAAGGGTAAAAAGAAATCAGGGGAGGGGGACAGAAGTGTAGGATAGGTTGATTTTTGATACCACTGTCAGGTCCAGGTAACCTCTTGGAGGTATATTTAAGTGAAGAATGGAAGGAAGTGAGGAGGGAAGTCAGGCTGTTATCTGGAGGAAAAACCTGGGAAATACTAGAAGCAAGGCTCTGAGGCTGGAGCATGCCTAGAGGGCTCCAGCTGGAAAGGAGAGAGGGAGGGAGCAGGCGGGGATCGATGTCCAGGGGTAAGAGAGCCTTACATGCCTTGTAAGAATACTGCTTTCACTCTAAGTGAGATGGATACACATGCAAATAAAAGTTTCTAGAATGACATTAATGGTGGTTAATTGAGAAATGGGATTAGAAATAGGAATTAAAACGTTTTCATTTTCATGTTATAAAATTCTATACAGGTTTTAAATTTTTATTATGAGTATCTGTGTCTTTATTATTAATTTCTAAACTAGTTCAAATTACAAGATTTTTTTAAATATTAAAAATAATAATTCCTGGGGCACCTGAGTGGCTCAGTCAGTTGAGCGTCTGACTTTGGCTCAGATCATGATCTTGAGATTCACAAGTTCAAGGCCCACATCAGGCTCTGTGCTGACAGCTCAGAGCTTGAAATCTGCTTCAGATTCTGTGTCTCCCTCTCTCTCTGCCCCTCCCCCACTCATGCTCTGTCTCTCTCTCACTCAGAAATTGGAAAAGAAACACATAAAAAAATAGTAATCATTCCTTGGGGCACCTAGGTAGCTCAGCCAGTTGAGCATCAGACTCTTGATCTTGGCTCTGGACATGATCCCAGGGTTGTGGGATCAAGCCCCAGCTGGGGCTCCGTGCTGAGCATGGAGTCTGCTTAAGATTGTTTCTCTCTCCCCTTCTGCCCCTCCCCTCTGTGCTCACGCATGCATGCTCTCTTTCTCTCTAAAAATATAAAATAAAACATCAAAATCATCTACATACATTCTATTAATTTGCCACCTTGTAGTGTTCCATGTTTTCTTAGATTCCGTATTTGCCTATTTAGCACCCATTCATCACAGGACTAATTATATTAATTATATTTTATTTTCTGGTTTCTTGATACTCTGGTATTTCGGAGCCTCACAGGCTCAGAGAGAGCCTGTCCCTTCCAGGGTTTACTAATTCCTTAAGATAATAACACTTCACCAAAGAGCAGGCCGTTCATATGAAAACTAACCAGTCCCTCAGTCTGTATCCCTAGCTAGCTCCAAATCTCTCACACAACCAGGCCTGCGTTTTCACTGTCCTAAATCAAACCCAGGGCCAGATATTGGGCAATTTGGAATAGCTCAGAGTCCCCAAGACCCAGTGGAATTAATCAAACTATCCAATCCTTAACTGTTTTCTCTGCCCTAACTTGCCTTTCCTCAGAAACCCCAGTAAGGGCTGTGGCCTAAGGATTCTGCCCCACCCCACGTTCTGTCTTGTGCCTCTAGGTTATTCTGGTGTTGGAGTGGCAGGGAGCAGGGATAGCTGTGTATGACAGTGTAAAATCTTCCTTCAGTAGCATGGACCTTTCAGTGCTGTCACTCAATCACCCTCATATAAATTAAATCCTGGGTATCAATTTTAGATATGCAACTATACATTTTTTAAAATTCTAGGGATTTTCATAGAAATAGGAAGAAGGCCACCATTTTGTTTTGTTTTATTTTTCATTTTAACTGCTGGATTAATTTATTCCCCAGCTCAGTCAGACTTCAGCCTATATCCTGGCACAGTGGGAAGTAAAGACCACTGAAAACCACGAAGGACAAAACTGCGAATGTGAAGTTGCTCTAGTGACTTTGCTGAGCAGCCCATTCCCTGGTTTAAAAACACAATCGCATCTTCTTCCTGCCACTCTCAACAATTCCTATAGGTGGAAATCCTTGGAAATACAAAGCTGAAGGGCGTATGTGGTTTTGAATTTGAGGAAATCTGTAAGAAAAGCCAGGATGGAGGTTTCAGATCTAAAGAGGGGTGGATCACAGAAGAGCACCTGCTGTAGTCCTCAAGATTTTACAGAAGAGGGATTGAGATGCCTAATTTAAGTTGTCAGAGTGGAGACTGAATTTTTATATAAAGGAAAGATTTGGAACAGAAGTCCTTAAAGACCTAAAAGAACCTGAGAGCTAAACCAAATGTAAATCAGAGAAGGTGTATGAATTGTTTTTTAAACACAATTTAAGAGTGTTTGTTGAAGGGCAACTGGACGGCTCAGTCAGTGAGAGTCTGACTTTGGCTCAGGTCATGATCTTCGATTTGTGAGTTTGAGCCCCACATGGGACTCTCCGCTATCAGTTCAGGGCCAGGCTTCGGATCCTCTCTCTCCCTCTCTCTCTGCCCCTCCCCAACTCATACACTTGCGCTCTCTCTCTCTCACCCCCCCCTCAAAAATAAATAAAATGTTAAAAAAAAAAAAAAAGAGTGTTTGTTGACTGGAGTCAATCTGAAATAACAGCCATGAAGTTGGCTTGCATTAGGGAGGAGTCTGCAAATTTCTGTAAAGGGCCAGATAGTAAATAATAGCAACATCAACCAACTCTGTCATGACTGCACAAAAGTAGCCGTAGACACTACATAAATGAATGAGCCTGTCTTTGTTACAATAAAACTGTTCTCATGGGCACTGAAATTTGAATTTCACATAATTGTCATGTATCACAAAATATTGTTCACGTTTTGACTTTTTTTTAACCATTTGAAAATGTAAAAACCATCCTTAGATCCTGAGCTGTAGTTTGCTGATGCCTGGCTTAGGGAATGGAGTTTAGAAGGTTTATAAAGGTCTTAGAAGGAAAAACATGTCGGGCTTTGGTTCTCATTAGGAACCTGGTTAGTGTGGGAAATCTTGCAAAACCCCTTGATAAGGACCTCCTATACCTCAGTACTCTTTAATGCTGAGTCTGCCACAGAGTGTCCAGTCCTTGCTGTCCCTCTGACTCATCAAAAAGGGTCCTAACCCTCTTTTCTCAGGTTACTATGGGTTTCTACCATGTATTAGGCCAATGTTACATCCTTGAGCTAAAGGAAACATCAGGGTGGTCTTACTTATGAGCCATAAGAGCATCTCTTAGATCTGGGATCCAGAAGAGGCCTTAAAATACCTAATCCAATTCGTATATTTTAGGAACTAAATAAAGACAGAGTCAGAACAGAGGATAAATGACTTGCCCAAGGTCACCCATCTCATTGGAAGCAGACCCACAACTAGAAGCCACGTTTCCAACACCTTCACATCTCTTTGTTTCCCTTCCACCACCTTCATTTGTAACCTTAGGGAAAAAGTATAAAGCTTGTTACAGAATCTGGATGGTGGGGAGAAGGGGTGGGAGTGGAGATATTGTAAACAAACACTGTTTAGAAAGAACATAAAACAGGGACACCTGGGTGGCTTAGTCGGTTAAGAGTCCGACTTTTGCTTAGGTCATGATCTCGCGGTTCGTGGGTTCGAGCCCCACGTCAGGCTCTGTGCTGACTGCCAGCTCGGAGCCTGGAGCCTGTTTCAGTCTGTGACTCCCTCTCTCTCTGGCCCTCCCCTGCTCACACTGTCTCTCTCTCTCCTAGAAATAAATAAAACATTTAAAAAAATGTTTAGAAAGAACATAAAACAGAATGCCATTACCACATCCACAGAATATTTTTTTACTGCTGGCCCCAAATTTGAGATGAGAGGTAAATCATAAAGCTCAGGAAGAGGGTGGGAACTCAGAAGTATCTGCAGGGGATCGTCCCATATACTCCTTCACTAACCACTATCTACATACTAATAATAGTATGTAGTATAATAATAACAATAATATCTTCCACACACAGATATTCTCTAGTAGTGGTTCTCAAAGTGTGGTCCAGGAACCCATAAGTGTCCCAAAACCCTTTCAGAGCCTCTATGAGATCAAAACTATTTCCATAATAAAACTGAGACATTGTTTGCCTTTTTCACTCCCTACCTCTCAAAAGTGTACAGCAAAGGTTTCCAGAGGCCACATGGCACACAATATCATAACAGAATGAATGTCAAAGTAAATCTAAGAATCCAGCTGTGTTCTATCAAGTGAGACGTTGAAGAGATTTGCAAAGATGTAAAACAGTATCACTTTTCTCATTAATTGTTTTTGTCTCCTCATTAATTATTATTTGGAAAACGTTCTTTTTCTGACAAATACATTATTTGTAGTAACATCTAATGGGTTTATTGTTTCTTAATGAATTAACAAATATTTTTTAACTTTTTAGTTTTATTTTCTAATACAATAAATATCAATAAATGAGTGGATTTTATTTTATTATGGCTCCTGAATAATTTTTTAAGATTATCTATTTATTTTGAGAGAGACAGACTGAAAACAGGTGAGGGGCAGAGAAAGAGGGAAAATCTGAAGCAGGTTCCACCCTGTCAACGCAGAGCTCATGCAGGGCTCGAACTCACAACACTGTGAGATCATGGCCTGAGCTGAAATGAAGAGTCAGATGCTTAACTGACTGAGTCACTCAGGTGCCCAGGCTCCTGACCAAAAAAGTTTGAGAACGTATTGATCTATAATTTTTTAGCTGTTTGCATACACACACACACACACACACACACACACACACACACACACACACACACACATTAATTTGAATCTATAGTAGTTTTTTTGCTATACTGTTTTTTCTCCCTTTTTTTCTTTTTCAAGTTCTTATTAAATTCCAATTAGTTACTATACAGTGTAATATTAGTTTCAGATATAGAATTTAAAATCTTCTTTCTTATGTTTTACTTTTGAGAGCAAGAGACAGAGCACGAGTTGGGGAGGGGCAGAGAGAGAGGGAGACACAGAATCTGCAACAGGCTCCAGGCTCTGAGCTAGCTGTCAACACAGAGCCCCATACAGGGTTCTAGTCCACAAACCGTGATATCATGATCTGACCTGAAGTTAGACGCTTAACCAGCTGAGCCACCCAGGTGCCCCCAGGTGTAGAATTTAGTGATTCATCACTTACATACAGCACCTTATATTGTTTTTTCTTAATCAAAGTTTGCTGAAAGTTTGTCACATGGCTTACAGTGGCCTTTATCACCACAGAAATAAAATTTGTATCACCACAGGAATAAAACAAAATGTCTAAAGTAGGACAAATGATGCAGTTTATTCAACAAATCAATGACAAGGAAAGAAAGAGGGTGAGGAAAATAGAGAATAAAGGACTTAGAAGATACAGAAAGCAAATGCAATGTGTCTCCCTCATGAGACCCTGATTCTAACAAACCAACCATAACAAAGCACCTATGAAACAGCTAGGGACATGGAGATGTTTGATAGTAGTAAAGAATTCCCTATTTCACCTAAGAATGATATGGTGTTGTGGCGTGTTTTAAAAAAATACTTACCTTTGGGGCGCCTGGGTGGCTTAGTCGGTTAAGCGTCCGACTTTCGCTTAGGTCATGATCTCGCGGTTCGTGGGTTCGAGCCCCGCGTCGAGCTCTGTGCTGACTGCCAGCTCAGAGCCTGGAGCCTGTTTCAGTCTGTGACTCCCTCTCTCTCTGACCCTCCCCTGCTCACGCTGTCTCTCTCTCTCTCTCTCCTAGAAATAAATTTAAAAAAAATAAAAATATTAAAAAAAAAAAACTTTCTTAAAAAAAAAAAATACTTACCTTTTAGGAATGCTTGCTGAAGTATTTACAGATGAGATCATTTGATGTCTGGGATTTCCTTCAAAATATTCCAGTGGGAAGGGGAGTGAGAGCACTGTAAACAAGATTGGCCATAAATTGATAGCTGTCAAGACTCAGACATGGATCCATGGGATATCTGGGTAGTGTTTTCATGGCCTTTTTTAATTGTATTTACTTTATAATTATTCATCGTACTTTGTGTCTTATGCACTTTTCTCTGTGTTATCTTTCACAATTAACAAAGGTTTAAAATAAACAAATCAACTTCATTTTGTATAACTATAGAAGCTCCTTTAAAATTGTTAGACTTGTAATAAGTGGATTAATACGGCTTAATTTTTGCATGAAGGTATCAATAGAAAATGGAAGGCAACTATTTCTGACTTGGCAAATTATCATATGCTATTTTAAGATCTCATGCCTATTGATTTAAATACAAATGAGCTGTAGAATAACTACGTTTAACACACTATTTCAAAATAGTGGCTTTTGGATTTGAAGGTATCCCAAGAACGTTCTAAGAACAACTTTTAAAAGCACTATGTCATAACCAATGTTTAATCTGGATCCTCTCCATTTTGTTAAGCTTTACACCAATTGAGCTAAGGTTTCCAGGCCATAAAAAGCAATTAGAAAGAATTGCCACATGATCAAAACACTAGAAAACTAGTGCTCTAAAAGTTGACTCAAGCAAATTCCAATATGCAAATATATGCTTTAAAATTAAGCTTCATTAAAATGCATTTACCAATTTAAGTGGAGGCTGATTTTGGAACCACATTTGGAATTTAGATTCTTACTACTTTAGAACAAATGCTATGTAAACATGAAAATTAAGTAATCAAATGATTCTTTGCCCTCCTTTGACAACAATTTCACTTGAAACTATTGATATACTTCAAAATATAAACTCTCAGAACATCCCAGTGAGGAAATGGAACCCTTCGGCTTTGGTAATGCACTTTAACCAGGTCCAAAGCAGACTGCCTTGATCTCATGAAGATCATTGGCACAGGAAAACTTCACTAAGGCCCTCTGCAGCTCATCCCAGCAGCCCTTCCCAGGCCCAAACAGGCCTCTGCATTCTCCTGTCCTTGCCTGCCAAAGCAGGAGTTGGCCTGCATTCTCAGAGCACCCACCTCCTAGCCCTTAAGGTCCTAGGATCCCAAGTTTGGCTGCAAAAGGGCCTATCATCTCCCCAGCACCTCCTTCATTACAGCCCCAATTTGAGAAAAGGACAGAGCATGATAAAAGGACAGAACACAGATAGTAACAGCACTTGCCCAGCATGTAATGCAGTCCACACCCCTCAAAAATCTTACAGGGAAGGGTCATTAGACCCTCATTGTGCAGAGGGGAAAATCAAAGTCCAGACAACTTGTAAAAATCTGCTTGAGGTCACTTGGCTAACAGAGTGGATCCCAGCCAAGCCAATGCTTGGTAATCAACTTCCCTGCCTCTCTGCAGATTTGGTGTCTTAACACTGCTCCACTCAGTGGTTCAGAGTGAGGGCTTAGTGTCAGACAGTTCTCTCCAAGTCCCAGGCACATCACCTCCAAGCTGTGTGACTTCAGATGTATCATTTGACCTCTCTAGTTTCACTTCTCTAAGACAAAGCACAATGGATTGTTGCCATTATAATTTCTTTCTCAGATACTAATCTCTAGTGTAGGCCTCTGTTTCCCAAACAGATCCTTTGCCTAAGGATCACCTGAGGGAACTTGTTAAAAGCAGATTTCTCCTCTGCCCTGAGGACTACTGAGCCAGGTCCAAGAAGCACCATTTTAATTTTTTAACAAGAGTCCTAGAGATTCTGTGGCAGAAAGCCAACCTTTGGCAAAGGCAATCAAGTGCTTCCTCCTCCATACAGATCGGTACATACATTTATTTCTCTCAGGGAAACTGGCTCTAAGAACTTGAAGTCATTCTTCTGAAACAGATCCTACTCCATATCTGTCTTCTTTCTGGTGGCTTTCAAACACTGTAGACCATAATCACAATAAAAAATATATGTTACATAGTAAGTAAATACACACACACAAATTTTTCACAAACTAAGGTCCTTACTATGCACATTGCATTTTCATTCTTTTTAAAAAATCTGTTAACGCAGAATTTCAATTTCATTTCACAACTCAGTAGTGCCTAGGTAGCTCATTTGCCTAAGTGTCTGACTTCAGCTCAGGTCATGATCTCATGTGGGTTCTAGCACCATGTCAGGCTCTGTGCTGACAGCTCAGAGGCTGGGGCCTGCTTCAGATTCTGTGTCTCCCTCCCTGTCTTTGCTCCTCCCCCACTCAAGCTCTGTCTGTCTGTCTCTCTTTCAAAAATAAATAAACATTGGGTGCCTGGGTGGCTCAGTCAGTTAAGCATCTGACTTCGGCTCAGGTCATGATCTCGTGGTCTGTGGGTTCCAGCCCCACATCGGGCTCTTGGTTGAAAGCTCAGAGCCTGGAGCCTGTTTCAGATTCTGTGTCTCCCTCTCTCTCTGCCCCTCCCCCACTCATGCTCTGTCTCTCTCTGTCTCAAAAATGAATAAACTACAAAAAATTTCAAAACTAAATAAACATTAAAAAAGTTTCATTTCACAACCCAATAATAAGTTGCAACAAATAAATGAGCTGCAATCATTAAAGACCAACACAAGGTCAATAAATTGAAAATCTAAACAAAAAAAAAAAACTATAAAAGGTACCAAATAGAAATCATAGCACTGAAAGAAATACATATATGAAACAAAAATCGCACTTAATGGACAGATTGAAAAGGCACTATAGTCACGAAACTAGAAATTATTCACTTTGAAAAACATAAGAGAAAAAATTGAAAAAAGTCTCAGAGACCCGTAAAACAATATCAAGCAATCTTACATACATATAACCAGAATGCCAGAATGACCAAAAAGAGACAAAGAGGCCAAAAAAGTGTCAGAAATAATGGCTCCAAAATTCCCTAATCTGGTGAAAGACATAAATTCAAGAAGATTCAAGAGATTCAGCAAAATCCACGCAGAAGAAATAAAAACCATACCTAGACATATCAGTCAAACTGCCGAAAATCAAAGATAAAGAGAAGAATCTTTAAAACAGCCAGAGAGATGTGCCTGGTGGCTCAGTCAGAAGAGTGCGTGTGGATTTAAGCCTCACATTGGTTACACAGATTACTTAAAAATAAATACATAAAAGCAGCCAGAGAAAAATGACACATCACTAAAATGATATTTTTAATAGTCAAATTCTCATCCGAAACAATGGAAGCCAGAAGATCATGATGCAACATCTTTAAAATGTCTAGAGAGGGGCACCTGGGTGGCTTAGTCGGTTAAGCGTCCGACTTTCGCTTAGGTCATGATCTCGCGGTTCGTGGGTTCGAGCCCCACACTGGGCTCTGTGCTGACTGCCAGCTCAGAGCCTGGAGCCTGTTTCAGTCTGTGACTCCCTCTCTCTCTGACCCTCCCTGCTCACGCTGTCTCTCTCTCTCTCTCTCTCTCTAGAAATAAATAAAAAAATAATAAAAAAATAATAAAAAAATAAAAAATAAAAAAAATAAAATAAAATGTCTAGAGAATAAAAACCTTCCAACTTGGGGCATCTGGGTGGCTCAGTCATTTGGGTGTCTGACTTCGACTCAGGTAATGATCTCAAGGTTCGTGCATTTGAGCCACACATCAGGTTCTGTGCTGACAGCTCAGAGTCTGGATCTTGCTTCAGATTCTGTGTCTTCCTTTTTCTCTGCCCCTCCCCGACTTGTGCTCGCTCGCGCTCTCTCTCTCTCTCTCAAAAATAAATAAACATTTTTATTTTTTTTAATGTTTTATTTATTTCTAGGAGAGAGAGAGAGAGAGAGACACAGCATGAGCAGGGGAGGGTCAGAGAGAGAGGGAGACACAGACTCTGAAACAGGCTCCAGGCTCTGAGCTAGCAGTCAGCACAGAGCCCTCGAACCCACGAACCACGAGGTCATGACCTAAGCGAAAGTCGGAGGCTTAACCGACTAAGCCACCCAGGCGCCCCTAAATAAACATTTTTAAAACTCCAACTCAAGATTCTATGTCCAGTGAAAATATCCTTCAAGAATGAAAGAAAATAGAAATGTTTTCAAATAAATGACAACTAAAAGAATTCAACAACAGAACTATACCACAAGAAATGCTAAAGGAAGAAAATTCAGGGTGAAGGAAAATAATACCAGATGGAAATTCAGATCTTTGGGGAGAAATACAGTCCACCAGAAAGAGTAAATATTTGGTAAATAGAAAAGTCTTATTTTGCTTTCTTAATTTATGTAAATACATCTGATTATTTAAAGAAAAACTATAAGTATTATGGTACTTATAGCAAACATATATTAGTGCGCATGACAACTTACAGCATAAAGCAGGAATCAACAGTCTTTCTCTATAATGGGCCCAGATGGGAAATATCCTAAATTCTATAAACCATATGGTCTCTGTTGCATCTACTCAACTCTGCCATCATAACATGAAAGCAGCCATAGACAACGCATAAATTAATGAGTGTACTTATACTGCAATTAAACAAAAGCAGGTAGAGGGCTAGATTTAGCCAAAAAGTCACAGTTTTAAAACCTCCAGCATAAACAGTTGGGGTCAATGAAACTGTACGGTTGCAAAATTTTTACATTTTATGTGAAGTGGTAACCATAACGCAAAGTAGACTTTAAAAACTTAAGGATGTATATTGTAATCCCTCCAGCAACCATTTGAAACAAAAATGCAAAGAAAAATAACTAAAAAGCCAATATAAAAAATAAAACGGAATTTTTTTTAAAAATCCAGTTGACTTAAAAGAAAGCAGTGAAGGGCACCTGGCTTGCTCAGTCAGTATAGCATGCAAATCTGATCTCAGGGCCATGAGTTCCAGCTCCACATTGGGCATAGAGCTTACTTAAATCAAAAACAAAAAGAAACAGGAGCGCCTGGGTGGCTTAGTCAGTTAAGCGTCCGACTTTCGCTTAGGTCATGATCTCGTGGTTCGTGGGTTCGAGCCCCACGCTGGGCTCTGTGCTGACTGCCAGCTCAGAGCCTGGAGCCTGTTTCAGTCTGTGACTCCCTCTCTCTCTGACCCTCCCCTGCTCACGCTGCCTCTCTCTCCTAGAAATAAATAAAACATTAAAAATTTAAATAAAAAAAAACACAAAAAGAAACAAACAAAACAGAGAAACAACAACAAAAATTTTTAAAACCTAATAGGACTAATAGAAAACAAATTGTAAAATGATAGACCTACATCCAATCTATCAGTAATTTATATTAAATATAAATGAACCAAACACTCCAATTAAAAAGCAGAGATTATCAGACTCAAACGAAAAAGTAAGACCCAACTATATGCTTCCTGTAAGAGACACACCTGTACCAATTATTAATATATTGCCTCTCAGCCCCAAATTCATATTTCATTGTAGGCTCTATAAAAATGGAACTAGTCTTTTAAATATTTCCTTTTTGCCACCTGGCACAATAGTAAGCTTTCTCAATGGTGAGCACTGCAAAAACAGTGCAGGAAAAGATTTTCTCTCCTAGTTACAGAGTGCTCTCTTAGCAGATACCTAGCACTGTCAGTGTCTCTAGTGCCCTGTTTTTGCAGTGCACAGTGGTCAGCAACACACGTCACCAGCAGCTTTTCCAACACCTCCTGGGCTGCTTCATAGCAGAAATTACCCATGGTGAGACTTCCTCTGTATGGATAACTTTCCTCAACCCTCCAGAGAGCAAGTCTCTGGCAATTTCCAGACAGTGTATTTCCAGCAAGTTCTGTTAGTACAGCACCACATTGATTTATTTCCCATTTGCAAGACACGCTCCACCCTCTCCAACAAAGTCTAGCTCTCAGCTTTGGCAAGAGGATGAGAACTATTACGAGGAGGGAGCTCTTCCTTGGTCATCCTATCTTAGACTTAAGGATAGTGGTTGACACATAAATCTGCCATTCTTATATTCTTTAGAATTTTGTTCACTCCTGGGGCACCTGAGAGGCTCAGGGAGTTGAGCATCCAACTTTAGCTCAGGTCATGATCTCACAGTTCATGGGTTTGAGCACTGTGCTAGGCTCTGTGCTGATAGTTCAGAGCATGGAGCCTGCTTCGGATTCTGTGTCTCCCTCTTTCTTTGCCCCTCCCCCTGTTATGCTCTGTCTCTCTCTCTCTCAAAAATAAACAAATATTAAAAAAAAGAATTGTGTTCACTTCTTACTGATTCCTCATTATTCCAATCCTCAATTTTACTTATTAATTCTTCATATTAAACTTTCCTGATTAATTACTATGTAGTTTGTCTCCTGGTTGGACCCTCACTGATATGGCACTTTAAATAAAAGATATGGGGCACCTGGGTGGCTCAGTAAATTGAGCGTCCAACTCTTGATTTCAGCTCAGGTCATAATCCCAGGGTCATAGGATTGAGCTCTGCACTGGGCTTCATGGTGAGCACGGAATCTGTTTGGGATTCTCTCTCCCTCTCACTAAAATAAAATACATATATAAAGACAGATAGGTTGTTTTAAAAATGTAAAAAAAAATACCCTACAAATAATAATCATAAAAAGAACTACACTGGCTATATTATTATCATATAAAATAGTCTTAAGGACAGTGTATTACCAAAGATTCAGTGGGACATTTCATAATGATAAAAGATTTAATTAAGAAGACATAAGTCACAAATGTACATGTGCCTAATAAAACTTCAAGATACATAGGGGCACCTGATTGGCTCAGGCAGCTAAGTATATGATTTCAGCTCTGGTCATGATCTCACAATTTGTGAGTTCCAGCCCCATGTCAGGCTCCATGCTGACAGCTCAGAGCCTGGAATCTGCTTCATATTCTGTCTCCCTCTCTCTCTGCCCCTCCTCCACTCATGCTCTGTTTCTCTCTCTCTTAAAAATAAAATGAATATTAAAAAAATTTTTTTTAACTTCAAGATACATAAAGAAAAATATCAATAGAATTAAAGAGGAGAAAAACAATACAATCCTTTCTGAGTATTTTCACACCTTTCTCTCAATAACTGTTAAAACGAGACCAACAAAAGTAAAAACAAAATCCTCAGCAATACTATTAGTCATCTTGATTTAACTGACATTTTAGAACACTATACCCAATATTCATGTTCTTTTCAAGCACATATATTATACTCACAGAAACAGACCATATCTGGGCCATACAACAAGTCTCAGTAAACTTCAAAAGATTAGAATCCTACAAAGTATGTCCTCTGACCACAATGGAATTGAATTAGAAATGCATGCTGAAAATATTTCAACTTTTTCTGAGTTACTCAAGACTCGTTATCCTGGGGGCGCCTGGGTGGCTTAGTCGGTTAAGCGTCTGACTTTCACTTGGGTCATGATCTCACGGTTCGTGGGTTCGAGCCCCGCGTTGGGCTCTATGCTGACTGCCAGCTCAGAGCCTGGAGCCTGTTTCAGAGTCTGTCACTCCCTCTCTCTCTGACCCTCCCCTGCTCATGCTGTCTCTCTCTCTCTCCTAGAAATAAATTTTTTAAAAAAATTTAAAAAAAAAGACTTGTTATCCTGAATAATAATTTACCAGATCTATCAGGACCCAATCAAAGTGTATCAGGGCATTCCCCCTTATGTTAATTAGCTGTGCTTAGTGGTATCTATCAGCTTTTGGTAGTTTTTCTACCCCTACCCATGATCATCAGTTTCATTTTGCTTTGCTTCCCTTTATCTAGAGAAACTTTGAACTCCTATTCCATTTGTGTAATGAAAATGAACATATATATATACTATATATATATATATAGTATATATATATATTCTAGCAATTGATAAGGATCAAAATTAAGTAATTTACTGCATTAATATCTGCCATTCAATAGTTCAATAAATATTAGGTCATAATACACACACACACACACATGCACAATTATATGCCAATTTATCTCCAGACCAGACCTCTCTTCTTCTGATTAAGGTGTGGACTCTACTTAGGGTGACCAGCCATTCCAGTTTGCTATAGACTGAGGAGTTTTCTGGGACACAGGACTTAGGAGTGCTAAAACCAGAAAAGTCAAGAGCAAACCAGGATGAATTGGTCACACTAATTCTACTTCCCCCTTTTAAATTTGGGCTGGCCTTGTGACTTCTTTGGCCAATAGAATGTAATGGAATAAAAGCATGCAAATTCCAAATGTAGATGTAGATAGGGCATTTTTCCTTTCTCAGAACCCTGCCACTGCTGGGGCGCCTGGGTGGCTCAGTCAGTTAAGTGTCAAACTTCGGCTCAGGTCATGATCTCACGGTTCGTGGGTTCAAGCCCCACATTGGGCTCTGTGCTGACAGCTAGCTTAGAGCCTGGAGCCTGTTTCAGAGCCTGTGACTCCCTCTCTCTCTGACCATCCCCTGCTCACACTGTCTCTCTCTCTCTCTGAAATAAATAAAACATTTTTTAAAATTAAAAAAAAAAAAAAAAAGAACCCTGCCACTACTATGTGACCAGGCACAGGTCAGCCTGCTGGATGATGAGAGACATGTGGCCCAGTCAGCCCACTTGTCCCAGCTGCCAACCAGCCAACTGCCAGCCATGAGAATGAGGCCACTCCAGACAAGCCGGCTTCTAACTGACCACTCAGCCCTCCACAGACACGTGAGCAAGCTTATGCAGGACCGGCTGAACCTGGTCCCAGGCAGCTGACTCCTCGACTTAGGAACAATAATAAATGCTTATTGTTTGAGCTAACAACTTTTGGGGCAGTTTATGACACAACAATAGCTAACTGACAGAGATACCTCAAACTCAGCATGTTTAAAACTAAACTCAGAGTTGATAATTATGTGACATGATAGACTATTGCTACAATGGTAATCATATTAGAATAAATAATGCATCAAATCAACATGTTATACACCTTAAATTTATACATTATGTCAAATATATTTCAATAAAAGAGAATGTGACTGTATTCCAATAAATATTTACAAAATTAAATTCATAGGGTTCTCCCCAATTTGTGCCTCCTCCAATATTCTCTGTTTTGATAAAGACCACCACCATCCATCCAATCTTTTATGCCAAAGACCTAGGAGTTAGCCTTGAAGCCTCTTTCTTTTTCATGCCCACCCAATTCTACTTTAATTCTACTGCCTAAATATTTCTGGATTTCACTCACTTCTCAACATTTTCCCTCTCTCTACCTAGATTAAGCCACCATCACAGAGCACCTGTACAATAGGGAAAAAATGGCTTAACCGGTCTCCTCACACCTATTCTTGTCCCTTCTACAGTCTATTCTCCAGACAACAAAGTGTCCTTTATAATAAAACAGAAGAAAAACTCTGTGAAAGACTCTGTTAAGAAGATAAAAAGGCCACAGGGTGGGAGAAAATATTTGCAAATGACATATCCAATAAAGACTCTCAAATTTAATAGCAAAAATAAAAGCAATGCAGTTAGAATATGGGCAAAAGACATGAAGAGACATTTCACCACGAAAGATGTCCATTTGGCAAATAAGCACACGAAAAAGTGTCCAACATCGTTAGCTGTTAGTAAAATGTGAATGAAAACCACAAAGAGATACGACTATACACCCATCAGAGTGGCTAGAATAAATAATAGTGGTGGGGCGCCTGGGTGGCTCAGTCTGTTGAGCATCCAACTCTTGATTTTGGCTCAGGCCATGATCCCAGGGTGTGGAATTGAGCCCCACATGGGTCTCCATGCTCAGCATGGAGCCTGGTTAAGATTCTCCTTCTCTCTCTCCCTCTCTCTCTCTCTTTCTCCCTCTGCCCTTCTTCCCCCCAATAATAATAATAATAATAATAATAATAATAGTGGCAACACGAAATGCTGGTGAGGATGCCAAGAAATTAGATTCATACCTTGCTGGTGAGAATATTAAATGGCACAGCCACTCCGGAAAACAGTTCAGCAGTGTGTTAGTTTGCTAGGACTGCTATCACAAAGCATCACAGACTGGATGTCTGAAACAATAGAAATTTATTTTCTTACAATTCCAGAGGCTAGGAGTCTGAAAGCAAGGTATCTGTAAAGTTGTTTTCTTTTCTCCACACAGCTTTATTGAGATATAATTGACATATAACATTGTGCACAAGTAAGGTGTACAATGTGTTGGTTGATTTGATACACTTACATATTACAAAATGACTACCCCCATACTGTTAGCCAACATCTGCATCACAGAGTTGGTTTCTTCCAAAGCCTCTCTCCTTGGTTTACAAATGACCATCTCTTCCCTGTGTCTTCACACGGTCTTCCCTCTGTGTGTATGTCTGTGTCCTAACCTCCTCTTTTTATAAGGATAAAGTTGCACTGGATTAGGGCCCACCATAATGACCTCATTTTAACTTAATTACCACATTAAAAGTCTAATCTCCTAGTACATTCACTAGTACTTTTTGAGGTCCTAGGGGTTAGGACTTCAACATATGAATTTGGATATTAAACATATAACTAACCTAAGACCCATCAGTTGCACTCCTGAGTATATATTCCAGAGAAACAAAGACCTATGTTAACTCAGAAGGATATACGCACATGTTCATAACAGCTTCATTCATACTAACCAAAATCTGACAACGACCTAGGTGTCCTTCAGCAGGTGGCTAGTTAAACACACAGTGATACATACATGACATGGATACTACTCAGCAATAATTTGTCTTAAAGAATAAACTATTGATACATTCAACAACCTGGATGACACTCCAGAGAATTACACTTAGTGAAAAAATCCAGTCTCAAAACATTTAGTATCATGGAATTCCATTTATGTAACATTATTAAAATGACAAAAATTAGGGGCGCCTGGGTGGCTCAGCTGGCTGAGCATCTGGCTTCGGCTCAGGTCATGATCTCACAGCTTATGAGTTCGAGTACCACATAGGGCTCTGGGCTGACAACTTGGAGCCTGGAGCCTGCTTTGGATTCTGTGTCTCCCCCTCTTTGTTCCTCTCCTGTTCTCTCTCTCTCTCAAATAAACATTAAAAATTTTTAAAAAGACAAAAATTATAGGAATGGAGAACAGAGTAGTGGTTACTGGGTCAAGAGGAAGGTGGGGTAAAAGATAAGTGTATGTGGCTTTTAAAGGACAACCATGAAGAATCTCTGTGGTGATAGAAATATTCAATATCTTGACTCTATCGGTGTCAATCTCCTGGCTGTGATTTATACTATAAATTTGTAAGACATTGCCATTGGGGAAAACTGAGTAAAGAGTACAAAAGATGTCTTTTCGTTATTTCTTACTACTGCATGTCAATCCGTAATTATCTCAAAATAAGAAGTTTAAATTTTGTAATGTTTTAAACCTTTAGATTTTACCATTGCTCTTAGGCCAAAAACCTATTAGGTCCTACATGATGTAGTGCCTGCCTACCTTACGGCCCTATCTTGCAGACTCTTACTCACTGTGGGCCATTCCAACTGGCTTTTTTCCAGATCTTCAAATGTCCCTTTCATAGACCAAACTCTGCACATGCTATTCGTTCTTCCCGTGATGCTCTTCTCTATTTCAAGTTACTTATATGTCACTATTTTCATTAAGTTGCTCACTATGTGATGGGGATCCAGCATTTGGGATACATACAGTCCATACTGATAGAGACTTTATAGCATTTGGCTTTCTGGATCCAGGTTCTTTTTGATGTTTATTTTCCCCTTTTGCTATCTCAATACTTAAGTAAAACCTTGTTTAAACATCTCAGAATCCCTCTAGCTCTTCTCTGGGTTATGATCTGAGATGGTCAGTCAGAGTATCAAAAGTATAATGAAAAAGAGTGTGCTGAACACTGAGCTCTGCTGGGGCAAGTAAGAACATAGGGAGAAAGGCTCAAGGTAACACTTAAGAGACAACAGTAGAGGAGCACCTGGGTGGCTCAGTTGGTTGAGTGTCCAACTCTTAGTATTGGTTCAGATCACGGTCCCAGGGTCATGGGCTCAAGCCTGCTTGGGATTCTCTCTCTCTCTCTCTCTCTCTCTCTGTCCCTTTGCCCCTCCTGTGACAGGGTTCTCTCTCTCTCTCTCTCTCTCTCTCTCTGTAAAAAAAATTTTTTTTTAAATGTTTTAAATTAAATCCTAACTTGCTAGGATTTGCTAGCTATATGACCTTGGGAAAACAAACTCCTCTGTGCAGCAATTGAATGTTTAGTCATGAATATTTTTTAATTAAAAACTTTTTTTTTTAAAGTTTTAAAATACAACAGTAGAGGCTGTGAAGTCTGTCACTTCCTTCACAGGATGTCTCCCTCTGTGGAGAGTTTCAGGGTTTGGTTATTTATGTTATAATGTGACTATTCTGTTTTGTTTAACAAGCAACAGTACTTTCCTTATAGTAATTTGTACAATGTGTTGGCTCCACTCTGAATTGTGATGATGTAGATGAAGACGGGAAATGACCACTGGGTGTCATCGAAGTCTTGTACAAGGCAACAGCCTTGGCATGGCTCCTTAGTGGTCTACCATCTCTGGAAGGTTGACATAAATTGTGCTCAGCCCAAAATGGAACTAAAGCACGTTATCAGTCTAGAACTTAGCTATGTGACAACATGGGCCGGGGGAACACAGCTGAGAACTGGAAAATAAGCAAAAATAATGTAATGAAGTCATTCAAAAGGACATCTCAAAGTCCTTTTATTTGTATTTGTACACTTTCTTCAAATTATTAGGACAGCTATTTGAGCCCAGTTAGTGGGAAATCTCCTATTTTGTTTTGTGTTCCTGTCTTAAGTCATTTCATTATTAGTACTTCTACCCTTTGTACTGCCTTTACCTTGGCTCGTCCATTAGTTTAGGTACTGTGGATCCAAAACAGATTATGGTTGGAAGTGGGCTTATCACCTCATAACAACTACTAAGCGTAATAAGCATGTGCCCCAAGGCAAGAGTGACACTGATGAGGGGGAGGGCCTCACAGGGCAGGATGACACACTTCTGCAACCCGTCACCTTTGAAAAGGAAACACATAAGATTTGAGCTTAGACCTACCTGCCAGAACCTCACTAATGATCATTTCAAGACTTCTGTTCCTAATGATAACAATCAGCTGCACTAAACTCTATCCACGGACCAAATGCACCTAGGAATCAAAACGGTTTGAGTTCTATGCTTGACTCCCAATACAGTGTCTGGTTTTCATGGACAAAGGATGCTCTGGCTTTTTTTCTATACTTTGCTGACAAAGTCTTCAGCCCCTGACTCCAAGGTCATATTAGTTATAGTAGCTAAGCTTATATATCTTCAATGTGATGATGCAAAGCCATGATAGAATCTGCTGGAGCCCAAACATTAAGCATGCTATTAGGTGACTCCAAAGAAAATGTTTTTTAAAAACATAGATCCCAAAATTCAGTAGCTTTAAATCAGAAGTTTATTTCTTGGTCAGGTAACCTTCCAAGACAAGTATTGGAGATGATTCTCCTACGGCCATGTCATTTGCATAGTTGAAGCTGGTTCCCCAGTGGATGGGGTGTAGGAGGAAGAGCAGAGAGGAGTCTCAAAGCTGTGTTAAAGTTTCCATCCTAGAAGGGGCACACAATGACTTCCACTCATGTTCCCTTCACTGCCTAGAATTGCATCACGACACCTGACTGCAAGGGAAGCTGGAAAGGGGTGGTCTGGCTGAATTCTTCCAAAAATCAGATTTGGTGAGGTAGCACTTGGTCTGCAATCATCCATTACTAGTCCAAATGATGAAATTTTACTCTAAACATTAAATTGCTGCACAGAGGAATTTATTTTCCCAAAGTCATATAGCTAGCAAATCCTAGCAAGTTAGGATTTAAGCCTAGAGTTTCTACTTTTAACCACTCTACTATATTTCTAACACTGATTCTCTAACAAACACTATGCATTACTTTGTAATTCTTAAGAATAATTTTTTTAACTTTTTAATGTTTGTTAATATTTGAGAAAGAGAGAGAGAGAGTAGAGGGGCAGAGGGAGATGGAGACAGAATCTGAAGCAGGCTCCAGGCTCTGAGCTGTCAGCACAGAGCCGATTCTGGGCTGGAACCCAGGAACTGTGAGATCATGACTTGAACCAAAGTCAGATGCCTAATTGATTGAGGTACCCTGGTGCCCCAATAATGTTTTTTAATTAAAAAAAGAATGCGGGGCGCCTGGGTGGCTTAGTCGGTTGAGCCTCTGACCTTCGCTTAGGTCATGATCTCACGGTTTGTGGGTTCGAGCCCCGCGTCGGGCTCTGTGCTGACTACCAGCTCAGAGCCTGGAGCCTATTTCAGAGTCTGTGTCTCTCTCTCTCTGACCCTCCCCTGTTCACGCTGTCTCTCTCTCTCTCTCCTAGAAATAAAAAATATTTAAAAAAAAAAAAAAAGAATGCAATGAACCTGGGATAGCTACCTAAAAGGACAATTTCCTATGAATATTTTATGGGGCTCCTCCCCACCCCCACCCGGACCCCATCTGCATTTTCAGGAAGCTGAGCAGAGGCGGCCTGAAAATGCCACACATAGAAACTACCTTAGGCTTGGCGTTCTCTGCCCAGCCCACTGCATGGGGGTAGGGCAATGCAAATAAGCCAGGACCTTAAGAACCTTTCCTAAATTCAGCTCTGCAGGGAGCCAGCGCTGGTGTCTCAGCCAGTGCCTGACCTCTTCCAAAGCACCTGGACCATGCATTGCTGCCCAGGTCCCCCTGCCTGCTCTGGTCCACAGGAACCTGGAGAACACATCTGCTCTCGGCGCCTGGAAAAGGCTTCCTTGAGCACTAAAAAAGAAAGTGGGAAAACACTCTTACCTTGGCCTCTTAAAACCTGCAGAGGCCAGGTCAGAGAATGCTGAGTTCTCCAGATAACCAGGCAGCAGTCAAGAAAACATGTCATGGTATGTTCCCAGGCAATAATCCCATGAGGAAGGTACTGTTGTTATTACCAGCATTGTACAGATGCAACAATGAGGCACAGAAAAATTAAGTCCTTTCCCAAAAGCCACACAGTGACCCAGCGGAGCTGTGTCCGCACATCCTCTTTGCAACTGTATGAGGTGGCACAAGTTTTTAAGTAAGTGAAGATGTGTGGGCAGGGAAGGGAGCGGGGAGAAAGGGATCCTCGTACTCAAAATGATACTTGGAGTTTCCAACAGTTCATTTCAAGTTCTCCCCGTTCAGTGGTGTGTGTGTGTGTGTGTGTGTGTGTGTGTGTGCGCGCGCGCGCGCGTTTTAACCACTGCATAGACGAAGTAAAAGGGATCAGACTAGGATCTAAGACCTGGAAGGCAAAGACAAAACTCTGAGAGTTCCAGCAGCGTGGCATAACTGACAAGCCAGAGCTGTGTGCCTCAGGTGGTGAACAAGGTTTCACCCTCCGCTGCTCTTCTGGGAGGAGATGCGGTTTCAACCTGACAGCCCCGGAGCCTCACGCGCAGGACAGGAGGTTCCAGAAGGAAAGCCCCGCTCCCCTCCCGGCCCCTGCGCGAGCCCAGAGCCCCCACCACCTCAGCCAGCAGGCGCCCCCCGAATGTTCCCCGAAGCGTTGGCAGCCAGTGCCCGAGGCTGAACAGGGGCGGGGAACGTCATAGATTGTTTTCTTTCAGGTTTGAGTACAGATCTCCCGAGAGTTATTTGCATACCTCTCATTGCATACCTCTCATTCATAAGCACTGTGAGCGTTGCTCCTAGTGCAAAGGGCGCGTCCCAGAGGTCTGAGTTTTTGTCCTAGGGCCAGGTGGGGGGTGTAACCTATTCCTTCCAAGCCTTCCTGGCACTCAGGACCTGGACACCCAGACCTGGCAGCTTTTAGCAATCGAAGGAATATGTGTTTCTCTCGCCTACTACTGCTTGTCCGCCTTAGTAACCAGGCCTGTGAGCTGGGATGCAACGAAGGGGCCATTGGGTTAGCGCCTCAGAGGCTTGACCCATGCTGAGTGCCAGGAACCATAGCTTGTGTCTCTTTACTTTAACCATTGGACAGTCTATAAAGTGAAATGGGCCTGAGTGAGTGGGTGGGAATGTCTGGAAGACCTTAAAGGCAGAAGGCGAAATTGGGTTTGAAAATTCTAGAAGCATGCTGAACTAACAATTCAGTGCTATGACTTCCCTCAGAAAGGCCATGGCTGTGTATCTGCTTATTCCCATTCAAGTCCTTTTGGCTTGCTCACTAGCAGATAGCAAAGGTAATCCCAGGCAGTACACAGCAGGGTCTCCAGTTCTCCCACGGGACCAGAGGCCACCAGCCTCCGGCCCTCGCTGTTGACCCTCGAATGTGTTCCCGGATCTCCCTAGGGTGGCTCTGTGGATGCTTCCCACTCAGTGCTGGCGAGCCTGCTAGTCTCGGGGAAGAATCTCTCATTCCAGTCTGCTCCTGGGGCCGGAAGGGTGTGCTTGTCTTCAGGACCGTACATGCCCCTTTGCCATCTTCTCATTGCGCTTGAAGGACCTAGCAGGTGAAAAGTGGGGGGTAGTTCGGCCTTCTTCCATGCCCCCGAGGCCAAAAACCAGCGCAAAGCAGCATTGGCCTTGCTTCTGTGGCTAAGACCTGAGTTCAAGTGATGATTCTGCTGTGTGTCCCCTAAGGGTTTTCTAGAGGTCCCCACACCAGCAGTGGGTATGTTTCCATTATGCCCTCTTGCCAAGTTTATGCAAGAAAAAAAAGTGGGGTCTAAGTTCACAGACCCCAGAATCGGAGATCCCATCTGCTTTGGAGGGCCAAAGGGGCTGGGAGGAGCTGGCCAAACCCCCAATCTCCGAAGCTCCGAAGCTGAGGGGGAAGCAAGTTTAGCAATGCTAAAGAATTGGGCAAGGCTTGTCCCCAAGAAGACATAATGACCAAAGGAGGCGGAGGAAAGCAGGCCCGTCTGATCCTGGAAAGGTAGAGACTGGAGGCTCCCATAGACTCCCAACCTCTCCCAAAGTCTTTGAGTTCTAGAAGGAACCCAAATGACTCAAAAGCTCAGATTCCTAGAACTAAGTCAGGAATGAGAACAGGAAAGAATGCCTCTAGGACCAATGTAGAAAGCCGAGACCCTGGACAAGGGGTAGTCCAGCAACAGGTATGTGACACTCCAGGAGAGTAGGCGAGTGAGAATGAGCCTAGCCCTATTCGCACAAAAGGCACCCAGAAACCCCACCCCACACTTCCTGCCCACAGGCTGTGCTCACCTCGACCAGACACACCCCCTACCCACCCCTCACCTCAACCCCCCAACCTCCACCTCGCCTCCTTGCCCCCTCGGTGTAATTGAGGACACCCGGTGGTGGAGCAGAGGCAGTACACTGAGCCAGGTGACACCTAGGCCAGGTAGGCGCCCCAGACCTGTTCTCCAGCAGTTCAACCAAGACTTAGAGTAAATACCCTGTGATTTGCACTTACAGCAAAAGAGAAAGGAAAGGTACTTGACTCAAAGTATGTCGCTTCTCCTGCTTCAGATTCTGTGTCTCCATCTCTCTCTGACCCTCCCTTGCTCACACTATCTCTCTCTCAGAAATTAAAATTAAAAAAAAAAAAAAGTGGGGCGCCTGGGTGGCTTAGTCGGTTAAGCGTCCGACTTTGCTTGGGTCATGATCTCGCGGTTCGTGGGTTCGAGCCCCGCGTCGGGCTCTGTGCTGACTGCCAGCTCAGAGCCTGGAGCCTGTTTCAGTCTGTGACTCCCTCTCTCTCTGACCCTCCCCTGCTCATGCTGTCTCTCTCTCTCTCTCTCCTAGAAATAAATAAAAATATTAAAAAAAAAAAAGTATGTCGCTTCTGCCCTCAAGCCACAGTCTCCTCTGTACAGTGGGAATGATGATTCCATTCACGTCTGGCAAAGGTTTCCAAGAGTCTGTCATGGGAAAACACAGTGGGGCTCCATGATCAGACAGAGTGCTTCGTCGACAACCTGTTGGGCGAGGGATTCAAAGCAGTTATGTCTTAGGGACAGGATGAGGACATACAAAGCCAGAACAGAAACACTGACCTGAGCCTCCCTGCACCCCCTACCCACCCCCCCTCCATTCTTCTGTAGGTCTCTGCAGAGTACACGAAAACCAAAAGCAGAAAAGGGTGATAGAGAGTGCTCTGAAGCAGAGGAGGCAGTCTGGCCACTCAGTGGTGTTCCCCTAAACTCCATCTGTGGAGGTGGCATCACTCTGCTCTGAATTGTGGACAAGTGTGTCAGTTCTCTAGGCACTGTCTCCCTGACTTTAGACCAAAGTGAGGAAACCATTTGGATATTGTGATACGGTGATCAGATAATTTGGGCAAGCCCAGATTTATATCTGGGTTATCAGAATTAATATTTCAAGTGTTTACTTGATTCTCCAAATGCAGTGGTAAGTTCTGCCTTTCTGGCTCCCACACTCTTGCTGATTCTCCTTGCTCACTGCATCTGGTCTTTTCTCCTACACACACACACACACACACACACACACACAGTCCCTTGTTTTCCAGTTAAAGGGAAACTGGAATCATATTTCCTTCCAGGAAAATGCCATTTTCCAGATCTCAGCTGACCTAGACTTTAAGGCTATTAATGGAGGTTCTCATAGATAACAAAATAAAACAAACTTGCCACCGTGAAAAAGCCTGGAGGACATCCTTGGAGTGGGAACAAAGGAGCAGAGAGAAGGCAAAGTTACAGCAACTGGCTCTTTTATATTTCATGGGGGGGAGGGGGGGAGGGGCAGGATTTCTATATTAGGCCAAAGTAGCTACCACTGTGGTGACAAAAAGACTTGGAATTTGGTGTCAAGACACCAAAAGGTAATATCGAATAAATATCTAGAGGTTAGTTTTGTAACTGAGGCCCACAAAGCGGCAGACTGAGCACAGCAGTGAAGCAGTGCGTCCCTTGGTGGTGAGCCCCACCTCACAAAGCATTTCTAACTAGTTCACTAGCCTCCATCAAGGAACCTTCCTTAACCAAAAGGAAGGCTGGGAACTAAATCCAGGCAGATTTGAGGGCAGATTACCTTCCTCATTATTCCGCAGAGAGTGAGCTGTGTGGATGCTGGAGCTTTAATTACACACTTGCTTTTTCTGGGGAAGAAGACCAAGATCATATTTTTCAAAGTACCAACTTGTTTTCCATTAGGCAGTTGTTGAAACAAGTTCTTTCAGCGACATGTTATGTCTTTAGGAAAGGGTGCTTCAGATGGCTCGCACTAGTACAATTTTGTGGCTTTTAATTACTATTTTGTTCTTTTGGGGGGTTTCAGAGGCTGGCGCCTCAGCGTGATTAGACCGTCTACAGGGCGCGCTGCAACTACGCACACCTCCAGCAGGTGGCACCACAAGGCAAGCACTGCCGCAGAAACCGCGAACTTGGGGAGTCCAGTAAAGGCGAGTGTCCCTCAACTCCGGGCCACGGTCCCTAACCCACTAGGCAATATTGACCTGGAGGAAGTCGCCACTGCAGATTTAAAAGAAGGAGAAATTTCAATGACCGGGCGAAACAGGATCTTTAACTGAAAACACTATAAAATAGGGTTAACAGCATGAAATAAAACTTTTTTACTTGTTTCTGTAAGTTTACTTTTGTAGTATCAAGACGACTCTCACCTATTATCCCACTTCTTTTTTCGTAAAAAAATAGAATTTAGAATTGGAACGAACTTTGGTTCATCATGGTCTAGCATTCCAACCAACAGAGGAAATCCCCGGGATCGCTCTTCGCCTGTCAATTAGCCATCAAATATACATAATTACTCAAAAGCCTTGGCCTGTCAGGAAAGTACAAGGAAAAAAATGGTTTCAGAAATATCGTTGGTAATAATACTTTTGAATTTAGAAAGGCTATTCAACAGCGCTTTTCTCTCAAGCAACAAGGAAAAACCGTTTAAACATTATCTAATTAATTGCCTAATATCCCTGTGGGTTGGTTAAGCAGGTATGTGGAAGTAGGTATTATAATACGTGGTTTATGGATCATTTAAATCAATTGACTTTGTCAAGTGCCGAGTGACTGACAAGACTAACTGCCACACACTTCGAGGAAAAGCGGAGCTAGACCTGGCCGGGCTCACGGCACCGCTTTATTTTGATTAATGTTTGAAAGCTGACCTCCGACAGGAAGATGCCAATCACTGCAACTAGTTGGCCCTTGTACACAGAATGTGATGGGAGACCCCATGTCTTCGTCCTTTGAGAAGAAATGCCAGTCTCCGCCTTCACGCCTTCTGTCCTGCTGCTGCTGGCCACCCTGACTCCCCACCGCGCCCCTTCCCGAGTCGCTCGCTTCGCTGCCCACATTCTGCAGCCGCCTGTCTGCACCCGCAACCACAGCAGCCGCAGCTCCCGCCCCGTGACACCAGCCTCCTCCCCCCTCCCCCCGCCCGCCGGGCATTCCAGAGCGCCAGTAGCCCCGAGGCCCGGCGCTTCTGATTGGCTGTTGCTAGGTGACGTCGCCTGCGCTCACGTGACACGTGTTAAATGCCCACGCTGCCGGAACCCGCCCCACAGACAATCGTAAAGCCGCTCTGGGCTGCTCACCTGCTCCCGCCTCCCGGAGCCCCGGCCCGGCCCCGCCACCCCTGCCCCCTCCGCTGCCCGCCCCCCGCCCGAGCGGGCGCTGGGCAAGAAGCCGAGCGGGCGGAGAGAGGATGCGGCCGGCGGCAGCTGTCCCGAGCAATGCACGGTGATCGCCTCCCCTAGAGGAGGAGTTGCCCAGACCGTTGCCACATTTCTTGTTTTCCTCCCCACCCTCCCTCACCCCCCGTAATTACATTGGCTGCTGGAGGGGACAGGGAGAGACAGAGGAGGCGCCTCGCTTCCCCCCTCGCGCCCGCCACCCCTGCTCTTTCCCATCCCGGGTCAGGATGACTGGAGTCTTTGACAGTCTGGTGGCTGATATGCACTCGACCCAGATCACGGCCTCCAGCACGTACCACCAGCACCCGCAGCCCCCCAGCGGCGGCGGCGCTGGCCCCGGCGGCAGCAACGGCAGCAGCCTCCACAAGCCCCAGGAGTCGCCCACACTCCCGGTGTCCACAGCGACCGACAGCAGCTACTACACCAACCAGCAGCACCCGGCGGGCGGCGGCGGAAGTGGGGGCTCGCCCTACGCGCACATGGGTTCCTACCAGTACCACGCAGGCGGCCTCAACAACGTCCCTTACTCCGCCAAGAGCGGCTACGACCTGGGCTACACCGCCGCCTACACCTCCTACGCACCCTACGGGACCAGTTCCTCCCCGGCCAACAACGAACCCGGTAAGCACAACGCTGGCGTCAAAGGTGCCAAGTCAGTCTAGTTACTGGGATGGGTAGGATAAAAATGTTTGGGGGCGGGGATGCATCCGGAGCCCCGGCCGTTTACACGGCCTGCTCCCTGCCCTCCCTGAGCCTTTTTACCCTCCTCAACTGCCAGGCTGCCGAGGGCCACCGGGTACGTCCTTCGGCGCTCGGCTGGTGAGACTCAGGGGCCGAGTGGGCGTCGGGTGCGTGCCTCGTGGTAACCGCATTTCCTCACCACCCGCTCCTTCTTTCTCTCCGGTTTGCTCCTCCTCCTCCTTCCGGGAGGGTCCAGCTCGCGGGTGTCCGGCGGCGCGGGTCCGCACTCGGCGAAGCGGCGCCCGGGCGCCCCGCGGCGTCTCCGAGGACCCGCCTCCAGACGCGGGCGGAGCCCTCACGCCCAGCGGGGACCGTTTGCGTCCCCCGGTTGCGCTGTTCTCACGACTGCGTTGCGTTGCAGAGAAGGAGGACCTCGAGCCTGAAATCCGGATAGTGAACGGGAAGCCAAAGAAAGTCCGGAAACCCCGCACCATCTACTCCAGTTTCCAGCTGGCGGCTCTTCAGAGACGTTTCCAAAAGACTCAGTACCTGGCCCTCCCGGAGCGAGCGGAGCTGGCGGCGTCTCTGGGCCTCACCCAGACGCAGGTGAGGGCTCCCGGCCTCGCGTGGCTGGGAAGCAGGCGCGCGCCGGACGGCGTTTTAAAAAGTATTTTTAAAGTAAGTTTAAGGATCTCGAGGCCCGCGCCTTGGGCGGCCTAAACTTGAACGCCTGAAGCTGACACCCCTCAGGGGGCCGCCGCGCCCGAGAGAGGGAAGGCACTGGGGTGGGCGCAAATCCGCGTCCACCTCTTCTTCCCGCGCGAACTGATTGAGCGGTAAAATAATTGGCCCCCCTGGCCCCCTCCCGCGGTCACCATCCCCGCGGAACGCACGATCCAGCTGTCTCGGACTTTCGGAGATTACCTCCCAATGGGGTGGGAGCCATCCCGAGCCTCCGAGGCCGCGGCACGCGATCCGCTTACCTGCCCGGCTCTGCTTTCTACGCCTCCTCCCCTCCCGGTGCCCCAGACCCAGGCTCTTCCACTAACGCTCGGGTCCCTTTTCCACAAAGGTCAAAATCTGGTTCCAGAACCGCCGGTCCAAGTTCAAGAAGATGTGGAAAAGCGGTGAGATCCCCTCGGAGCAGCACCCTGGCGCCAGCACCTCGCCCCCGTGTGCGTCGCCGCCGGCGTCGGCGCCGGCCTCCTGGGACTTCAGCGCGCCCCCGCGGATGGGCGGCGGCGGCGGCCCGAACAGCGGCGGCGGCGGCGCGGGCAGCTCGGGCTCCAGCCCGAGCGGCGCGGCCTCGGCTTTCCTGGGCAGCTACCCGTGGTACCACCAGGCCGCGGGCCCCACCTCCCACCTGCAGGCCGCCGCGCCGCTGCTGCACCCGACGCAGACCGCGCAGCCGCACCACCACCACCACCACCACCACCACCACCACGGCGGCGGCGGGGGCGCCCCGGTCAGCGCCGGGACGATTTTCTAACCCGAGGGAGACCGCGCCAGAGACTGAGAGGGCAGAGACCACGATCCTCAGTGCTCGCTCCAAGAGCCAGAGGGTCCCTCCAACTGGCCCGCGGATGCCCCCCGCCCCTCCGGGAGGAGCGACCCGAGATGGCCCTGCTCCCTCGCGCGGCCACCGAGCGGCCGGGAGCTGCGAGGCTGCTTCTCCGAGGCCCCCGGGCAGGGCCGCCCGCCCGCCGCGGCCGCCTCTCCGACCCGAGCCCCGCCTCAGACTTGCCGGCCCACCCCTCCCCGCCCCGCGAGGCCGTCGGGCGCCTTCCTCGCCGCGGGCCACGCGCTGGAGACCGAGAGGGACGCCTGCCCCGCCCGCGACGTTTCCGGGGTGCTCTGAGGCTCCTTTCTCCCTGCCGGCCCCCAGGCCCCGCTCCGGTCCGCGCGGCTGACTGACCTCCCGGGCCTGCGCGCCCTCCCGCCCCGCCCCCGTGACCCGGGCGGCCCGCCGCTTTCTCCCTGCCCGGCGGCCTCCAGCCCTCGGAGCCCCCCTCCGGCCCGGCCCGCCGTAGCTCTCCTGCGGGAACGCTCCCTTAGCTCTCTCCTCATCCATCCCCCGTGGAGGTTTTTTATTTTTATTTTTTTAAAAGTTTAGGTGCCTTTGCGGATGACCTCATTTTGATGTTGGGGAAAAAAGTGATTTTTTTAATATGTGGACACTGCAAAAAAAATGTGTTTAAATTATCTTTTTTAAAACCTATTCAGGATTACTAGGCTGGACTTCGACATAGAGTTTGTAAATAAAGGTGTCTGTGCAGATTTTCCCACTGATTTATTTGTATAAAAACACTCGGCTTTTCGGACTTTTTGTAAACGCCCACTTGTGAAAACTGCGGTTTAGCAGTAACCTCAACGACCCCTCCATTTTATTTTTCCCTTTGAAAATTTTCTCAGTTAAACTAAGCTACTGATTTGGTTTTGTTTTATCTTATCCTAAAGTCTTTGTTCTTGAAATGAAAGGTATTTTGGGGTTATTTATTATGAAAACAACATGCTCTTAATGTTGATTTTACAATATGAAGAGATTATTTAAATAAATTATTGTTTTCTTTGGATGTGTGCGCTCGTTCCCTGGCGTCAGGACCTGGAGCCTCGAGCCGCTGCCCGGGCGGGGAAGCTGGCCAGCCGCGAGTGACCCCTCTCAGAGGCCGAGACAGCCGTGGGGCGCGGCGAGGCGAGAACAGGCGCGCTCCACGCCGGCCTCCCCGGAACGTTCACGCTCTGCCGGCGCGCGAGTCTCGGCGCTGGGTTCGCCGGCTCTCGGCGCGGTGACTCACTCCGAGCCGGGCGGCTGCAGCCTACGCCCGCCGGGCCCCTCCGGTGCCGGCGCCACCGCCCTGAGCCTGGGCGGTCTCTGCCGCCCCCGCGCCAGTGGCGCAGGCCAGGCGGTGCCTCGGCGCCACCGCGGGGGACCTGCAGTCGCCGCCAGAGTGCTGCCGAAGCCGGGGTCAGACCCCCTACCCTGGACCCTCCCCTCTGTGCCCCGCGGCCATTCTGGGGCTGGCTGAGCAGAGAGCTCAGTGAGTCACCCCGGCCCTCTCGGGAAACTCGGTTGGCTGCTCTGGAATGCAGAGGGACCCCTGCACACAGGGCTGCGCTAGCACACATACAATCACGCACTGTGACTCTCACAGTCACATCTGTACTGTCACATCCTCTCACTTGTACACACACTCCTACTGAGTCTCACACACACACTGATGAAAATTCATGCACGCACGTATTCACATACAGATACAGAAACCTACATACCCACACGTGCACACATACACAGACCACTGATGCAAGCGGCATCCTTCCGCTGCACATTCTCTGAGGGGAAAAGTGTCACACCATTCAGCTCTGCCTTCCACCTTGGATCCCACCCCAACTGGCTTCCAGGTTTGAAAGTCACCCTGCTTTCTGGCATTCTCTGCAAAGGCCAGGGGTTAGCTGGACAATACAGGCCTGAACTAAAAGCCCCTTTCCTTCAAAGGCCTACAACAGAGGCTTCTTAGTTTCAAACACTGACTTTGAGACTTTGAGCTACTCAGTGTAACCTCTCTGCGCATCAGTGTGCAGATCTGTACGATGGAGAAATAATACCAAGCAGCTCAGAGTTGTTGTGAGTGTATAATGAGACAATGATGTAACACAGTGCCAGGCGCACGGGAAGTACCCATTTTTGCTGTTGGTGGTGTATTGTTTTATTCCAGTGTCCCCCAAAACAGGGAGGCTTCACTTGCGCCTGTGATTACGAGGCCCAGAGTTAGCCAGAGGCCTTCCCAACTTCATCCTATGTGGAAGAGCAGCCCTCTAGAGCTGGGGAAGCTCTGGCCTCTTCTTACATGAGAGCCTGAACCTCAGCCATCCTCTTTGAAGGGACCTGCCTCTACTGGAAAGGAGATTAGGGGTGGGCCTGAGAGCTCTGCTTGCCAGACCCAAGCCTCCTCTTCTCTGGGATGGCTACCCAGGCCTTCCTTGTGTGTCTTCGAGTCACCTCTGCCAAAACACAGACGTAAGATGGGAGCGACTTTCTAAGGCTCAGGGGCATCACCCTGAAAGGAATCGTGTCTTTTCTGGCCAGACTGTTTTGGGGCCTGCATGGAGTCTCAACAGAATCTGGATAGGGAGTGGGGGGCTCTGGGAAAGACAGAAAGGCTACACAATCCAGTGTCCGTTTCCATGCCCGCATTGTTTTCCCAGGCTAGCAAGACCTGAGCTGAAGCTCATTGACCGCGTGATTCTAGCTTCTCTAAGCAGCCGCTGCCTAGCAGACCCCCATTCCAGTTCTCCCCCGCCCCCCAGTTCCAAATTCCGTGGTTTTCTTTGAGTGCCAGTGGCTGGTGCCAGCCTTCCTCCTGCGGTTGTATGTGCCCTCCCCTCCTTTGCGCGCACTCCCCTCCCCCTCCTGAAACCAGCGAGGAGAGACGGGGCAGTAAATTGGCTGGTGTCGAGGATCTGCAGCAGACAAGATGATTAAGAGGCCTACGCCGGAGCGCCCGGGGCAGGGAATGTCAGCCCAAGTTGGAATCACGCAACAGGCCTTGGCATGAGCGAGCCTGGGAGCCAGGAGGGCGGGCGGCCCCAGCTCCGGGGTGGGCCGAGGCCCCACAGACTCGCTGGAGTCACCGAACCTGGCACCCGGCGGCGGCGGGGTCGCGCCAGGCCACGGCGCGTCTTTCGCGGCTTACCCCGGGAAGCCCGCGAAGCAGAGAGCGGGAGGGTGCAGGGGCCAGAGGAAGGGGGCGTTTCCGCAGACGAGGAGAAGGGCAAGGAGAAGGGAAAGCCAGGATGCGCCCAGGTCCCAAGAAGTGAGGGGGCGAGGAGGGGGAGGGGTGAGCGAGGGGACAAACAAAGCCCGGCTGGGGGAGGCTGGGGCCGGCTCCAGCCCCGCCGGGGGCAAAGCGCTGGCAAGTCTTTCTCACAGTCTCTCGGCCCGCCGGGAGACGCGGAGCCCTGTGATCAGCCCGCCGCCGCGCAGACACGCTCCCCCCGCGCGGGACTGCGCTACCCAAAGCGCGAATGAAAAATGGAAATGGGAAGCAGCGATCTCGGCTCCCTACACTGGGAAACCAGTCGCGCTCGGAACACACATAAATCTTCATTGTAATCCCCTTCCATTTGCTCGCGTGAAATATCAGGCCAGAGACAGGATATGACAAGCGCTGGGAAGCAGGGGGAGGGAAGCCGAAGAGTGAGGGGTGCCCGGCCCTCTCCGCCCCACCTCCTGGCAGGGTTGCTTGGAACTCTGGCAGAGCGCTGGTATTGAGTTCCAGTTCCCGAGGCAGGCAGCCCGGGCGCGCCACCATCCCCTTCTCCACCCATTCTTGGCTCCCCTCCCCCAGCGCGCGCCAGGCTTCAGGCCACCGGCCCGGGGTGCATCGCCAGGCGTAGACACACCTCCCTCCCGCTGCCCCGAATTCCCGCCGCCCGCCCCGGGACTCCCGGGCTGGGGAGAGCAGAGAAGAAAGAGAACGGATCCTGGGCCTAATCAGTGCGGCTGCAATGTGGGACCGTTTAGGAGGCTTCCCCTCGGCCTTCTTTCAGGATTACTTGTGAAAATTGTGAATATCCGTCCTGTGTAAGAATTTCCGAGACTGATGGGGCGAGTTTGGGGGAAGTATCAGGTTTGCTGGGGGCGGAGAGTGCGCTGGAAAACTGGAGCCTTGTTTACAAACAGTTCAGCGGTAGAAGGTGGGGGATGAAAGAGAGGGGAAAGGGAGAAGTGCGGAAGTGGTGGAATGGTCCCCTCCAGTGTTAGAAGCCCCCGGGAAGAAAGGCGTCAAGGATCAGACCCCCCCCCCTTGCCTTTCAAAAGAAAAAAAAAAAGTTGTCCTCACTGGCGGCAAAAATCCAGGAGCGACTCCCCTATTCCCAAACAGCCCACCTCTGCGTCCCCGTCCCAAGCACTCGGCTCAAAAAGTCAAAAGCTGGCTCCTTTCCTGCCAGGGACTAGAGACCACCAGTGCCATAAACCTGTTTAAGGTCAGAGACCTCCTTGAGAATGAAGCTACAGATCCTCTCTTCCTCCTAAAATACAGGTCCCCTTGCATTCGATTTCTGGGGTCCCCAGAAGCCGGTGAGTGGGGCGCGATACTGCGGTACCGGTTACGCGGGCCCCTGGCCCTGTCCGACCAGGCTTTCCAGAGACTAGTGGGCTCGGGCAGGGTCATGACACCCAAAACAGCCCCGGAGAAACCTCCTCCTGCCGAGATCTCCCTCCCCACCTGGGATCTGCCCCGCTAGCTTTTCCTGCTGCCCCGCCCCTTCCCCCCTTAAACACCGGCGGGGGCGGATGCGGAGGCCCCCCCGTCGCTCTGAGGCCCCCCTGGCGGGAGTTCCCCTGGCAGGGACGGGTTTGGCAGTGATTGCCACATTACAAGATGTTACATTCCGCCCTGGGGCCTGGGGCCGGGCGGGGCGGGGGAGACACCACGTTTCAGGCAAAGAAAAGAGCAGGCAGGTCTTGGAAGAGCAGCCACTCGGAGCATCCACGTGAGAACACGGGCGCTGTCTCTAGAGACCTTTCTTCCTGGGGCCGCCTCCGGCTCCGACTCCTCCGGCTCACTCGTCCTCAGGGTCGTGCCAGACCGCAATCACTGAGTCTTAGCAGTTTGCGGGCTGTGTGGCTGCGCTTCCTGCAAATGTCCGGAGGCCGTTTGGGGAGATCCTCGGGAGCCCTGGTGCCACCAGCTGCGTCCCGGGTCCGGTCCTGCGAGCGCCAGGAGCTCGTGGGGGGAGGGCGGTGGGGCAGGGGAGGGCGAGGATCAGGTGTGAAGCCCCGGGAGATGAAGAACAGCTGCGTGCGGCCAGCAGGGGCTGCGGGCCCGAGGGTTTGAACTTCGGGGATGGAGAAGAGGCGAGAGGGAGGGAAGGACTGGACTTGGAGCGCGCTGGGGTAATCCCAGAGGGCCGACCTAGGCCGGCCAGGAGCAAACATGGCGGGCTTCCCACACTCCCTTTCCTACCCTCCTTTTTTTTTTGGTGCAGGAGTCTCAGACACCCTAGAAATGAAATCGTCGCTCACAGAACAATGGGCAGTTCTGGCCCTGGAACTCCACCGAGTCTGGGCTGCTCCGACCGGTGGCCGCACACCGGGAGGATTCTCCCGCCTGCAGCAGTAGCGGCGCGACCCCTCCTCTGGGGCAACCCCCGCCCCGCCCCATCCCTCCGCTGCCCTGGCCTCAGCTTCTTAAAGTCGCAGGGTGTCTCAGTGCTCCAGAGAAGCGCCGCCCAAGTGGGGAGTGGGTGTTTCTGGGGGGCGCTATCTCGCGACGGTGAGGACCAAAGAAGGGCCAAGGAGGTCTCAGGGCGGACCCTCTCAGCTTCTTCCCTCCTCGCCCCAAAGCCTCCAAATAGAGGACTCCTGTTCGCACCAACTCCCAGTCCGACAGCTACTCCTGCACCCCACTCCCCGCCTCCCGCCCCCGGGCCGGCCTTCAAATTCCGGGGCCCCGACGGGCAGCAAGGTGGAGGGGACTCAGGGAAACCGGCCGAAGGACGAAGGGGGAGATGTGGAAATGAGAAAGGAAGGAGTGTCGGGATGGGGGTGCGGGAGGTCCGGCTCATCACTTTCTTGCTGGTTGCGGCATTTAGGATGGGGGCACGGGGTTTCCGTGGCATCCAAGCCGGGAAAAAAAGGCACGCGGGGAAAGGGATTCTCTCTTCGACATGTTCACGAGGAGAACAGTGAAAATTTTGCCTTAGGTGGCCAATTTTCTCATTTGCCCCTATTAAAAGAAAAAGCCCAAGAAATTCAATTAAAGCCACCCTGGCCAAGGCGCTATTTGAGGCATGAATGTCTCCCCTAAAGCTGCAGCAATCATGTGGCATTAGACACTTCCGGAATCCTATAGCCAACCTGAAAAATCCCAGACCCCCTTTTTCCCTAATTTTTGCTCTGATCTGTAATTTTATCCACATTTGCACTAGTTTGAGCATTCTGGCTCTCCCATCTGAAAGCCTGCAATTACTATATAATTCTTCGCAATTTCAGATGTCCTAATATGGACTGTAATTTTTGCGCAAGACAATTTCCTGCTATTTCAAGCATCAACATTGTCAAAGTTGTATGTACATAATAAATGGGAATATCAATGCATAGTTTTTAGCATAACATCTTGACTCCTCGATAATTATATCCGTTCGGAGCCTACGCAGAATTAGCCTGAATTGCATGGTAACTGCTGCTGCTTTAAAATTTTTAAAAATTACTCATAATTTTCCCAAAGATTACCAAGATCTCGAGTGCACAATGTCATCAGCGTAATGAAGAGTAAACATTTATGCTAATAATCTGCAATTTTTTTCATCAGCTATAAAGACAGAGGCTATATAGCCGAAAATTTCAGTCCTATTCTGCAAGCGCAGCGCTGCAAAAAGCCTGCGGCGCTTGGAGGCGCCTGGTCCTGGAGACCTCTTTCCACTCTTTACTCTCAGGATAGGAGGATGGGGCTGGGGGCTTCTTTTTGGTTTTCTGGTTTTGTTTTGATCTGGTTTGGTCGGTTTTGTATTTCCTATTTTTCCTTTTTATTTCTGTTTTTTCTTTTTTTGCCTTTTCTTTCCTGTCATTCTCCCAGCCAAATGCCGCCTTCGACCCTTTTGATTTGATCTAGCAAAGATTGTGTCCAGATTATCTGAAATTGACACTGAAGAAGGTAAGGGTGGAAACTGGTTTCATTTTTCAGAGGGTTGGAAGGCTGCGCTGCGCCCGCCGCGGCGGCTCCCGCTCCGGGAGTAGGAGGGTGGGGGAGTGATTATGTATGCACCAGCTAATTCTTCCATCAAAACTTCTTGTCAGCGATGTCAGGATTATTTTTTTTCTTTTTATAAAAACACTTGATGTTTCAGGAAGTGTTAATCCCTGAAGGTTGGGGGATGGGGTAGCAAAAGAGTGGGTGTGGGTGACATGTTTCTTGAGCCTGGGGAAGGCACCCTTTAGAACCTTTTGCCTGTCTACACTAGAGTTGGGGTCTGCTGTGGAGCTGGTGACTGAAGAAAGAGGGTTTCTTTGAGTCATGGGAGGGAGGGACCCTTACCCTGCGTACTGCATTTGATGGAGGTGCCTATGGCTTGTGCGGGATGAGGAGCAGAAAAGTTCGCTTTAGCCTGTGATTTTAGGATATTTAGCCCAGGCGGTGGCTTGACAAAACCCAGATAATTCTGAAACCAGTTGTTAAAAGATACAGAAAGAAATAGATAGCAGGATGAAAATGTCTATCTTAGTAACTGAGTTGGTTCTTTCCTTTCAATTTTTCTTGGGATCAACTATCTCAGGTTCTATATCCAGTGCCCAGACCTACCTTTCCATAGGTGACAGAAATGGACAATTTCTTCAAGGGGACAGATTTGACTAATTGTTTCACCAGATGAGTCTAACAATAAATTCATATTTCTTTGCTTATAGATGGGAGACTTTTTAAACTTTTTGTGGCTCTTTAAATTAGCACAGAATAAGGAAGGCTGAAGAGCCATCTGACCCAGCCCAGGTTCAGATCCCAAAAGAAAGAAAGAAAACAAAACACATAATAATCAATGAAGGAAAGCTGTGAACTATAAATACATTTCCAAATCTTATATTTTAAAAATATTGCCTAGAATGAGAAGCCGGGTCCTTCCACGATGAGACTCTTCTTGAAGGATCACTCAGTCCCAGGTTTATGAAAGCCAAGACCAGTGAGAAGGGGGCTGGGGATTGTTGCTTGTACCCCTACGTCCCCCCCAACCCCTGCCCCTTTTAGAGCAACTGTGTATGAGAGAAGATATTAAAGAGGTATCTGTTGTTTGGCAATTTTGCTAAGTCTGTCTTCACTACTTCGACGCTGTGCATTTGCTAATTTGGAGGCCTGGCCATTGACAAGCTTGCTCCATACACCTGCAAGCAATTTGCCGGCTCCGGTACCGGAGAATTGCAGAGATGGCAGCTCGCACCTATTTGATTTTTTTTTCCCTTTTCTCAATGCACAGCAAATTTGGCTTTCAGTGCGTTATCTCTTTTGTTAATGCAAAAAGATTCCCTGGGCGAAAAAATTGCTCATAATTACCAGAGAGATGGGGAAACTGCATTAGAATAAATAAACCTGAAATTACTGTAATTATGTTGTGTTTGATGGGCCCGGCTTGTAATCAAGAAGAGAATACAGTGAAATGATGCTGACCCTCTTGGATTTGCAGCTGTACGCGCACTTTGGGGTCTTTTTTTGCAGAAAAGAGTCATTTTGATAATCATTAAGCTGTGTGTAACCTATTTCAGAAGTGTTTTAAAATGAGGTTCACATTTTTTGAACAAGGGGAAAAAAATCCCAAAATTGCATTTTGCCATTACAGACTCATACATAAGGAAAGGTTGTGTTTTCTAAGTGACAATTGTTAAGACATAATATTCGAAATCAGTATTTAATCATTATAATGAGGTATTGTTTAAATATAACCACCTTTAGATTATTCATAGTTTAATTAATATACTCATTATGAAAATCTTTGAATCAGATATTTGATGAACTACTTGTCAGTAACAAGGCAGCATTAATTAGGCCTATATTGAGATTAACATTTTTTAAAAGTGCAACTGCTTATAATTATAATAGAGCCTAACTAAAGACCGCCTTCGTTGAGCTAAAACTAATAATTTCTCTATTTGAACTGTTAGCAAGAGATTATTAAATTAGTATAAGCTAATATCTCGAAATATTAAAATCCGCTTGACCAAACAGATTTTTGCCTGTGGCTTCAGGCGCTGGGCCCTGGCTGCCGCACGGGAGTCGGACGCAGGGAGCAATCCACCAAAACCTCCCCTCTAGCAAAGTCACGTCTCCAGGGAAAACCAAATCCCGGAAGGTCCCTACCCCCACGCTGGAACCCGGCCTGGGAAATCAGCTCTCTCCCAGCTTGGAGTCCTGTCGGCTCTGGGCCTCCAGCCTCGAGATCTTATCTCCCCCATTTGCGCTCCGGGTTCTGGGGGCCCGCGGGACAGGACAAGCTCCTATCCCAAGTCCTTGAAGGGGCCTCGAGGTCCCCGGCTCCATCCCCCACTACTTCCCCAGCTCCCTCCAACACCGCCCCTCCACCACATCCCCTCCCCTTCCCAAAGGGCAGCAGAAGAGCCTGGAGCATCTGCTCTTTCACCAGCACCAATTGAAAAATGGGTGCTTGTCACAACACAGATCACTGACTTCCCTGCTTTGCTCCCCACTGCGCGCTGCAAAGGGCCCCCCAAAGCGGAGGGCCAGCCCGCAGGAAGCAGTGTCGGAAGGCAAATGCGAGGGAAGCGGGAACCGATCCAAGCAGCCCTTTCCGGCCCGCAGCTTCCCCGAGTTTCCTCAAGCTCAGCTGCTGGCTCTGGGGCTGGGGTCTGGGTGAGACGCTGGGCCACCACCGGGTAGAGGGAGCCAGGCCGGTTCTAGCTGGTCGGAGTCCACTTTCTCCTGGAAAGAACTCATCAGAGAGTTCCCCTTGGAGGTGCCCCCTTACTGGCCTGACCTCGGGACTTTCGAGCTAGCGTGGGGTGGGGGTCTTCGGCCAGCTCCTGCGTTCCAAGGAGTCAGCGGAGCCCTTCTGCCCCTCCCTTGGCATTTCCATCTGAGGCGCAGAGAGAAGCTGGGGGTCGTTAGGCGGGAAGGGGCCTCTCGTAGAGGATGGGTCCGATGGGTAGGAGTGGCTGTGAAGGGGTCCAGGTGGCGCCTTGGGACTGTCCCCCGGAGCTCAGTGATTGACTGGGTGTAGCCTGACAGACGTGTCCTTCCGGCGCTTTTCCGGTGTCTGGCCGTGTCTTTTCCGAGTCGGGATCGAGAGCCCTGCGGGCAAGCAAAAGCCGGAAGGCCAGATCGCGGCGAAGTCGAGGGGCCAAGCCCAGTGTCTCTGCTTTCAGTCTTCAAGGCTTCCGGTGAGGTGACTGGGTGTGGGGGCACTCAAGTCTCCCTTACCGGCTGCCTTTGAGCTCTGCTTTCATCTCCTCTCAACCAGCCTTCACAGTCCCTAGGTTCCAGAGCCCCCACCCCTCTTGTGGTACAGCACCTGTTCCTGATCCCCCCCACCCCAAGGCTCCTGGCCAGAGAGTCGCTGCCCACCCTGCAACCCAGGTAGGGATCCGACCCCTTAGGGGTCAGAAGCAGGGCAAGATAAAGGGTCCCAGTGGCTAGGTAGTGCCTTGCTGGTGATTCTGGTCTGTCTGGGGCCTGCCGGTATCTGTCCCCAGAGGTGGAGGCTTGGCCCAGACCACAGCACCCCCTCATACAGCACACCAGACAGCAGTTCTTTCTCGAAACCATAATTTTACTGTCTCAGAGAAACTTTATAACTTATTTACAAAGTTCTTTTTTTCCCAAGATACAAATCAATAAGTTAACATTCTCAATATAAAACTAAACTTTGACATAGAGAACACAAAACACGGTTGATTTCAACTGATCACATTTTCCAAATTTCACAAGTAAAATGTCAAGATTTTCATTTCACAAAGCATCGGGTTTTACAGCCACACACAACAGAACGGAAAGTAGCTAAGCTTGTGCAACATGTTTACGGAACAATAATAATAACAATAATAATTAACAACAATAATAATATGTACAGCGATTAGATCCTGCACTGGAGACTAGGCGCCCAGGGTGCTGCCTGACATTATTCTGTGGTCGAGCCTCTGGGGATTAGTGCTGCTTTTGTCTTCCTTTAAAGCTCACTGGCTCTAGGGCACTCCTTTCTGCCTGCCTGTTTTTTCTTCACTGCCCATCGGTCCTTTCCCTTGCTCCCCAAGGAGGGAATTAGGATTTTCCTTCTTGTCCAGGCAAAGCGACCGAAGTGTTTTTCCCGAGATGAGAAAATTGTGTTGGCTTCATTTCTCTTTTTTTTTTTTCTCTTTTAAAAATAATACAGAACATGTAAAAATGCAAAACATTAGGTTCCAACCTCTTCATACCAGCGAAGTACAAAAGTTACGGTAGAAGTTAAAAATCACCAGGTCCTCTTTAATCGTTTTTCCGGGTGCGTTTAAAGTAATCGGTGCTTTTGGACCGTGCGCTCCTTGCGCCCCACAGAAATGCGAATTGACCAACATTCACCCTCAGGCGAAGTCCATTTCTCAATAAATAAGAACCCCTCCCTTCATTTCCCCCAATTCCCAAACGAGCTACACAGATGGTTAGGCAGGCCCAGGAGAAGGTCCGACTGGACAAAACGTCCCAGCAAGCGGAGCTGGACGGCGCGGCGCCCGAGCCTCTTCGGACCTGGTGACTTTTTTCAGAGGCCGCAGAATGAGGACAGTGGACGGACGAGAACCTCGACTTCGGCAGCGCACAGATACACAGCGAAAGGAGACAAGAGACGGACAGAACAGAAAAGAGCGTTTGCTTTTTCTACATTGTTTTTCCTGATAGTCCCACACAGCTGAGGGCCGGCGGGTCGGGTCCAGCTGGCTCGTCTGGCTGCTCTGGCTGTCTCGCGCAGTTGTGCCTGCGCCCCGAGGCCGCTATCTGCTGTCGCCGCGCGGCGCAGGCCCGGGCGAGGGCGAGCGCGCGGGCGCGGGGAAGTCGCCGGTCCAGACCGCGCGGGACTCCAAGGAGGTGGCGGGCGTCCTGCCTTCGCTGTCCCTTCTTCTTTCCCGCCGGGCCCTTCTCCCGGGGCTTGCGGACGGGGTAGATGGACCGGGAGGCGGGAGGGGCCCGGGCCGGGGGAGACGGAATGGAGGCGGGAGGGTGAGGGCGGGCAACCTCACATGAGTTGGGGTTGCTGCATAGCTTCTTGGTGCGCCGAGGGGTACCACGACGTGTAGCTGGGGATGTAGGAGCCCGCGCTGCCGCCCGAGCCCTTCCCGGATGAGGAGTTGGGGTTCCAGCCAGGTGGCACTGGCGGGGAGGCGGCGGACAGCGCCCGGCCGTTGGCCAGCGCGCTACCCTCCAGAGCCGCCCCGCCCTGCTTCATCAGTTTCTTGAACTTGGAACGCTTGTTCTGGAACCAGATCTTGACCTGCAAGAGCGGACAATAACGTGACTCGGCTAGGTCCATTGTGCCTACCGTGGTCGTCGGGGAGACAAGGGGGCTGTGCGTGGGACAGTGGAGGAAGGATTCCCCTGGCTGCCCTGCGAGACTGGGCAGCTCCCCACTGGAGGAGCAGAGCCCTCCAAGAAGAGCCCCTCATCACCTATAAGGATCAAAGCCTGGCAGGCCAGGCTGCCGGCCGCCGGTGGCCCGCAGGGGCAGCTCTCACAGAGCCAAGGGGGCGTGGTGGTGAGGAGTGAGGGGGGGGATCCAGACCTCCGCTTGTCAGGGACTCAGCTCGACCCTGGCAACAGTCGGGGGGAAGAAGCGGCGCCTGCACAGCATCGCGTCTTCAAGTCCAATAGGAACATCCATTAAAGGATCGAGTGGAGGAAAGGAGTGGAGGAAATTTATTTGCAATGCCACCTACTTTCTCCTTGCTCCATTCTTTCTGCCCTTGAGTGAGTTGGGGGCCAACTGAGGAGGCCAAAGGTTTTGTTTAAACTTTTCATTTGGACTTAAAATCAACCTTTAAGTGTCTTAGTGTCTGTTTGCTCTCCCCAGCTGCGCTCCAAATCCCGGCCCAGACGTTGGAAATCCGCACCAGTCCTGATCAGAAAGCCCATGGGCTCCCCAAAGTCTTAAGCGCAATCGGGAAGGAAGGTCCCGTTTCTCCTCCAAGGTCTGGGACATGGGAGGTGAGAAGGCGGAGGAAAGGATTTCCTCCTACCCAAACCCGGTGAGGAGGAGGAGGAGGAGGAGGAGGAGGAGGAGGAGGAGGAGGAGGAGGAGGAGGAGGGAGACAGAGGCTCTGGCTGGCCGGGCCCTGAGTGATTAGCCACACACTTTAAAGGCAAAGAAGGGATTAAGCCCAGCGTCTATTGTTCCAGTTGTTCGGGCACGTGTGACCTCAGAGTCCCCAAACAAACGTCTAGGGAAATCCTTCCTCGCCCTAATCAGATTGTCCAGGGACTGAGGGCCGGGCGGCAGACAGCGTGGAATACAGAGTTCAGCGACAGAGCCAGGGCAGAGAAAACAAGGAAGGAGAGACGCCAGGAGAGCCAGGAGTGGGACGGACACACACACACACGCACGCACGCACACGCACACACATGCACACAATCTCTGACCCTGAGGCGCAAAGAGCAAGACGAGAAGCTCCGGGCGCAGGCCGGCCGCGGAAGCCCGCTTGGCAGAGGGGGCAGCAGCAAGGTACCTGCGTCTGCGTGAGTCCCAAGGAGGCCGCGAGCTCCGCCCTCTCGGGCAGAGCTAGGTACTGAGTTTGCTGGAACCTCCGGTTCAAAGCCTGCAACTGCAAACTGGAATAAATCGTCCTGGGTTTGCGGATCTTTTTCCCCTTGCCATTGAAGCGCACTTCACCGCCTTCCACCACCGTGCTCTTCTCGGAGTCAGCCCCTGGAGGGACAGCAGAAGCGGAGGGCCACTGTTAATGCAGGGACAGCCTTTAGTGAGGGGAGCCCAGGGCCGGTGGCAACCGAGGGGTGGCGGTGGCTGGGCTCAGACAGAACGCTCAAGAAACTCCGAAAGGCAGGGAAGTGTCCCATAAAGTCCGAGGGCCAGACCCGGGCCGCAGCAGGCGGACTGGGGCAGTTCCCAAACGTGTAGTTCCTGCCTTTGCAGGGAAAGTTTGCTATTTTTGCAGGCGGTAGTTGAGGTTTAATTACCCTTAATTGCATACATTGTTTATAGCGCTACGCAATAAATAATTACTGAGACTAATACGTGCACATGTGGGTTTCTGTTTTCCAAAGGGGCATTGTGTGCTCGGTGCACAGAGCCGCCCAGAGGCCCAGACAGTTCCAGGGGACGCTCTCGGATTTATTCTTTACTGGATAGTTGCGAGTTGGGTGGAATTTTGAAAAATTTTTTTTTCTTTGCTATGACAAGGATCCATAGATTGATACCCGAAACCTCCACTGCTCCGGCGCCCTCCCCACCCCCACCTCCCTCTCCCCCTCTCCCTCCTCTCTCTCTCTCTCTCTCTTCCTCCCCCCTCTTCCTCCCTCCTTTTCTCCCTGCTTCTGTCCCTCGCTCCCTTCGTACCCTTTCCTCTCCCTCTCCTTCTCCCTAGCAGGCGCACGTACCTGGGTCCTCCAGGCGGCTCTGGGCGAGGCTGGCGCTGCCCGGGTAGGACTGCACCGAACTGATGTAGGGGCTGGACGCGTGGCTGCTGACCGAGTTGACGTAGGGGTAGCCCAGCGGTCGGGAGAAAGACGAGGCCGAGCTGTAAGCGCCGTCGGGCTGCGAATGGCCCGCCGAGTGTAAACAGTGCATGGAGTAGTGCCCGTGGGACATGGGAGAAGGAGACATTTGCTGGTTGGGTGGCCCAAACTCCATAAACACCGCCTTGCCCGACACGGGGCTGTTGAGACTTTCTGGCATGGTGGTCATGGTCATCTCTTCTCGCGGGGTCTGGGTGTGGGTCTCTCTCTCTCCTCTGCTTCCCTTTTGGGGGTCTCTGTGTTTCTCAGGACAGGAAGGAACCCAATTTAAGCGGAACAGGGGTTTTCACTTTCCATTCATAAGAAAATGGAGTTTGTCTCTTTGAAAAGTCTAAGCATGATGCTGCCGAGCTCCCCAAACTCGCTTCAAAGCTTTGACTCAGCCAAGGTCATAAATATTCATGAGCTGGCGGAGCTGATTGGTCCGCTGTCTTGCATAATCACCGGGGATTGGTCCGAGGCGCTCCGGCTCCGCTGGACTAGAGCGGGCGAGGCGGCCCGGCCTCGGGAGAAACGCGTCCACACTTCCCGGCCGGGGCTCCTCTGCAACAGAGCGCGCCGCGTGGGGCGCACAATGGGCTGCAGCACCCGCGCCGGGACCTCCGCGGCCCGCGGCTCCTCAGCCTCCCGCCTTCCCCGGCGCGCCGTACTTCCCAGAAACCCACCAGCGGTTCGGCGCAGCCGCCCTCCCCCCACTACTGTCCCCACCCTCCGCCCGCCCCCAACACCCAGACAGGGGCATCACTTCTCCTAGCCGCCGTCACCCGGTCCAGCGCTCAGCTAGGGCTCCGGAGCCCGGCCGAGGCCTCGGAGCGCGAAGTCGCGCACGGGGGTGGGGGTGGGGGCACCGGCGGCGGCCAGCCGCGCGCTGTCCTCCCGAGAGTCGTGTGCCTAGCGCAGCGCTCCCCTCGATGGCATCTCCCGGGCCTGGGTCTGCCCTGCCACATCGCTGGGGGCAGGTTTGGGGCCCTCTGGGCGAACTCACTCACTCGGCCGCCGCGCCGCCGCCGCCGCTCCCTGGGGCCCGCTCGCATTGCTCCAGGCCCTGCTGGCCACTCCAGCTCGAGGCTGCACCGGTCTGATTAAAGCAGTGCGCGCGGAGAGCCAGGAACCCGCGCTTCTCCTCCCAGGAAAGGCGGCCGCACCGCCCCCTCCCCCCAACACACACCCCCTCTTTCCCTCCCAACCTTCCTCCGCCTCCCCCTCCTCCTCACTCCCTCTGCGCTGAAAGCCCTGGACTCACTCGCCCCAAGGGCGCGGCGCAGAGTGGAGCCGAGGAGCCGGCGGGCTCAGTTTGGCTTTAGACGCGGGTCCCAGGTGGTCAGTTTCCAGCCTCGCCGGGTCTGGCGAGAGTACCCCGGGTTTAGGAGTCCTGGGGAACACCGAAACCCACGGCAAAAACAGGCCAGTGGGAGGCTCGCATGTCTTTGTACAGTCGTGTCTCTCATTGTCGCCCAGGATCCTCCTCATCTTCAGTGGTCAAAGCGGGCGCCACGGGGCCTGGGGGCAGGGCTAGCAAAGGCTGACACTGCGCCTTCTATCTTCTGGGGCGCTAGGTACAGAAAAGCGCACAAAAGCCCCCCGCCGCCGCCACCACACAGCCGCCCCCACGAGGCGTGGCGCGCACCACGCTGCCTGCTAGGGACTGCTGGTTCCCCATCCCGCCAGCCCCACGGTGAATCCCAAATTACTTTGTTAGGTAATTAGAAAGTGTTGATAATTATTTCTTTCATAATTTAGCGGTGTGACGGGAACGGGGAAATGATCTTGTGAAAGTTCACACGTGCAGATGTATTAGTTACTGATTCATTTGATTAAATGGTAGTCTCAAGTGCTCCGATCCGCAGCTGAAGGCGCCCCATTAGCATAACACTGATGTTTAATTTTCATACGCATAATTAGCCATATATTTAACACTAATAGCAACATGCAGCCTTTCAGCGTTAAACAGCCCGGGATTTGATCTGGCCTGAGCTGAACCTTCGGCGATGCACCTTCCCCTGTCTGGAGTGCGCAATGATCACAGGACAAACCTCTGTAATCAAGCACATTTTGGCAGAGGGAACACCAATAAAAATGAACATTCAAAACAAATTACATCGTGCTGTCGTTACAGATATTAGTGGAAGGGGCTTCTCTCTTTTTTAACTTGTGTAGCCGCAGCTGCTGCCCGCGGAATTCCTCTCCTTTGGTTTAAGGGCATGATGTTGGGGGTAGCAATATTTCAGGCAGCGTGGTTGGAGCAAAAAGAAAAACAAAAGCAAAAAAAAAAAAAAAGACTTCAAACCAATAACGGGTTTGCCAACGTTTAAAAAGATTTTTTTTCCCTTAATCACCGAACCACACGGTGATGCTTTGTAGCAACAACCAGCTAATGACTCCGCCACCAGACTACTCTTGGAGCCGCTCGACTCCTCTTGATTTTCTTGTTGCACTTGTGGCTTTAATTGCTCCTTCCTGGAGCCTGTTTCGGGGTGTGGAGTGAGGTGCGGTGCCCCCTGCACAGCGGCGCGGACGCCGCCCGGGCCCCTGGTCTTTCGCGCGCACCTATAGCCGGGCGCTGCCCACGTAAGTGATTGCCTCTGCGGGCGCGGGGTCGCGGTTGGGACCGAGGGAAGTGGCGGTTGACTTCGGGCGCTCAGGGTGACGCGTGAGGAAACCCGACGGCTAGGTTTCTTCCAGAGAACTGCAAGATGTGGGAAGGGGAGAGAGAGACGGCCACAGGTCGCGACTGTCTACAGGGCTCTCGGTCCACATCTGGAGGGGGGAATCCAAGCCTTTCCAGAGCAGGGGACAGGGCTGGCTCCGTGGAACAAAGGACCCGCACGCGCCCCCTCAGGAAAAGGTTTCAGAGCCTTGTTTATGTTAGAAATGAATTATATGTGGGCGAGGGAGTCTCTACATTGGGGAATTATTTCCTATCCGCAGAGAAGCGGGTCCCGGGAGGGAAGGCTGAGCCGGGGCCCTCGGGAGCGGAGACACCGGGCCTTGAGTAGTTTCAGAGTGAGCGATCTTATCTCCACTCTAGGAGCCCAGCGAGGATCCCTCCCCCCAACCCCCCCAAACCCCCGCTGCTAAGACACCTGTTCTGAAACGTTGGTTTGCTAAGATCTTTGCCTGCCCCAACTCTGTGAGGAAACAAAACTCTCACATTTATCCTGAGAGTCCCGGATTCCAAGTAGAACCTGTTGGAGACGCCGCAGGACCCGCACCCGGTGGTAGTAGCCGTAGTAGCCTGTAGGCATGCATGGGCTGAAATCCCAACGGCCCCGGGGGGATGTTTGGGGCCAGTTCATCTGGGAGGTGACGGCGGTGGTGCACGCGGTATTTTAAAATCTGCTAACTTCAACTTCAAAGCATGTTAAACGGAGTTCGTTCTAATTCAAGTTTGTTTCCTACGGAGCTGAGTACTGGCTGGTGCTGCTATATATACATACATGTGTGTATAATGTTTAAATTAGGCTTAAACTAGTTACTTTAATACATAGGATTATGAACCTGTCCCCAAAATACTTCCACCTCAGAACAATTGCTGCACAAGCAGCATGTTATCCCAGTGGATGGTAAAATCCTGTGGCCCTAATAAAATTATTCTTGAGGAACTTGGAGTAAACTGATCCGTAGATAAGATAAGAGGCTAACCGTTGCAATCTGATTGTTCTAGGAGAGAAGTGCAATCATTATCTGGCAAACCTTTCCCAAGGCCATCTGGGCCTGGTTCCTCTAGAATAGGATTATTTCAGAGCTGCAGCCTCAGTCTTGAGGCTTTGGCTTGGCCAACTCTCAAGCATCCCCAAAGTTTTTCTATGGTCCTTGTAAATCTTCAACCCCTCCCTCGCCTTTTCCAGCTCTCAGATCCACTTGAATTGGAACCACTTTGGTCCAAATTCTACATCCCTGGACACAGAGAAAGGGAGTTGGAGGGGTTGGGGACACCTAAGAGAATCCAAGTTCAGGGAAAAGCTTGAATTCGCCAATTTTCCAAGTGCACTTATTGGCCTCAGTTTCCCATCTCTTCTCCACTCTGAGTGTCACAAAGGTGAGCTGCCTCTTGGGTCCTGATCACAGAGGCCACCTGTCATGACAACTACAGGTGCTCACATTTCCTTGATGCTCTCCAGCCCAAGCTATATTTAGAGGGTGGCAACTTTGCAAAACCCGTTTCAGTACAAGCAAAAGCTAGCACAACCCCTGACTGTCCAGACACCGGGACTTCACTGAACATAGTTCTTTAAACTATGATCAGAGTGGGGATAGTTTCTATATGGCCCACTAGATGCCCAATACCTCTTCACCTGAGCCCAGGTGTGAACAGGTGTTGGGGGGGAGGTGCTGAGGAAGGAAGGGTATTCTAATCAGAAATGGCCCTTTGGGAAATGCAGAACGTGGGCCTTTGGATTTCCTACTTCTGAAGCAGGTGGAGCTGTGGGCTTGCCAGCTCCAATCCCAGCTACCTTGACCCTAGCCCTCAAAAGTTTCCGTATCTCCCCCTGCTGGGATCCTCTGGGTCGTCATCAGAAGAGCACAGTCCAAAGGGGGCCAATACAAGGAGAGGTCCGCTTAGGAGTTAGACCAGTTGGACACTGTTCACATCTGGATGGGTGAGGCTGATATTCTAATTCCTAGTGCAACAGACAGTCGTGTGTGTGATGGGGGAGTGGAGAGGGGCTCTCAAAAGAAACCTCAGGGATGGCCACTTAGGACAGGATGAGGGACACGTAGGAGGAGCCACAGGGGACTGGCAAAGTCATGTTTTTGGACTGATAGAGCTCTGTAGAGACCAGGCCCAGGTTTCACAGGCAGGGGAATGTTTGTGACCAACTCCTCTGTTTTTGGGCTAATCTTTTCATCTGCAAAAGCAGCTATGAAGGGAAAGAACTGGAAGGGCTGGGGTGCGCAACGTGGGATCCACAAGACCGGAAAAAAGAGACAGAAAAAAAATTCCCAGCTAACATCCAGGCTCATTTTTCCCCCTCATATGCACATGTAAGAAGTTTAGAGATTAAAAATTAACCACCCACCCTCTCTCCCCAGTAACTGTCAGAGATGCAAGGAGCACAGACACAATGGTTAAGAAGGAAAAGCTTTTTACTTGGGCAGAGTCAAGACGAGGAAAAAAACATGCATCTCTAGAAATCCCTCATCTTCCAAACGAGGGCGTCCCCACTCTCCTCCAGAATCCCCACCCCCCACCCCCAGTGTTAGGAAGCTGAGCCAGCTCCAGGATCTTTCTGAAGCCGCTCGCCCAAAGCAGGGCTTGAGATCCGAGTTCCCAACTGCCTCTAAATCCCACAGGGTTTTCCAAGACTAGACGCTAGGTTGGTTACTGTGTGAACTGCCCTTCGCCTGTGTCTTTTATAAAGTTCTCCAGCTAGATTTCAGCAATTTCGGATAAAAAGCGCCTGGCCTCTGAGACCTTCGGGCGGCTCCTCAGGCCTCCTGCGGCAGTTTGGTCAGGATCTCCACGCCCCCCGACGTGATGAGAACTGTGTGCTCGAACTGGGCTGACCTGAAACACACACAGCAGCTGTCAAAGCGCAACACCCCCAGCTGCAGGGCAGGGGTAAGGGGGTAGGGAGCAGTAGCCCGCCAGGGCCAGGGCTGTCGGACAAACCTTCCCTTCCCATATAATTTAAAAGCAACGGCACAGAAAGCAAACACCTTTGATTGTCCAGGGAGACCACAGTCCATGCATCCTCCAGGACTTTAAATTCAGGCGATCCCTCGGTGATGATTGGCTCTGTAAGAAGGAAAATATTTACTGCAGTGATCTAATCAGATTCTTGTCAAATATTGTTTCTGTTTCGGCTGATTATGAAAAAAAGAGAATAAGAAGGTTCTCCTCCCCTCCCCCCAAGTGCTTCCCCCACGGGTTCATGTTGTCATCTCGCAGAGGCTGATAATTGATGTTGCTTACATAGTATACTACAAACTAAACAGTAGGGAGAGGAAACACTACCGCATTCAAAAATGTATGAAGTTGCCTAGTTCGTAATTTTTTTAGAAAAAAGGGCATTTTAATCAAGCCTTAATTAGGACCCTGCGGATAATAACCACCCAAACACCAGTCCCTCTTATAAATACCAGTCAGTTTTTAAAAATATTTGAATTTTTAAAACATGCTCAAAATGTTCATTAATCAGCAAATAACAATTTTCTTATTTCACTCTAATTGCTTCTCCATTAAGTACCACAGTCAGAAATATGATGCCTCTGAGGTCTTAGGTGATTGGAATTTGGTGGTGACACCAATCACATGATCAGCCAGGAATGGGCAGCCAGAGACTGCATACCACTGGCTGACAGAGAGCAAGGGACATAATCGCTTCTAGTTAGTGAGTGTTAATTTAAAAAATAAATAAATAAATAAATAAAACAAAACAAAACAAAAAAAAAACCCTCAAAAAACCCCAACCCCAAAAATAAAAAATGAAAACAAAACAAAACAAAACACCAAACGCCACATTATGCTGGTAACAGAATTAGAGGTTGGATGGCTGCCGTCTCCTAAATGTGTCGGTAAGTATCTGATTTAGGAAGATGGGACTCCAGGATATTATTTAATCAGATTTGCTATGCATCTGAATTATTTCATTACACTGATTGGCTTTATTATTCCTTCACGGGACTGCCTGGCCCAGGCCAGCGCTGCTGCCTCCACCAGGAGAGCCCCCACTCTCTGAAGGGGAGCTTGGGCACTGACCTATGGTGAATGCCATTCCCTCCTCCATGAGTAGATCGCTGTCATTTGCTGCAAAACAAAATATATGGGGTAGGGGGAGTGGGAAATGGAGAGAAAGAGAGAAACACAATTAGAGGGTCAGGACTGCTCAAAAACCTTGGTCATTTTATTTATTTTCTTTTAGGGTAGAAGGAAGGATGGAGATTTCTAGCATCCTGGTGGTGGCTACCACCAACAGGTTAAACACAGGGGTTCTCGGCCTTAGCCTCTGCATTTTCTTTGTTGGGGGGTCAAGACCCCTAGGAAGGGTGCACCAAAGCCCAGCAGAGGCAGCCTGGGTGCTCCAGACACCTGTTGGATACCCGCCCCCCACCCCCACACACCGGTCCCTTGTCCACTTGCTTCAAGGTCTCCTGATTCCACTGGGTCCTAGACCCTGCCCTCCTACCCCAAAGAGGAAGATATCTTGGGGAACTGACACAAAGGGAAGGCAGCCACTTAGCGGTGCATATTGGAGCAGGAAGCTAGGACAGGAGTGACTTGCAATGACTCCAAGTGTTGGTGCAGGGTGGGATACACGCCTGAGATGCTCTGTCTGCACTCCTGCCGGGACCTCTTCTGTGTTGCTTCGATGGGGGAGAGGGGTCTCTAGTACAAAAAGAATTCTGATCTGCTGGGTCTATGGGGATCTTCCAGGGAATGGGTTCCAGGTGGTAGTCCCTCCAGAGACCGCTCCCATCCTAAGCACACAGGTCAAGGCCTAACTTTCCTTTGGTCCCTGTCCAACTGTGCAGCTCTCCTGGGGGCACTCCACAGAACCGCCTCCTACCCTCCCCCAAATCCTCACATTGCTTCTGGCCCACCCTTGTGTTTCTCACTGTAGGGTGCACACCCAGGCAGTGAAAAGCAGAAGGCTCTGGGGAAGGAACACAAGCGTGGCTATGATCTAGAAATCACTAACGGGTACATGCTGCTAAATAGATCAGCTGTCAACGCTGTGTAGGATGTAATGAAGTTTAACCACAACAGTCAGCGGTTAGAGAAGGGGTAGAAAAAGAAAAACAGAAAGCAGTCATATGTGCATGCTGCTGGGACATTGATGCAGTGGCATTTTGTTTTCAGTAACTTTTTCTAGGCAAATATCCCTTGTGTCTTCTAGCTATCACCTTTCGTGGGAAGACAAAAGACAAAACAAACCTTTCTTTGAGACTGAAACTGTGGGCTCTAATCCAGTAACACTGTAACGTGCTGGTTACAATTAAGTAACCCCCCCCCCCAACACACACACATGCATACACACCAAAGGATGATACATTCAAAGTTACTGAAACATCAGGAGCAAAACTGCCTTTTCTGGATCCCACTCAATAGCTTTCTTACCATGATGCCAAATTTCTGGATGTCCATGAAAGTAAGATCCTATCCCATGTCCCACAAAATGTGGACAGACTTGCAAACCATTCTGATGAGTTATGTGGCTTTAAAAGTGACCAAACAAAATATTTAATTAAATTAGGTAAGTTTTTAATGCATACTTAAAGTCACTTTAAAATAGTTCCCGAAAGCGAAAAAAATCAGTTATATTTAGAGTCAGATGGTAACATTAGTGTTTTCATTATTCTGGAATCATTACAATTGTTGCCATTGTGTGTAATGACTCCCTTTGGGTAAACTAAGAAAAAAGGCATGTATCTAATGTAGTGGTTTGCTTCATTTACCTTAGTACAGCATTCAAACAAGGTCACTTTTAGATAACAGATGAGTGTTATCTCATATATAGATCAATATACATAACCAAGATACATGTGTATAGAATGCAGGGAATAAATGCTTGCCTTGTTTGTATGAGGTTTCACAAAAGACTGTGCAAGTTACTACTGACTTGGGAACCAAACAGAGAAACAAAAATGCAATCTAGAAATGTGACCTTCCTACTTTTATAGTTCCCTTATTTTGGCCTATTTCAAAACACTGTACATCTTAGAAACAGAAACACTCATACAAAAGGTCAAACCTGCTTTGGCAGTATTCTTAAAATACTCCAAAACTTTGTGATCATTGGGATTCCCACTCAAGACCTATATCATTAACGAAATTCAAACAATGTCTTTTAATCACTGTGATGCTTAAGAGAAGCTGGTATTGTGATTCCTAATCCTTGATGCTTTAGTAGTTATTTCTACATGCAAATATACTGGGTTCCATCTATTCCCTATAAATGAAATATGACATATAGAATCCAACCCTAAAATCTTCACCTACAAAGTTAAGAAGTTGCCTTTGAAATCAGGTGAACATATTCATTTCTAGGAGCACCACAAAGACTAGAACATATATACCATTGACAGTTATATTTTCATGTGGATAACGGGCACAGTGCCCTAACCCTAACCATAAGAATGAACCAAGATTTACAGGACTACTATTTAAATTCTTACCAAACTCAGCATTCTCAGATCTCAAGCTAGAGTTTCTAACAGACCCTCAGTTCAGTGTACCCTGAATACACTCTGAACACATTTAAGCTGCATCTCCAGACCTGCAAGATATCTTCCCTTGGACCAGAATGTCACTACAAATAGCAAATGGACAGCCTCTCATTCAGATTTAATTCCCATGTAACTGGTAGTGCAGAAATAGGTAAGCTAAGCACGTGCTGATGACAGGAATAATGAGTCAACATTTTTATCTCTTAAAGATGTACCTTATGGTTATAGTTATTTCTGTGTGCTTTTCGCACTTTGGGCAGGAGGCAGAAAAACTTTTCCAAGGTGTTTCTACTTGTGCCACAAAATTTCTGAATAAAAACTGAGAAGTAGATAGAGGGTGGAAGACAGACTATGAAATATGACAATAATGATAGAATGATGGAGGCTTTTTTTTTTTTTTTACAAGAATGGGTTCTACTTAAACCTATAGATTATGTGACTTCGATACCAAGACATCAATGATTCTAAGAACATTCAATGTAAACTGTTCTATTTTCTTTTCTAAATAAAACAAAGCCCCACCTCCCCCCCAAAAAAAACACAAAACCTGGGATCTAACTGATTGGCAGGCATCACGGCTACATCTTAAATGTGTGTTACAATGGCAATCTTCATTTTAATTTCTGGTGAAAGGAAAGGAAGAAAGCCCATTCTGAAAAAACACTTGGGTTCCCTCCACCATCATCCCTCTCATTCCTCTTCATAAAAAAAAAGAAAGAAAAAAAAAAGCTGTGCAATTACAAGGTAGCTAAAGATATTTGAGTGCATTCTCCTACAACCATTTACTGCCTTGATCCTGCAGGAACTTACGGTTATAGGAGTATCACAGAATGTATGTGTCATGAATGAAAGGGTAAGGATTTCAGAGCCGGGTGGAAAGAGGAAAAGAACAGAACAAATTTCACTCAGCTCCTTGGCTAAGCACCCATCTCAATGCTTGACTCCCAGAAGCTAAGTGTATACTTCTCTCTGTTTTTTCAGGGTATTTTCTTTTTGGATTTGTAGTGAGATTTTCAACACATACTGGGACTAAATGCCATGAAATCGCATTAATGTTCCTAATTACTACTTAAAATAATGCTTCTTTTATCACTTTGGAAAATATGGGAAGCACAGAATTATTTACCTGTTTCTAGGGTTTAAATCTAATTTCATAGAGACAATCCAAGTGACCTGTAATAGCAGATCCTGCTCTAACAGGAAAGCAAGTAGCGGTAACCCTGATTGTGGCATGGGGGGGTGGAACATGTGTGCTTCTCTTAGCTTGTGTGTTGAGGAAAATGGAACCAGCTGGACAGGCAGGGGTGCCCAAGAAATGCCTCCGTTGCACCCCAACACCAGCCATCTCAGGGCCATGACCATTTCTGAGCACAAGGGTCTTCTTGTCCTGGACATTCCACTCATGAGATCTGCCTTCTTTCTGCTGAAATCTACTGAAAAGAATTCTCCTGGCATTAGCTGTTCTGTTCTGATTCTCCCTAACTAAAAATCCTCTCAGACAGTACGTTCATCCATGAGCCGGAGCATGTTTATGACTCGGAGTCATAGGGACTATCTGGGGTGGGAAGAGAGGGGAGAGGAAGAAGGAAGTGTATTAACATAGTCTATGAATTTTCTTTTATATTATACTATTATTATAGTTCATGTTTTGGTTATAGTTTTTAGTTGAAAGAGAAATCTCTCTTAAGGAATTTCATCTTGTGACTGTTTTCTTCAGTTCAATTCCTTTTCATGAGGTAGTTTTCCTCAACTGAATTACTGCCTGGAGAAATTAAAACTCTTAATACATTTCATGACTAAGAATACATTCACCAAGAGGGCTGAGGAGTACTATATTTAAGCGCATCCTCTTCTAAAGAAATAAAAAATGCACATGGAAATAGTTTTATCACTAATTTTACCTGAATTTACAGGATTTTTACATGAATCCTATAAAGGGCACCAATTTCCAAATGGTCATATCTCTGATTAAATGGCACCTGATCTTCCAAGTTACAGATTTTTACTTCAGTCTTTCCAGATTTTTATTTTAGGCAGTAAGCACTGAATGAAGGAATGCACAAGTCCAAGGATTCCCTCTAATGACAAGTAATGTTTAAGTACAATTAGTAGTATTTTTGAAAGCCAACAACCGTTTTGCAAAAGAGTGGTACACGTTCATGTCTCACGCTGGATCACAAATTACTGTATTTTTCTTACAATAGTGCTGAACTTTTATTTGAGGTTTTCTGTTTCCGAAAAGCAGACATGATGGATTGAAATAAAAGATAATTTATTGCAGTGCTTACTTTCGTGTGCAGAGAGAAGCAGTGTAATTGTAATTTACAGTAGCTGTCAAGAAAAATCCATCATGGATGACATTAAAATGACTTATTTTGCCTGAGCCACTTATTGTTTAAATGTGCATAATCTAATAGAAAGAGATTATTTTTAAAAATCTGCTTTATATTCTTCTAAATTAATATCAAAACATATACTTATGAATTAAACATTAAAAACCATTTATTGATACTTTCATCATGACATTTGCAACTGTAAGTTTAAATTATTTTTGATTGAACTGTCACATATTTGGGATGCATGAATCTACACATTCACAGTATTCTCATATGCATGGATCATATCATCTAGAGAGAATTACAAATACACAGATTTAGAAATAATTTAAAGCAAAATGGAGGTGCAGGGAGTATAGTAACACTGTAGCCTAAACATCACTAGCCATCCCTCATGAAGCACAAGGGCACAGAGAAAACTTTTTTCATTAAACTATTTTAGCCAGTGTTTCCCCAGAGACATCATCCCATCCTTATAGGCTTCAGAGAATTCCAAAATTTCCCATAAAGATCACTAGGTATTTGGTAATGTACTACTAATAAAAGATGCTTGCATGTTCTTTGCATGGTGTATCAGGAGAAGGAATTTGTGCGAAAGGTGGTAAATATATTAAAATAAGTAAGGCTGGTTGAAAGACGTTTGTAAACCTTGGGTCTGAAACGGTTCCAAGTACTTTTGGCTAAAAGGTGGAGACTGTTTATTTACTCCCTTGAGATTTTGTCTGAATAAGAAAAGGCGAAATAATAGAGGTCCCGAAACACTGCCTTAACACACCAGAACAAACATTTGTTAGTCCCCGGTGGCAGACACAAGCCATCTAAACAATGAAATGTATCAGGGTAAAAGTAAAAAGTTCGTTGTCTATTATTTTTCACGTAGTTTTTGTAAGTGTAGTTGTTGAGACTGATCTGGTTTTCAAAGGAGCTTGTACATGCAAATTCATCCTCTGTGAAAACTGACCTTTGCATCCAGATAGCTAAAATCCAATGTCACTTTCAATTCTACTCTTCTTCTTCTTCTTCTTCTTTTTATGTAGCTAGAATTAATGTAGTGAATATGTAATGAAATGCATTATCCTGCATGGAGATTTATCAGATTTTCCGACTGAATGCTATGCTTTGCGAGCACTAGCTGGAGTTCACCTGCATGTTGGTGTGGCGTGTGGCTCTTTTTTGTAAAGAGTTAAGTCGTACACAAAAAAAGGGAACAAAGGTCAGCACCCAGCCGCCACTTGAATGTGAGATTTTTCTTTTTATTCCCCTTGATGTATACTAGGCTCTGTGTTATTAGTCTTAATGATGGAAAATTGTAGTGTTGATACAAATCTTTTTTTCAAAGTAGTAGGCGGGAGCTCCATTTGTTAGTAAGTTTTTTTGTGACTAAAAGCCACGGACAGTACATTTATGTAGCAGTAAAAGGCCTAGATGCTCTTTCCATAGCAGAGCTAATTATTCCTACTGTGACCTTACTGATCTAGCCTGTTCCTAGCACATCTCATCTGCACGCCTGTTCCTCTGTGTAGATGGTGTCAGAGAATATGAAAAACCCTATAATGAAACCATTTTCATGATGGAGAAAGGCTACTGGAGTTGCACTTGCTACAAAGAGGCTCAATTATATGAGTAATTGTGATAATTTTCTACATTCATAGCCTTCAATGGGGAAAAAAGAATGAGAGCCACAAAGGAAAATTACTTTAACAAGAAAGTACAGAGAGTAAAAATGGAAGAAGAGACAAAAAGGGGAAAAAATAACCAGAAAAAAAAGTTTAAAAAATAGATCTGGAGGGAGGAATAGCGAGACAGGGAGAACAACAGAAAATGCTCAAAAGCCCATGTGCAGCTGTGTTGCACAATTAAATTGAATTTTTTTTCCTGCAGTTGATGAATGTGACTACTGCAAATGTGCCTCTGTAGTTAGCTATCATTTGTTGTTCCGTGACAGGAAAAGGATAATTACCTCTCAGAGAGAATCAAAGGCTGACATGCCCTTTAGACACAGCCATGAATGCAGAGCTCGATAGAATGCTTGAATAAGAATCTAGTGTTCTCTGCCCCCTTCTACTGAAGAATAAATTTTGTTAAAATGCAAGAGCACCACCAGTAAATTTGTTGAACCCTAGGTGTTCAAAAATATGAGATACATCTATCGACTCATCCCATTTGCAAAAATAAAACTGCATTTTGAATTCATTTCTATTATATTCATGGACAGTAAGATAGTGAGATATGCATTAAATTTCTTTTCCCAGTAGGGGTCTGATTCAACATTTCCTATGAAAGAACAGAGAGACACTATCCTTTTTTCCCAGGCTAGTTAGCCTATAATTTAAAACTGTCAAAAACACAATTTTGCTCAAAGTCTTCAATAAAAGCTTCTCAGATATAACCCAAAGAGATTTTACTAAAGTTTGATTCAGACATTGTTACAATATTTTTAAAGCCATAAATACATTTAACTGATATTTTACTGCCTTTTTTCTTAAAGTATTTGAGGGCTTACGAAGAAAAAAGGCAGCATCTTTTCAAGGTGACTACGACTTCCATCCTTTAGACAAACGGGAAGTCTTCAATGGTTCATATTAATGAGAACAGTACTTTAAAAGGTACTGATGTGATCATCTCTAACAAAATGTATTACTCTTAAATGAAAACACATATTCTGTATGTCTACTTCAAAACAGTTATGGGGGCGGCGGGAAGATCTAAACGAAGGTAACAGATTATAGGGAAAAGTCTTGAATTCAGAAAATACACATATACTCAAAAAGCATGCATAGAATCTTGTTTGGAAAATAAACCATAGTTTACAGGAAAACTGAACCAGGCAAGAAAGGACATAAGCTTACCCTTTTAGCCTGTTTGCTAATCCACTGATTTACAAGGTAAGGCCTGCTTGAGCGAATGCTTTTTACCTTTGTATCATAGGAATATGTTTCACCTCATTCCTTTATAAAATTTAGTTTTCCTCCTGTTTCACTACTCAAGAGTTGGGATGTTTATCCCCTTAGGGGCTTTCTTCCATAGTTGGTATGATTCTGAGTAAAGGAACACCACAGACTAATACGCTGAGCTAAAACTAAAGCAGTCGTATAAATATTGCTTGCTGCTCCTATAAGTTTCCTGCTGACCCGAGTATAATTCACTGTTTTAAAATCTTTTTTTTTTTTTTTTAAACCAGAGAACAACACTGCAGCTTGGCAGTCCACATACTGATATCAGACTGAAATGATGGTTCTGAATCATAAAACATGTCATCAACTTTATACCAAGCCACCAATAACCTTTGTCCCATTTGCCAACCCTCCCTTTACTTGTCAGTGTAAGGCTTACCTGATTGTGTTTCCAATTACAGAGAAGGGAGCCCCTGCTCTGCAAGCTGCAATTGCTTCATCTCTACACCTCCTGGCAACCTCCACTAACTTTTTACCACATTCGTCCACATTGCCCACCAAAAATGTTTCAGAGGTATCTCCATGGTAGCCATTGTAATAGACCTAAACACAGGCAAACGTTTTAAAATATGTCCTTGTTTAAAAATGTACTCTCCTAATGTATATATTGTGTTCATTTATGCATTTAATAGATTCAGATGTTTCATACTTCCAGAATTACTTTGAAGTTTCCCTACCAAAAAAAAAAAAAAAAAAAAAAAAGGATGTGCTAAAGCCTTACACCTTACAGAAATTAAGAAAAAAAAAAAAAAGAAGCCAAAAAACAATATGACAAAATTTAAAAATAAATATGTAACTGTATGGCCATTTCAATAGCATTATGATGAACAATGCTCTTAAAATGTTTTGATACCTCATTTTATTTCTGAGAAGACAAAACTATATATGCATAAGCTAGTGGCCAAAGACACTGACCCACAATTACTATAATATGTCTAAAGAACCCAGAAGAATTTAACATAGTGAAAAGTTTCTTCAGTGTCATGGAGATACACAATCTTTTATTTATCAGTTCTACACTTGGAAGTGACAGATAAGAAGAAATAAAATAGACTTGTCAGTATTTGATATAGGAGAGTTTAGTTCTAAAAACTGAACTGAATTGAATATGAGAATGAAATATGCTATGGAAAAATCCTAACTGGAAGTGAAACTTTAATCAAATGTTCCAGATAGCAGAATGTTAACAGAAAACACTATACCTGGGTTTTTAAAGGATACAAATATAACAAAATAAGTTTAAGAATAAAATTACAGAAAAAATAATTTTATCACTTGTCAATGATTTGGAAGGCCCCATAGGATCTTGAAAAATACCAGATTTATTATAAAAATCGCTAATAATAAAAACACTATAATAAACAGAGAAGGTAGAAGAGACTGGTTGAAAGCTGACCCTTAGATGTAGCATGAAATTTGCTATTTTGCATAAATTTGACCTATGTAATTATTTTTCACATTTCTCTTTCTCATGAAGTAGAATGCAGAAACTTATTAAAAAAAAGATATTTATCTGAGTTTTCTGATTGTTTTAATACTGAGTTAATGTCTTAAATCTGTATAGTATTCTGTACTAAATACTACACTCTGTAAGGGAAGCAGGAAAAGTCGTTATTATGTCTTTACTTTCTAAGTCAGAAAACTGAGGCATACACAAGTAACTTGTCTCAGGTTAGTGGCGGAATACAGAGGTAGATTCAGATTAATATGATGGGTTATTGGCTTCTAATCAAATGTTTTCTCTATTATGTCAAGTGACCTTAACTCTTTGTAATAGAATTTTATACATTTGTTCCCATTTGCAATCCAAGAAAGTACAGGTTTGATGTTATACACAAATATATAACAGTTGCCAATATAAGAGTAATCATTAAAAAAAAAAAAATGCATAGGGGCACCTGGGTGGCTCAGTCCGAGGACTTTGGCTCAGGTCATGATCTTGTAGTTCGTGAGTTCAAGCCCTGCATTGAGCTCTGTACTGACAGCTCAGAGTCTGGAGCCTGCTTTAGACTCTGTGCTCCGTCTTTCTCTCTCTGCCCCTCCCTCACTCGCACTCTGTGTTTCTCTCTCTCTCTCTCTTAGAAATAAACATAAATTTTTAAATGTATAATTCAGTGTTTTATAACTATTATTTAAGTAAAAATATTTTTAAAAATCTTTATTTTCCTTTTTATACGACTTTTGGCTAGCTTTCAAAATGACTACTTGGAAAATACAATATATATGGAAATAACAATACTTTTGAAAGTCTGTGGCAGTTATCTATAGTTAGGATTTGTGCTCCCAAAGTATTCTTGTTTTGTACTTTATTTATTAAACAAATATTTATTGAGCAACTACTCTGGACATCTCATTGTCTATTTTTTAACATTCAACTTTCAAGGGGGAAAGATGCCTATTTTCCGGTGATGCATACAACATGTAAACAATTATAAAATGCATGATGAGTATTTTCTAATAAAAGTATAAAGATCTGATAATGGAGCCTTTCACTTAATAAAATACCTCATAAGAAATATAATTTGTGGGGAGGGATAGAAAAAGAAATATAATTTGTTAAGATACCTACCTGTATGTTTCCTGACTCCTCCAGATTTCTAGACACTTGAAATATTTTACTTTGCTTTATTAGTTTTACAACTGTGAAATATTTGAATGTTCAAATTGGAATTGTTTATTAAGAGTCTTCAGGAAAACAGAAAAGGCATGGGATGGATGCACTGGAGGCAGTAGGAAAGAGTGTGTTGGTTTCATTCAAAGTGGCAATATTTTATTAGGGGCTGATGAGGTGAGATGATAAATGTAAAACCCCTAAATCAGTTACAATTCAAAAGAAAAGTATATCATGAAAATACTTTATTTCAGGTATACTTTATAAAATATCTCCCTCTACATGATTCTGAGTTGGAAAGATAAACCAACAGAATATACGTGGAGCAAATGTTCAAGTAGTCTAAGTAGGACAAAATGACATATGAAAGAGTATCAGCAATAAAGGAATCTCTGGCTATATTATCATACAAGCTGATAGGAAGACAAGAGGGTGAGTTAATTTAAACAACTAAAAATTTAACTAAACTCAACTGGTGGATGCCAATTTCCACCTCATTCCCACACCTATCTGTGTTCATGGTCTGGATACATACACAACTACTATTAAAAATATTTCCTCATTAACAGAAGCTGTACTCCTTGAATGTTGTCTGTCTCAACTAGTTCTCATCAGTTGATTAAATTTTATTCATTTAAAAATTATTTATTAATCATGAGACATATAGAATTTATCTCCAATCTACATAACCCAAAGGAACCGCTACAATTTTTTTTAGTAAAATGAACTGCCCAAGCCCAAATCATCCAAGTCTGAGACCAGTGAGAGGCTGAGAGAATTAGTAAAGGTTAGAGCTTATACAATTCAAAGTTCCCATGTGAAATCACTTTGGGTTGTTATATAAAAGAAAGGCTGTTAACCATTTGGTAAAAAGTTAAGTTCAGTGAGAAAACCACTCTGCTTGTATGCTCCAAGTTCAAGGCTCTCTATACCCTCTATACCAGAAATGGAACACGACGTTACCTTCAGGGATTTTAATAAATCTAAGGAACACTGCTAGCAAAAGAGTTGCTGTCCAAATAGACTGACACACACAGGCCAATGTAGCCCCTAATGACAGAGTAAGATAATGACAGGCCCCACTCAAAATCAGCAGGAAGAGGAAGATCAATCTTGGCAGAGTGAAGGAAAAATGCTGGCTTTCTTCGCGTTAGCTCATCTCATACATATCTAGCTTCAGCAGCTGCCCAGTGCTGTGGTGCTCTGCATTAACTACACAGTGGATCAATAACAATTACACCTTCTCAAAAACATGACACATAGCAGGATTGGGTTGACATTTCACTTAGGCCAACATTGATCTCAGTGCATCTGATTCCAGCCCTAAATTCAAGTCAGGCCTGGGTTTACTTGGAATAAACACAGAGTTAAAGACAAAAAAGGAAACCAGCTGCTTGCGTCTGGGTCTAGAAGTAAACAGCACTTCCCTTGGTGCAGTTCACATTTTCAATCCACAATTCTTCCTGTTGCTACCAGCAATTCTGAAGTTGATCAAAGACTATTTTTTATATTATTTACTCACCGTGACATCAATGTTGATAATATCTCCATCCCGAAGAGGTCGACTGAAACATAAACAGAATAAAAACGGTGATAGACAGATCTCAATAAAAGGAATGTAAAAATAAATGCCTAAGACTATCACAAACCTAGTGAGTCACAATGATAATTTAGAGTGGAAGAGGAATAAATGGAATAACTATATCTAATCTTTAAGTTACGTTAGTCACATCAAATATTACAAGACACACATAATAGGAACATATTGCCATTGTTTAAACATCTTTAAAATATTCTTTAAATAAATGTACTTATTAGTTACCTTAATTTTGCAAAGACCTGAAACAACAGGTGATAATCTATATTTGCCTACATTTGAATTTTTATCAGTTATATGATTAAAATCTAAGAAGGTAAAAGAGATATTTCATGGACCATAACTTTTTGGATTACTCACTGCTTTAACAAACATTAAAGTATGTCCAGTTGAAGCAAAATACTTCAAAATTTTTGTTTTACCATAATCAGCTTCAAAAGTTTACAGGTGAGTTTCAATTCAACTAGTATCTTTCAACATATGTTATAGATCTTAGTTTCATGCTTTAGTTTCCAAAGGAACAATATGTTATTAAGCAATGAATACCTGTCAGGAATACCATGACATAGCACGTTGTTTACAGAGGTACAAACAGATTTTGGAAAACCTCCGTAGCCTAGAGGTGAGGGATAAGCATCATGACTGATGATTTCCTGATGGACAAGAGCATCTATCTCTTCAGTTGTCATGTCAACCTAAAATATTAAATAAAGAAACTGTTCAGCAACTGTTGAAGTCATTTCCTGTACTCATTGACTATGTCTACAGCTACAGTACTTTCTGATGAGATTATATAAGTTTACTGTTATAAGCTTGTGATACAACAGTTTAATTAATGGTGATTAACATTAAATTTTTAAACTGTGCCTTTTGGACAACTGTTTGGGCACAGGATGGTGTTATGGGCTGTTAGGAAATGGAGACTTTAAACTCTAAGATCCTTTAAATTATCTGTGAATCATTCAATGATATGATTCCTTTTGAGCCTGAACGCTTCACAAAGTATTCCTAGGCAGTTCCTTCCTCTTCTTCAATGGTTAGTGCCTCAGGCTGGCTAAAGCATATAAATAAATTCTCAAACGTATCTTCAGTTTAGATGACAAAGCTTGAAAAGAGGGTCATCCCATACCTTCTTATCTCGCAAAACCCTACATGGGCTTTGCAGCAATGACGGGGAGATTATGGATCATTATTTTAAAATTTAGGTCTGATACATATTATAGAAGTTTGGTTTTCATGAATCTTGATTTCTTTCATGCCTAAACAAATCCATTGTTTTTAAAAAATACTTTTGAGAGTATTTTTTTCTGAAACTAAAACTAAAAAACAATCTCTCTCAAACTAAAAAAAAAAAACTAAACTAAAATTGAGTTTTATGAGTACATGAAGATATCTCCATAAACTCATAAGTCACAAATAAAATTCTAAAACAAAAGCTTTTATTAAAAATTAACTATTTCTGTAATATTTTTGTGCTATTTGATATTCACATTAAATTTAGTTACATTGCTATAACATGTTTATTACACAAATGATACCCTAAGTGATTTCATCACTGAGACTCACTTCTTAAATTCTGTCCACCTTCTGGAAACTATAGGTCCATACCTTTTTTTTCCTTTAATGATTCTTATAAAGCAGGGTGTTTCAGATTATTCTGGAAGAACTAAATCTTGTAGTAAGACAGCTGTCCATAATTACATTTTACATTACCTATAGCTTTGTGTTATCCACTCTAATCTTTCTTCGCAGAGTTAATGCGAGTAAAGAGACAAAGGATGAGGCGGAACAACTCTTCAGGCACACAGAAATAATGTGGGGAATAAAAGCAGAAACTACAGGCAGGAATAAGGAGGCAGAAGTCAAAGCTGCCTGCCATGGATCAAGTTGGATAGGCTGATTGGGCCCAAAGTATCTCTGGAATCTTTCTCCTTAACACTGAATTTGGATTTTAAGTTAGCTCTTAAATAAACACATAAAATAATAAAATCCCTTTCCCCCACCCCAAGGCTTTACTTGGTTTTGTAACAAATTAGATGTATACAAAAGAAGAGTTCAATGGACAGAGGGAAAAGAAAAGAGGAGGGTTGGTTGCCCCTTCTGTAAGCCCTTCTGAGGCTTGGTGAGACGCCACCTTTAAACTCTTCCCAGCCAGGAGGAGGACATGACGGGCCAGCTGACAAGCCTGACGAAGCCCTTGAATCTGATCTTCATTCTTAACTTCTATGCTGTCTCCCCAGTCGGGTACAATGCCTGTCGTCACATAGTCTGGCTTCTTTATGTGCTTGAGGAAAAAGGATTGAAAATGAAGATCAGAACCCAGCACACGACAATGGGATCATTTTTTCGGACACAGCCTCCTGCTTTATGGAGCGCTGCCCTTCCTGCCGGAGCACCGACCTCCGAAGCCAGCACAACAGACCCTCCAGGCTGCCCCCAGTTCCTTCCCCTGCCCTTTTGAACTTAACATTGCCTGTTAGTGCTGCTTCTGGATGGTCTGTTAACCTTACTGTGCTTTGAGTCAAACTGGTCTGAAGTAGACTTCTGGTCAAAACAAACAGTAGTTTTCTTTTCTTCCTCCTCCCAACCCTGTAAGAAGCATTATTGCCATTGATGAAAAAAATAGCACCAAGCTTCCAAATTGCCAAATGGCTAATTAAGAGCACTTTCATCTTCGTAACACAAAGATAAAATTTATGCAAAGGATAGCTCACAACACCCTCTCCGAATGAACATATGTAAAAGGCTGACTGTCAAGTCTACTGAAGCCTATTACGTATACACTTTTCTTATACTTTGCAACTGTACCCAAACTAAGAAGGGACTAGAGAACAAAACCAAACAGCTTTCTTTTCTTTCTTCTTTTTTTTAAATGCATAAAGAATACCTAGAACACTTCCATCATTTGTCAAAAACAAACAAAGAAACCCCCTCAAAACTCAAAACATTCAACCCTGATCACCCTTGTAGAACATTCTCCACTGCTTACTTAAACCTATGGGCAGCATTCAGAAAATAAATACAGTTTTACACACAGAGCTTCTTTGAGTGTCAAGGTTTTGCTCAGCTCTTTGCAATCTATTCATGGAAAGTGCCACATAAGCATTGTTGAACAGTACCCAGGAAGGGTACACGGCAGTTGGGAACAGGAAGCTGAGAGAGATAACACTATTTCAATTGACATCACAGCAACTCTGGAAGGGTGAGGTTAAGGGTCTGCTCTTTGTGAAGCGTATCACACAGGGCTTAGGACTGTCACTGATTCTTGTGTTCACAGGGGCCTTTCTGACACAGGTGACGCCACGGCTAGCGGTGCCACGGCTGAGCTCTGGATGAGCACCTACTCCAACAGTTTGGCTGCCAGTGCCCACAAAAGCTCTCCCAGTCTCCCCCACACACTGTGCTCTTGTCTCCACTCTGCTTTGTGATGTGGCCAGGTTACAATTAGAGGCAGAAGAGCTACTGGGTTGTCACTGACATTTCTAAAACAATATGTTCATCTCTCCGGAGATTTCCTTTTCTCTCCCACCAAGGAAATACCAGGAGCATACTTTTGGGCTCTAGGAGCCTGTCTCACTGGCCTCTTTCCACATAAAAGGGCCACTCACCTTCAGGGAGTAGAATATACTTCATGTGGATTTACTGCTTTTAAAAAATTGCATAAAAGGGGGAAAGCAGGTGATTTCTCTGAGAAATCTATACTTCTTTCAGCTGTTCTCATTCTTCCTACATGACCCATACACCTCCTTTATACTGCATTTTGAAAAATAGATTGTTTTTCCACAGAGTTGTAATCTCTGAAAAAAATCAAGAATGCTCTGAGGCAAGAGGTTTTAATTAATTATTCTAAAGGCGGATACAAAACAGCAGCACTAATCCTATGGAAAGTATAAGGGCAGGCTTTAGGAAAAAACACCTAGTGTATTGCTTTCAAATCCCAATTTTATAGCCAATTTTTTTTTATTTCTCTAAAAAAGTTAAGAAACTATAGACATGTACTTTTATCTTCATGTTAGAAATTTAATATGGAAAATTTCATGGTAGAAACTAATTCTAAATAATCTAAGCAGCTGTAAGCTGAGAGGTTTAGTTAAAAAAAAATTAACGTGACAGAACTACAGATGTTACAACTTCTCAAATCACAATTTTAAATCACAAACCAAGTTTAAAAATTAGAATTCAAATGGCTCAGAAATGAAAGGCGCAAACACATTTGATAGCTTCTGCAGTTAACCTTTATCTTGGCTAGAAAAAGCAGCAGATCACAGGCAATATAGTACCTCAGGGACTGGGTGGGCTGGAGAAGCTGCGGCCGGCAAAACTATACTGTGTGAAATATCTCTTTGTCTCCGGAAAAAGAAATTTCTTCTTTGTTGACTGCTTGACTGCTTGTGTAAGTAGATATGATTGAGTGGTGAAGAGAGAATTCTATGACAACCTATGAGCAGAAATAGGCATATTTTAAGTTAAAAAACCTAACATGGTGCTACATGTTAAGATTCTGCTTTGTTGTCTATGAAATCATTATCCTAATCCTTCACTGGCTCAAAAAAGGAAAAGCCCCAAATAGAAAGGAAAGCAGTGGTATTCTGAGTTCTAGTATAATAATAGCACAGCATATTTATTAGCTAATACTATGTTTACATAAATGTTTGACAATGGGAAACTCTAACGGGAAACAAACATATAGAAGCATCTGCTAAGTATCAGATCTGCAAAAAGAACAATTTCTGTTGTGGTACCTTACGCAGCAAATGTGTGGGATGACCTAGATTCAGGGCACTGTTTGGGTGGCTTTATGTTCTTTAAAGCTGTTTTCCTTTCAAGAATCATGGACAAATTGCCAGCTGCACTTTTTGCCCTTGATAGGATTACTACTCTGTGTTAAGTTCACGTGCAGTGAGGCATTATACCGAAATTCACCATGATGAATGCTCAAGTCAGAAAAAAACTAAATAGCAGAAATGTAGGGTGTAACCCTGAAACAAAATGGACAGAGGACCTGAAAGTACCCACAACAGGAATTTAGAAACATCTACCAAAAATTTAAATGCACATATCCTTTGACTCAGCAGTTCACCTCCTAGGACCTTACCTTGCAGATATTATGCAATAATGGATGTATGAAGAAGATGTACCCTCATTTTGTAGTAGAAAAAAGGGAAAATAACACAGATTCCCATCAATGGGGGACTGGTGAAGTTTTTATGGCATGTCTATCCAACAGGAAACTATGAAGCTATTAGAGAATAACCTAAATCATTTCTATGTGTTGACATGTAAAGAGGCTACCATACATTGTCAGGAAAAAACCAAATGCTGAACAATATGTATAAAAAGCCCATTGATATAAAAATAATTTATACATTAATATAAGCTCGTATATGCCTATAAAATTTCTGAAAATTGATACTCATCAGTGGTTATTTTTGGAGCATGTGATCAGGACTGGGGGTGGGGAGGAAGACTTCCTGATTCATTTTATCTTCTTCCCTACTGTTAGACTTTCTAAACCATCCACTTACATTACGTTTATAATGAAAACAATAGTCTGAACACTCCCCAACATATCACAATTACACGTCAGGGATCGGCAAACTGTAGCCCCAAGGCCAAATCTGGCCTGCTGCCTGTTTTTGTACAGCCTAAAGATGATTTTTACATTTATAAAAGGTTAAAAAAGAAATAAAAAATAATATTTATATGAAATTCAGATTTCAATGCCCATAAATAAAGGCTTATTGGAACACAACTTATAATTATCTATAGCTGCTTTGAGACACCGTGGCAGAGTTCAGTACTTGTGACAGAGACTGTATGACCCTCAAAGCCTAAAATATTTACTATCTGGTCGTTTACAGAAGTTCGTCAACTCCTGGTCCAGAGCACTGCTTCTCAAAATGTGGTACTGAGACCAGCATATCAGCGCCACATGGGAAAAAATGCAAATTATCGGGACCCTCAACAATTTACTGACTCAAACTCTGGGATGAGGTCAGCAATCTGTGCCTTCATGAGCCCTTACGGTGATTCTGCTGCCCATTAAAGTATGAGAATTACTGGCCTAGAGTAACATTTCATCTGTGAAACACAATAGAAATACGAACTGCAGGTAAGTACTGGCTTCCAAAGTCAAGATCTCCAAGTGAAGTGGAAAAAGGCACGGACACAAACAAACCCCAGTGGTCAGTGATTCAGTGTCCTAAGTTTCACTCAATTACATCCTTCCATAAAGTTGAATGTAATCGTGTTGAATCAAACTTCCAGAAGTGTTTTGGTGTTATTTTAAACAATTCTAATACTAGACAAAATGCAGCAATATCACTTCTTTAAATATCAACAGTTGCTTGACAGAGGCAGGTACATAGTCCCTGAAGCTTGTAAATTGCCCCGAGGACAACACCACCAGCTCTAGGACTGTTAACTGGTACATGGGGGCAGGGCACTTTCCTAGGAAAAGCAGGAGGTTGGAAAGCAGAAGCTGGACTTGCATTTCAGCTCTACCACTCAGCTGTGTGGCCCTGATCAAGTTTCTTTTTTTGAGTCTCAGGTGAGAATTAACTGGAATATGTGAAGAAGTATGTGAAAACACTTTGCATTCTAATAAATGACATTTCCTTCAAGAACACTTAAAAAGTAAAATGAGAAAGAAAACATGTGCTCCATTATAGCTTCTAATACTGAGCACTTACTATGTGTCAATTACTATATGAGGCACTTTACATATGTTAGCTCCTGAATCTAAATGAGAATGCTATGAGTTGTAAACTATTATGACTCCATTCCACAGTTGAAGATAATGAAGCACCTAAAGGTAAGAAACTTCCACAGGCACATGTAGTAAGTTCCAAAGCTGTGAGAAAGCAGGTCAAGTTGCCTCCACAAAATACATTTTCTCATACATGTGAGGAAAATGACCTAACCACATGGAAACACCCAGAAAACATAAAGGCATCACAAAACTATTAAAAGGTACTACCGTTAGGTTATTTTTCCAAAAGTGGTTTGAGGTTGACCTAATCCATCCACTCTCTCCAGCCCAGCTCCCTTTGTTGACCAAACAAAGGCTTTAGTGAGGTGGCTGACAGAAGTTGGCTGGCAGTCTAAGGTTATGGAACAGAAAATCTGGATCCCAGCTAAAGCAAAGACTTAGGTGGAATCCACCTATGATTCCAGGCTCCCTAAGTGCATCTCTAGTAGGATAACAGACAAGACACAAGCTTATCAGTATCTTCCTTCAGAGGAAAGTATGTATTATGGTTGCTATTATGGTAACATTAATTGAATTAGTAACAATAATCATGTGGTTCACATTTAGTGGCCACTTCCTTTAATGAAGTACAGTGCTAGGTACTCTACATACATGATCTCTTTCTTACCAATTATGTCTCGTAGGCAGGTAGCTGTTGATGGCACCATTTTACAGATGAGGAACTAAGACTCACACCTGTAGTGGTTAGTGGGGGAGCCTAAGGTTCCACATCCCCTAAAACCAAATCAAGGACTGTGTCTGCTGCTCCAAGATGCCTTGCTTCAGTGTGCAGGGGTTCTAGTAGATAGCATGCTTTGCTAGAGAATGTGGTTTTTCTTGGGGATTAGACTTAAAGGGAAGGTTTTGTAAAAAAAAAAAAAAAAATATATATATATATATATATATATATGAAAAAATAAACATCACAGGACCATCCAACATTTAGAAGAAGGCACTTTTTCATGAAAATTCTTAGATCTGATCTAAGAGGCACTGCAGTAGTGAAAACAACATGACCTTTGAAGTCTGACAGATCTGAGTAACCAAAACTTCTGAGCCCCACATTCTTCACCATTACATGGGAAGAGTAGTGCTTTCCTCACTAGTAGGCTATTGTGAGCATGAGCTAACATATATGTGTAAATCATCTTAAAAAGCAGGTGCTCCATGAATGTTAACGTTTTTCCTTTCCCTTCTCAACTCTGCAATGTGTTTACCTCCAGGCCTCTAAATTTATTTGTTATTTTATTCAGCAACCACTCACTGAGCTCCTCCTACATGCCATGCTCTGGATGCAGAGTGAACCAGGTGACAAAATCCCCACTCTCATGGGACTTATATTCTGTGGTGGAACACAGACAAGAAGCAAGCCAACAAATACATTAGATTGTGTAAGATGGTGATATGCATGATGCAAAATGGGCCAGGGTGAGAGAGCAGCAGACGGCATCTTGGAACCATGGCTCTGCCCCAGGTCCTGCCAAGAGCTAACTATGTGACCTCAAGTAGTAACAATAATAGTGAACATTGGCTGAGAGCTTCCTGGTGCCAACCTCTATGCTGAGCACTTCAGACACTGGCCACTGATACAGAAGGCTCAGGAAAATGAGAGAGTTGGACTTATAATCTTTGAGGTCTCCTTTAGCTCTGACATTTGTGTCTTCATTCAGCAGCATCTGATTGTCATGCTACATCCTGGGCAATGGGATGATGTAGACGCCGATCAATTTTAGGACTCATGAAGATTTTTTTCAATGCAGCTGATTACATGATAGAGAGATCATCTTTATCAGTATTATCAAGTTCAAGTACACAGTCATTACAGGGGGAATCTTTTTTATGTACTTAAGCTTGAGGCATGAAGTCACCAGGCCTCTACTTGGATATCTGGCAGAGGCTTTTGAGACACTCTTTTCTAGAATGAACAGTGTTGCCAGTGTACCTGTCCTGCCAAATGATAGGCTCACTGCCGAGAAGATGCGGGCACACCCACCCATGACTTAAACATTGGGAACACAGCCTGAACATATCCAGTCTGTTGACAATTACGGTTCTGCACTCTACTCAGAAATTCCACTTTCATATGATACTTTTTTATTTGAAGCAAAATCTTTTCTTTCAATCTGATAAAAGACACCCTATAAATGCTGTCACAAGGTAACAGGATAATAAGGTACCATACCGTGTTTATTCCACTAACTATTCATTACAAACTAGAAAAAAAAGTCTAGTGTTTTCACAGGTGAAATGAAGAAATGGGCTTAAGAAATACATGCCTTTAGAAGATAATGGTTCTCCAATTAATGTGGCAAAAAAGAGGTGGGGCAAAACCCTCTATTTATTTTGTTTATCATATTATAGTTAATAAAGAGTAGTTAACAAATTTTCTAAATGCAGAGTGAGTAGAATTAAAATCTCCAGTGCCAATTATATTCAGGGTCGAAGGACAACCAAACTATAGTTACTGCTACATACTATCCTAGAAAAGGTTTGTTGAGTTTCCTTTATATTTCCCTTCTTTATAAAAGCACTGCTTTGTACACCAGAAGTTAGTACAATACAAATATTATATGTTAGTTATATCTCAAATAAATAAATGAATACATAATAAGAGCACTGCTGATAACCTTATCACAACTACATCTAACTTCCAATTTGGTACCATCAGTGTTATAGCTAATTTGATGCACACCATCCATCATCAGAGGTGGGGACACCAGCCAGGCTTCCATCAGCCACAGGACTGGCCTCTCTGTCTCCGGGGCACCACCACTTACCCAGGATGCACAGCACACCCCCTTTTGTTAAGGCTATTTTCAGAAAACAAGGCTCAGGTGTGTACTAATTATTGGAAGGGACAAGCTGACCAATCTGAGTTAAGGAGACACAAGTTGAAAATCATCAGAAACCTCAGGAGAGGAGAGCCCCACACCAGCAAGGAGCCGCTTTGGACTAATTTGATTTTAAAAGACATGATCACAGTGAGTGCTGTTACTATTGATTATGTAACAGAAACTCTATATAGGGTTCCCTTAGGCAGTACATCTATACGTTATTTGTTATAAATACCAGAACATTTACTGTTATCAAAGGTAATGGTAAGAATTATTTTCAGTGTCACAAAAATTCTGTCAGTGTCTAGTTTCAGCTGAATGCCGAAAATTACAGGCAACTGCTTCTTTCACTCCGTGGAGGAGCACACTGTGCGGCCTAAGTGTCTTTTGAAATTGGTATTTGTCCTTTGGATTGTGATGCACATTTTTCCTATTTTAAATTTGTATTTGCAATGGAAACCGGTTATGGTTTTAAATATTTTCATATTTGGTAAAAACATCAATTTCAAAAAACTCCATTTTCTTTCCCTTTACAGATGAAGTCTGAAAGGTGGGATTACAGAATTCAAGTATGACAGAAGGAGGAATGCATTTTAAATAACTAATGTTGCTGCATGCAACATGCCCTATATTTACTGGCCTCTTACTCAGGGTCCATTTTAATTGTTATCTGCTCATGCATTCTATACCACATAATGAAATGCTTCCATTTCACCCACTGAGCCCTGGCTTTTTTGGTGCACCTTTACTAATGACCCTTAATTAAGCTGATTTTATCCTTGAAAATGTGAGTTTTCTTTTGGCCAACAAGTATTTTTAAGGAAAGGGCCGGAATGAACTTTCAAGTAGACATTTTAAATGCTTATTATTTTAAGCAGCTGTAAAGCTGAACAAAGTGTATTTATTTGTACTCAAGTGTGGGCTACCAACACCTATATTTTTCATGTATGTTTCCAGGGAAGCACTTTCATCCTGCAGCAAGCCATCACCCCTCCGTTATGTTACATTTCAGAGGTATTAAATATCGGGCCAGAAAACAACACAATAAAGTAGTCTGCACTACTTTATGTTAGTTAACAATGTCAACCAGGGATAATATGTAATTTAAAAGACACTCTGTAAAATGTCTTGCTGAATGTATTTTTTCATAATGATCAAATGCCAAAGCCTAGTAACAAAACTATTATTTATAGCATATCAACATCTAATTGATTTTACAAATGGAGGCAATTATTTTGGATGAAGGGGGGAATGCCTGCCAGATTTAAATGATTTATGATTACTAAGAGAGAAAACAATGTTTTGCTAATTCATTTTCAAATATGGCTCTTAAAATCATTGATATTTTAATTTTAAACCAAATGATTTGCTTAAATAACACATTGACTTAAAAAAAAGTAACTTACATTGTGACAGCAAACTGAGATATTTTTAACTGTTTAGAAATATTACTTCCTACAGTAGACTCGAAAGGGACTGTACCATAGAAATACATTTTCGAGGTGCTGATTTAGAGCCACAGAAAGATCACACTTCGTGAACTCCAACCAATTACCTAGAGTAGGAGCACAGGCTTTTATAGCACTGTGTGCTTCAAGTCCAAAAGGGAACACTGCAAATGCATCCTTGCCTTATATTTCTTGACCTAAAGCACTGACTGTCTGCTTGATAGGTTTGATAACTTGCACAGATGTTGTGAAAGGAAAATTAAATAGTCTGTATCACTTGATGTAACTCTCATTGATTTTTATAATCTAGTACTAAGATGTACATGTTTCAAAAGTAAATGAGAAAGATTGACGGTTCCTTCCCATTTCAAGCAGACTATAAAGCAGACGAGAAGCTCACATTTCACAAGAAATAACCTGTGCATTTGTTACAGAAAAAAAAAATCAGCTAGGGGAATGCCCCAGGCTGAAGCAGATACTGATTGGGCAAAGCTAAAGGACAAGGGCCCTTGAAACTAAACAAAAGCAAATTCATTCTGTTGACAGATGTTGATTACATCAAAGCAACAAGAACTCCCCCAACTCCCAATTTTTTAAAACAATTAATACCTCTCTACAGTTTACACAATAAGGACAAAGTAAGTTTCTAAACCAATCATAATAAACACTATTAAACCTGTTTTTTAAAAGTTTCAATTCAGTTGAAGATTGTTCTGATGTGTTTTTTGCTATGGGCTTCCCCAAACAGTGGTTTATTCATTCCCATGGACACGTCTGGGGAGCCAAGCTGGCCATGCCATCAGCCCCTTCCTTCCAGGGGTTAACTGCTCTGGCTGCCAAATAAAATACAGAGTGAGCCATGTAATTATGGAGACAGTCAAAGGGCAGGCTCTATTTTGAAATCTATTTGCACAGACAAGGTCTTCCAATTGAGCTTACAGGAAACAAGCTGGTAAAGAGCCTCCTTTTCCCCAGATGCTTTCCACACTTTTTCTCCAATTCAGGAAATCATGGATATGGACACCATACACCACTGCTTCCTGGATTTCAAGCTAAGATGCCACTTTAAGAAGAAGTGTGGATCTGTTTTATAAACCTGTAAAAAAAAAAACCTTGTTTTTTCCTTTTCTTTTCCCCTAATTAATAGCATTTGGCAATAGCCTCTGGATGATAAAGCAACAATGTTTATTAAACAACATTTCTAAAGAGGATGCAGGCCCAGTTATGCAGGTGTTGGAAAACAAGATTATTTACTTTAATGCTCAAAATAAATCACAAAGTCAAGTCTAAAATATATTGACATAAATACTGGTCTGAAATAAAGATTCTACTTGATACCCAATAGTGTGTTCTTGAAGTATGTTATATAGCAAAGACTGCCAACACAGTAACAGAAATTTCAAAGAAATAAAAAAGAAATGTATAAACTATTATAAGTGAAAAAACCCACAAATCACTTTATGCTGAAACGTAAACATTTGTCCTTGTTGCTTAAAGCTCTAAATTTGCAATTGCTATGAGACTTCATCGTGCTCAGATTAAAGTAGAATTGGGCCACTAACACCAATAAAACTAAGCAGTCAGATGAAGGCGAAATAGTAGTCTTCACAGCTACTAGTCTGTGGATGTCAGAATTCATCCTCAAGCCATAAACCAAAGCCTAGGAGTCCTGATTCTAGAGAAGATGAGCTAGAAAGTCAGCCATAGTTAGAGCACTTCTGGGGAAAGGAAGGGCAGTGGCCTGAGGGCACCCTCTTCCAATAATAACATTCAAGAATGATGCCCAGGTCACCGCAAAACATGACCTTCCCCAAGGCTCCATCAGGAAGTTGGCTCCATGCTACATCCTTCCTCCTTTAAAAGAAATCAATAATAGCAAATGATAGAGTATAACAACAATGACAAGTTCAGAAATGGCTTTGAGAAAATACTGCACTTTCTTTTTTACAAAAGCCAACTGGATGATATGTGATTATTCATTAATGTATACACCACCAGCACCCAGGGATCTGTGACTTAAACAAAAAGGATCCCCCTCTTTTTGGGAGACAAACACACCTCCAACCTCATCTGCAAACACATTATCAATAAACAAAACCTAGTTAATAGAGTAGACTTATGTTTGTGGGCCTAGAAAAAAATTCCTTTGGGGTGGCCCAACCACAGGTGGGGGAGGGGAGTCGAAGATTACAGTAAGAACTCAAAATCTAAAACTGAAAGCAGATCATTTGGTGGATAAGTGGAAGTTATATGGAAATGACTAATGTGTAAAAGGAAACAGGGCTGTTGTGTGAATTTTCTCCATTTAGGTTAAAAAATGTTTACTTCAAAACTTAAATCTAAATTCATTTTTATAATCATACAATATCGAGTCACACTGCAATAGTATATGCTTAGAAAATCCCATTGTCTCACAGTTAAAGTTTAGAGAAAAGCAGCTTTTTAGCACTTCAACAATACATATACTCAGGCAACTTCTTGGACAAAGAAATATTGTGTCTTTCCAGGGGAAATAAAGGAGCTGTTTATTAGGGCTGTGGTTAAAATGTAATAATTCATTCTAGTTGAGCCCTGTGGAAAATGTCATCAAAATATCATTTTCTTTGCCAGATTTTCTGGATGCCGTGATATCGTTTAAATACAGAATAAAAGGCAAACTCTGATGAGAGTAGAAGTACAACACCAAAATGAACCAAAAGCAAATGTTCATTCCATCAAGGGAAGAGGAAAGAAATTCTCACACTCCTGATACCCAGAGAATGCAACTCTTCTAGTAAGCACAGAACATCTGTCAAACTTCAATCTTCCAAAATTTCTCAGAAGAAGCATTCCTGTTACCACATAATTTGGTTAAAGGAGAGGAACATAGAAAAATTCTATACTAAAGCACATAAATAAGAATCAAAAAGAGCAATTTCACAGAAATCACACATAGAATTCAACTTTAGAGAAAGTTCATGTAAAAATGTCGTGAGTTTTAAAAAAATGATACAGTAAGAAAGTCCTTCTTTAACTAAAAAAAGACTTTATAAATAGTGCTGTCATATAAAATACTACTCAAAACATTACATATTTGGATAACAATACCCTTTAATATAAGACGTTGGGACTTACAATTTATAGTCAAAGACACAGCTTTACCATGAATATTTTTCAATTGTATTAAAGCATTTGAAAAGAGTGTGATTTTAGTCTTTATTTTACAATAGTGTCAATGTAATTCTATATGCAACATACTCTAGTTATATTTTTGGGTGTATTTTTCTATCCTTATATGATACATTTAAAGTTATTTGTGCAAATAACTGGTATAAAATAGCTCAGAGCTATGACCCAAACTGCAGTATCAACACCAAAAAAAAAAAAATTACATCATAATATTTTTCTGAGAGTGTTTCACTGTACAATTCCAAGTAGAAGGCATGAAATAAAAAGAAAACATTTAAATATAAATTCTACCATGGTATTTTGATAATTGTGGGAGTTTTGTTTCTGCTCTGTAACCAGGCAATAAGAGTGGTAGGTACGTAGGTAGGTCAAAAATCATAGCCCAAATGAGGAAGCTAAAGCTCCAGGAAAACAATATATTTCTAACCTTCTGCAGTTGACATTACATAGATTTAAGACAATAGAAGCCAAGATTACTCATCAAGGGGTTATTTTCACAAGAAAAATAAAGAGAAAATAAACAGTAACCTCTTTAGTAAAAGAGAAAGTTCCAAATTATCTAAAAGTAGCTTTTTGGACTGATGTAGTTACACTGCCACAAATAATCTTATATTCAATTAAACCATACAGATTTATTTAACCATGTGAATAATCACTCCATAGCTTTAGGCATTAATACAAAAAGTGCAAAGTATTAAAACGGCACAGGCTTAAAGGAGTCCCACAGAAGCCTACTTACAAACTCTTCCTTGTCTTTCTTTTTTTTAAATGAATGCTCAACTATAAAACCATTATTTTTGTACTAAAGATTAAGATTAAACATCAAAACTATCACATCACCCCTAACAAAACATGTATTCTATCTGTATAAAGCAGGCTGCTTCTCACATCTGAAAACAATATTTCTTGAAAACTGTGGCTGACCAAGATTATTCACACTTGGTGAAATGACAAATTTATCATCTCATTTTTACTTTTTTTTAAGTTTATTTATTTTGAAGAGACGGCACAAGGAGGGGAGAAAGGTGGCAGGTAGATTGAGAGTCCTAAGAAGGCTCTGTGCTGACAGTGTGGAGTCTGATGCAGGGCTCGAACCCACGAACCCATGAGATCATGACTTGAGCCAAAATCAAGAGTTGAATGTTCAAGTGACTGAGCCACCCAGGTGCCCTCATCATTTCATTTTTATTTTTAATTTTTTTAATGTTTTCTATTTATTTCTGAGAGAGAGAGAGACAGTGTGAGCAGGGGAGCGTCAGAGAGAGAGAGGGAGATACTGAATCTGAAGCAGGCTCCAGCCTCTGAGTTAGCTGTCAGCACAGAGCCCGATGCAGGGCTCACACCCACAAACCATGAGATCATGACCTGAGCCGAAATCGGATGCTTAATCGACTGAGCCACCCAGGTGCCCCTCCATCATCTCATTTTTAGACTGAAGTCTTCAATATAACCACAGTACCAAAATATCTGATGTATACAATATGTGAAACATGTTTATTGTCTAAGGTGAGGTGTATTGAACATTTAGGGGAGTGTTACAAAAACAACCCTAAAATGCCTAAATAAAACATAGCAAATTTGGAGGTAAAAAGAAGTAAATAGTATGGAATTTTAAACATTTGAGGGGCACCTGGGTAGCTTAGTTGGTTAAGCGTTGGACTTGATTTTGGCTCAGGTCATGATCTCACAGTTTTGTGAGTTGTAGCCCTGCATTGGGCTCTGCATCATCAGTAGAGAGTCTGCTTGGGATTCTCTCTTCCTGTCCTTCTCTTGCTTTCTCTCAAAATAAATAAATAAACTTAAAAAAAATTTTAGGGGTGCCTGGGTGGCTCAGTTGGTCAATTGTCTGACTCTTGCTTTTGGCTCAGGTCATGATCTCATGGTTTCATGAGTTCAAGCCCTGTGTCAGGCTCCATGCTGACAGTGTGGAGCCTGCTTGGGATTCTATCTCCCTCTCTCTAGGCCCCTCCTCGACTTGTGCTGTCTTTGTCTCTCTCAAAATAAATAAACTTAAAAAAAAAACAACCCAAAAAACCCATTTTATATTTTGCCTGTAAATGCACATGAGATTATATTTACTTGAGTTCTTGCTTAAATTGGTTTTCCTTCTCTGAGCTATAATTGGTTCAGCCGGACAAGTTAGTGAAACACTCTAAGCCTTAGTTTCCCCATCTGGTAACAGGACAATAATACTTTCTTCACAGGGCTGCTTTGATAATTGTATGACATGAGGTATGGAAAGGGAGACAAGGTAAGTACCTGATAAATTTTAATTGTGATCACTGGTTGTATGATGGAGGGAGGGCATTCTAAAATGGGCTCATCAGGAGTTAGAAACCAGCCCAAATTTCAAAATGTGCTTTGGCCCGTTCACAAAGTATTCAAAAGATCCTAGATCGAGTCTCAAGCTGCTACTTAAAAACCAGAGCCTTTCCTGCCTTCATTATAGGACCATCCTGACCATCAATGGGGCTGTAGATGTATTAATACTTTACAAACTGGATAGCACCTCATGACTGTAGTGTATTGGGAGAAGAGCCAAACTCAGTAGGATGAATTATGCACAGCCTAATTCTGAAATTTTTCTGAGAATTCTTGGTGAGGCCTTCTTTTCTAGAATGTTGATGGTTAATGGTGAGGCCTAAGGAAAATCTCATCTTCCATTCAGAGGAATAAAAGACCCCAGCTTTTTTCAAGAGTTATATCCTTCCAAACACATTAGTATACAGAATAGTTCTTCTATCTGTGCAAAAGGTGAGGTAGGAGAAATCATGTTTCAGAAAGATGTTGCTTGGCAGTGAAGGCATTCCCTGTAAGGCTCACTATCACAAACAATTTTAAGAGAGCAGAATGCTATTTTATATTCTGTTTCTAAACAGTGTTCATTCCATATTGTGTTTATCCATAAATTGTTATGCTGTCCTTGGTAAACTCAATCACTTAAAGTTTGTAAGAATTTAAATTATTTGTTTCAGTGTGCAACTATTTAGTAGAAATATTCTAGAGCTCACCAAACCTTATTGTTTATTGTACCGAGAAGTCTTCTTTGCATAAAAATTCGTTTATTAAACAGTGATACAGGAAGAACTTATTTACATTTCAAGCACCACCAACATACATCATTTATGACAAAAAAGGCAAGCACTCCATAAGAAATGCTCAATCACTGTCAATCACAAACACCAAAATATACATAAACCAAAGCAAGCCATGTGAACTGTATTAAATTCAGATAAACACAGAATTACCAAGCAAACAAACAAAAAAAAACAAATAATTATCACTGACTCACAGACCTATTTACACAGTACACAAAATAACTTGGAAAGGTGTAACCATGGAAACCTAATAGCCTAAATTCAGTGCCTTTAAAATTTGCATTTATTTAAACACTGTGCAAATGATGTCCTTACAAAGTTTAAATATTTCAAAAGCAGTCAAAGCTTATCTTTGTTATCTGATCATTGATCAAAATAGTTTCAACTATAAATTAGCTGCCTTTAAAATTATTCAGGGACCAATTTAATGAAACCATGATAAAAATGTCAAACAATATTTTTTTCTAATTTTTCAGCATACTGTTATTTTCACAACCACTGATTAACAATTGAAAAAACTCAACTATATACAACAAATCTCATAAGAGTCAAATAATATTAGAAAACGCTTTGACATAAAGACTTTTCTTAAACTCACACTGTTGCATGCAACCACCCCCACTTCCTCTAATTAACTACAAAAGCAGAAATGCTATTAGCTGTTTCAGTCTACAGGTGATTTTCGCTGACAGTTACCATTTGAATAGTTTAGTATTTAATGCTATAGTTAGTCATGATGTCTTATATTTTATTTTATAAGCTACATGAGTAAATCATTATTTTGTAGTTCACAGGTTCCCACACTCAAGATGTAATGTTCAGTGTGTATTTCATTATGTAGATGAGCACTGGATGTTGTCTGACGTGATTTAAATGGGTCAACAGTATTTTCCTAGTCACATTAATCATTCAGACAGCTAGAATAAGAAAAAGGTCCTTGAAAACTAAAACTAGAGAATCTATTCACACAAATGACACTTACCACTGGCGGGTTATCTAGGATGTGGTTCAGCAGAAGGAAGAGTTACAGACTTTGAACACATGTTTCATTATTTATTCAGAAACCACTTCAAGACCCAGCTCCATTTTCAGAATCCGACTGAACACCCACAGGGACAGATTTCTGAGATACCAAACTGCAATTTTTTTTTTTTTTTGCATTAGATGGAAATCTATGAAAACTTTTCATTCAAGAAGAAAGAATAAATTTGGGGAGCCCGGCCGCAATGAGACTGGGCTTAAGGATAGTGTCAGGTGTATGGTGTCTATAAAAATATACCACCATACAAATGAGGGCACTGCCCTCACTGTGGACAAAGACCCTATCTTCACCTGCTGACGGCTCCTAGGAAGTGAAGAGAAGGAAAAGAAAAAGGGGAACCAGTTTTTAGAAGTAGCTGCACATCATTTTGCTCCAGGTCCTGAGTCAGAAGGACCTGGTAAGAAACATGGAAACAGGGGCGCCTGGGTGGCTTAGTCGGTTAAGCGTCTGACTTTCGCTTGGGTCATGATCTCGCGGTTCGTGGGTTCTAGCCCCACGTCAGGCTCTGTGCTGACTGCCAGCTCAGAGCCTGGAGCCTGTTTCAGTCTGTGACTCCCTCTCTCTCTGACCCTCCCCTGCCTACGCTGTCTCTCTCTCTCTCTCCTAGAAATAAATTTAAAAAAAATGTTAAAAAAAAAAAAAAGAAAGAAACATGGAAACAGTAGGTGTGAGCTCACCACCAGCAACTCCACAGCCCCCTTTGCCTTTCACTGCCATGACTGATGTTTACACTGGGTCTGACTAGGGATGATTTGGTCTACGTGGCTATTCAGTTTGCCAGAATACTATTCTGGACAATCATCCTATTGTGTTCCATATGATCAAGTGCTTTCTAGTAACAAGTATGGAAGCAACATACAATCTTCCCAGTGGAAGCTCTTTAGTAGGTCTTCAGCAGCCGTGAAGAAGACAGTGTCTAGGATTAACGTTTTCATTCCAAACCCACGTCTCAAAGGTCATCCTCTTGAGTGAATGTGCTCTGTCCTCTCCCAAAATCATACAAAATGAGCCAGAGTCCATGGAAAGCCCATGTTTTGTTTTTCTTATTACTTTTTGTTTTGTTTTTGTTATGAAAATGGTACATGGGCAGTATTAAATATTTTTATAATATTAAAAAAGCATAAACAGTAAAAAGTAAGGAACAGTAAAAAGCTTCCTTAAATGACTGCTGTTAACATTCAGCAATCACACTTTAGAACATTTCTCTATTATTATATTTCATATTAATTTATCATATTTTATAAATATTCAGTTTGTACATGTAGTTTTGTTAAGCTGCTTTTTGAAAGCAATTGACTTCTCTCTACAATATATGGAAGATATCCATCTTTAACAAAAACTTCAGATCTACACGATTCGTTTTAGGCCTCTTGGATTGTTTTATTCGTTTCATAGTATTCCTTTCTATGGATGGGTAACATAGCACTTTATTTAATCAATGATGAGCAAGCATTTAGGTAAGTTCTTTTTGTTTTTGTCTTGCATAATATACTTTTTACAAATACAGTTGCACATTTGACCAATTAGTCTTTCTAGCTTACGTTCCTAGAAGTAGAATTCTTAGGTTAAGAAATATGCAAAATTCTGCCATTTGCAAAACTACTCTCCACATAATAACAAGTTACATTTCCAATGGTGGCTATCTCCCTACATCATCACCCATATTATTAATGGGTTAAAATCTTTGTGAGTCTGGGGGCACCTGGGTGGCTCAGTTGGTTGAGTGTCTGACTTTGGCTCAGGTCATTATCTCCCAGTTCATGGGTTTGAGCCCTGCACTGGGTTCTGTGCTGACAGCTCAGAGCCTGGAGCCTGTTTCAGATTTTGTGTCACCTGCTCTCTCAGCCCCTCCCCCACTTGCGCGCGCGTGTGAGTGTGTGTGTGTGTGTGTGTGTGTTTGTGCACGCGTGCTCTCTCTCTCGCTCTGTCTCAAAAATAAAAAAGAATTTAAAAAATCTGTCAGTCTGATAAACAAAAAATGGTATCTTACTCTTACTTATTTTTCCTCAGATACTACTAAGATCTCTTTATGTATTTTTGTGAAATCTTTATTTAGGTCTCTTAAATTGTTTTTTACTTGACTGATTTTTAAGAGTGCTCTGTGAATTAGAAACATCAAACATTTGTACACTCTATTGTTCCAAATTATTCAGTTTGCAATCTGCATTTCAACCTTGTTTAAAGTGCTTTTGGCCACGTAATTGGCCTTACATTGAATTTATGGATTAATCTAGGGAGAATACTTAGCTGCCGGGGCGCCTGGGTGGCTTAGTCAGTTAAGGGTCCAACTTTCGCTTAGGTCATGATCTTGCGGTTCGTGGGTTCGAGCCCCTCGTCGGGCTCTGTGCTGACTGCCAGCTCAGAGCCTGGAGCCTGTTTCAGAGTCTGTGACTCCCTCTCCCTCTCTGACCCTCCCCTGCTCGCGCTGTCTCTCTCTCTCTCTCCTAGAAATAAGTAAAACATTAAAAAATTAAAAAAAAAAAGAAATAAAATACTTAGCTGCCTTATTTAAGAGATGCCTTCACAGGTACTAGTCTTTTAAACATCCCTCAGTAGATGTCTAATGGTTTTTTTTCATACAAGTCCTCTATATTTGTTATTACTTGTTTATTCCTAGGTATTTTGTATTCTTGGTTGCTATTATAAACGAATTTTTTTCAGTAAACTTTCTGCATAACTATAAGATAGTGATTTATTTCTGTATAATAATTAAACTTCTTTTTCTTTAAAAAAAGGTAAGTTTAGGGGCACTTGGGTGGTTCAATTGGTTAAGCATTTGCCGTCAGCTCAGGTCATGATCTCACAGTTCGTAAGTTGGAGCCCCAGGTCAGGCTCGATGCTGACAGCTCAGAGCCTGGAGCCTGCTTCAGATTCTGTGTCTCCCTCTCTCTCTGCCCTTCACCCACTCCCACTCTGTCTCTATCTCTCTCTCAGGAATAAATAAACATTAAAAATAAGTTTAAAGAGTTAAGTTAAAAAAAAATTGACATACTCCAGTGTCATGTTTTTATTCTCCTTAACATTTAAAAAAGTCACATATACAGACTCACACACTGCATTCGAAAGAAGTGAGGTGGGGCTGATGGGTTAACTAGACTTTTCTTTCCATTATTGCCAATTCACCTTTCATATCTTGTCTCTCCCCCAAAAGAGCCTCCCTCTTCCCAAATATGAAGTACTAGAGTGGCTAGGCTAACAAGTGCTAAAAGTGTCAGTAAACTAGAAACATCAAAAAAAAAAAAAAAAAAAAAAAAGGATAGACTTTTTTTTGGAAGGGCTTGATATTTAAAATATTTCCCCCAAGGGTCACCTGGGTGGCTTAGTCGGTTAAGAGTCCAACTTTCGCTTAGGTCATGATCTCGCGGTTCGTGGGTTCGAGCCCTGCGTCGGGCTCTGTGCTGACTGCCAGCTCAGAGCCTGGAGCCTGTTTCAGTCTGTGACTCCCTCTCTCTCTGACCCTCCCCTGCTCACGCTGTGTCTCTCTCTCTCTCCTAGAAATAAATAAAACTTAAAAAAAAAAATATTTCCCCCAAAAGCAATGACCTAATCATTGCAGGGAGGGAAGGGGGAAAATAAAGCTTTTTAAGATTTAAATTAATCTACATATTTATCTATATTATTTATATATATATATTGTCTATATTACTCACCTCATTTTATAGCTTAGTCTTGCTTTGTTTTGAATTACATGTCTGGGTTATGTTGAAATGATCATAAATCTTTTTAGTGCTGGGGTCTTACCTCAATTCAGCACTTTAGCCCTTCCATAACTATAACTGCACCCATAAGCATCCAAATACCTAAATGCATCAAGCAAACAGCACAATTACAAATCTTCCTCTGGTCTTACAACAGTAATAGAGGCCAGGAACTTTAAATAAAAATAAACTTAAAATTAATCTGCCACGCGCACCTGGGTGGCTCAGCTGGCTAAGTGATTTCTTTTCTTGATTTCTTTTCAGGTCATGATCTCACAATTCGTGAGTTCGAGGCCTGCGTTGGGCTCTATGCTGACAGCGCAGAGCCAGCTTGAATTTCTTTCTCCCCTCCTCACTCTGCCCCTCCCCCACTCATTCTCTCTTTCCTCCCTAAATAAATAAACATTAAAAAAAAAAAGCTAATCTGCCAGCCTTCTGAACAAGGATTCTATATAGCTCTAGTTCCTAGGAGCCTCTTGTATTTAGTCTGATGTCCCCCTGAGAAGAGCAACAGGTCTTAGAGTTTCAGAAGTAGGACAAGAAGTGGGGGAATCCTCTACTGCTCCCTTAAAGCAAACATCCTCCTGATGTACTTCCCTTCATCAGTTTCAGAATACCACTTCCTACTACATTTACATGTTTGGAAAATCGTTATGCTATACAGACGATGGAACAAATAGGACTACTTTTTTCCATTAAAAATATCTGATCTACAGGTAATGGCATGAAGTTTATTGTGTGCTTTTTCCTATATTTGAATGTTTAAGTAATACAAAGGTTTTTTTTTTTTTAACCAAGAAACAGATTTTTAATTATAGAGAATAAACTGATGATTACCAGAGGGGAGATGGGTGGAGTACGGGTGAAATACTTTTCATGATGAACACTAAGTAATATATAGAATTGTTGAGTCACTATTTTTTACACCTGAAACTAATATTACACTGTATGTGAACTAACTGAAATTTAAATAAAAACATTAAAAAATAGTAAATTAAAGCAATATATAAAAAGCACTTATCACTATGTCTAGTATATCAAATATTTTCAATAAAAAGTTGTTAATAAAATTGACTTACAATATTGGTTGATATGCTAATCCGACATTGTATATTTCTAAGAAACTTACATTATAAGAACATTTTTTTAAAAAATATTTTTATTTCTAGGAGAGAGAGAGACAGCGTGAGCAGGGGAGGGTCAGAGAGAGAGGGAGTCACAGACTGAAACAGGCTCCAGGCTCTGAGCTGGCAGTCAGCACAGAGCCCGACGCGGGGCTCGGACCCACGAACCGCGAGGTTATGACCCAAGCGAAAGTCAGACGCTTAACCGACTAAGCCACCCAGGCGCCCCATATAAGAACATTTTTAAGACAAAACTTAAATGTGTTTATTTTTTTAATTTTTAATGTTTATTTATTATTTTGAGAGATGGAGAGACAGAATGCAAGCGGGGGAGGGGCAGAGAGAGAGGAAGACAGAATCCAAAGCAGGGTCCAGGCTCTGAGCTGTCAGCCCAGAGCCCGATGTCGGGCTCGAACCCGTAAAACCCTAAGACCATGACCAAAGCGGAAATGGAACGCCTAACCGACTGAGCCACCCAGGTGCTCCTAAATACTTTTAGAAGCATGAAGCACTCAGGGCACCTGGATGGCTCAGTCAGCCAAGCATACGACCTCCTCCCAAGTCACAATCTCACCGTTTCACGGATTCCAGCCCTGCATCAGGGTCTTTGCCAAGAGCTCAGCAACCGGAGCCTGCTTTGGATTTTGTGTCTCCCTCTCTCTCTGTCCCTCCCCTGCTCATACCCTTCTCTGAAAAATAAATAATAAAAAAAAGTTTTAAAAAATTATTTTAAAAAAAGAAACATGCAGCACTCAAAAGAGAGTAAAGTCTTAATAGAGTCATAAGAAAATAAATTACAGCCAATATTTGCTACTTCAGGTGGAGGGGAACTGGAAAAGATTCTTGTCAAAAAACTTAAAAAAAAAAAAAAGTCCTGTAACTGTAATTACTGCACTCCTCATAAAAAATTATTTTTAGAAAACCTTTTAAACTTCTTTTTTAATGTTTTATTTATTTCTGAGAGAGAGACAGAGTGAGCAGGGGAGGGTTAGAGAGAGAGGTAGATACAGAATCTGAAACAGGCTCCAGGCTCTGAGCTGAGCTAGCTGTTAGCACAGAGCCGGAAGCGGGGCTTGAACCCATGAGCCGTGAGATCATGACCTGAGCCAAAGTCGGATGCTCAACCGAATGAGCCACCCAGGCGCCCCAATAATAAAAAGTTTAATAAGTATCTCATCCAGCACTGAAAAAATATAAATTTCCTAAAGAATTCTAAAAAGTATAGGAAATGGAAGGGTTATTTTAAATCCAGATGCTGTTTATATGTGAAAAAACAAGCATTTACAATGAGTACTGACCTGCACTTGCTCCTGGGCCGTAAGCTAGGAACAGCTCTGGGACTACGGCTTCTTGATGGTAGAACCATGCAGTTATCCACACATGTCTCATTTGTACTTCGCAACCACACATGCTGTACTGGGGTCCAGACTGTCAGCTGCTCACATACTATGCAGATGTGACTCTTAGGGTCAGACCCCTAAGAGTATGCTCGAGCACAGAAAAGCAGAGGGCTGGACACTTCATTGTCTCTGAACACAGTGTGATGTAACGTGCTGGCTGGGATCGGGAAAGTGTTTGGGGCTTGGCCATCGTGATGATGTACAGAGAGGCAAGAAGTCTTCATGGAAGTTCAACACTGGAAATGTTAGAGAAACACTGCAGAGTGATGAGGTGAGTTCTGTTCTCACCTTTTCCTTATAAAACCTTAGGCAGCGAGTAGATTTTTGCACAGTGGCATGGGTCCCTCAGGTAGATATGTTGGAGATAATATACAAAATAAGAAGGCTATATCTCCTAGAAAGGGGGTAGCAGTGGACTGACATGGACAGAATTTATACTTGTAACTAATGTTTCACCATTACTACATCTACCCTGCTCTCAACTCCATTGTCATGACTAGATGATGCTGACCTCACTGAGTAATCTGAAAGATTAACAGTATTTGGTTTTGGTGATTGCTAACTTCATACCTCATAAATATTATGTAACTCTAGTCTTTTTGCCTCTAGCCAACTAGCCTGACTGCAATTTTCCGCCACAAGTGGCAAACTGACACTGAGAATTTATAGACTCTGCTGTATTAGTAATGCACATTTCCTTTTGAATTATTCTATCCTGTAGCCTGAAGCATATTATTAATAATCATTCCTTTTGCCATGCAAATCTGAAGATCTACAAGTGGTTTAGGAAGCTACATGAATATGTCTCAATGTTTTCAGTAGGCTGGTAAATAAAAGTTCATGCATGACAAATGAAAAGCAGATGAATTTTTTGCATTGCTATATTCTTTATTAAAGTTTATTTTGAGAGAGAGAGAGAAAGAATGGGCGAGCACAGGTGGGGGAGGGGCAGAAAGAGAAGGAAAGAGAAAGAATCATAAGTAGGCTCCAGCACGGAGCTTGACTCAGGGGTTGAAGCCATGAACCATGAGATCATGACCTGAACTGAAATAAAAAGAGTTGGATTTGAACTGAAACACCCAGGTACCCCTGTATTGCTAGAAATTTTTTACCTATCTTAGCTAATTAAAATTTGGTCCCAGTGACGGTGTGTCCATAGAAAATGATTCCCTACTTTACTAGAGATGATTTTCACTTTATTATAAAAAGTGCTTATTGTACAGTTTTCTTGAAGCACAGTGTTTCTATACCCAGAGAAATATGTGGTCTTAGCTGTTAGCAAAGCATCTTCCCACATAAACAATGTGGCTAAGTTCTCAGGCTAGCCCATTTGCCTATAACTGAAATACTACACATCTGCAATGAAAACAAAGAGCTAGAAACAATTCAGCTGTAAACATCTACTATTTTAGCTACATTATGGGTTTTCTGAGCTAGTCTGGGAAGGTTTCTGCCATTTACAATGTAGCTTTTCTAAAGAAGAACGTATTGCACATTGTTGGGCAATCAGGGAAACTGAAAAATCTGCTGTATTGTATCCAACCTCCCATTCTCAGCATCTTCCTCTCAAGCCCCAACCCGAAAGGGGATGAAGGCTGAGGGCCCTGAAAACACTAGAGAAGAGAGGAGAAGGCCAAGTTTCATCCATTTCCATAAAACCTGTACCTGCCCCAGAGCTCATGTGGCTTCAGCTTCTTCCAACTTCTAGAGCAAGTGAAAGGAAACAGTCTGTTCTGAAGTTCAAGCAACCCCTCCTGCCTAATCCTTTGTACCAGAGAACATCTCAAGGCCCAATACAGCCACCCTGAAAGGAAACACAGTGGCTCTGGAGGACTATTGTCACTCTATCCAAAGTTCACCAATATGGGCAGGAGGTCTAGTTGGTAACTGTTTAAAACTAGAGCCGGCAGAACTGGACTGTCTAGCTTCAGTTCTGACTCTATAAGATTAACCAACTGTCGACTTTCAGCAAGTTACTTGACCACTCTGTGCTTCAGTTTCTTCATTTGTTAAAAAAAATGGAAAAAACTGTTATAAGGATTAAGTAAGTTCACATATATTAAGTACTTATTAGTATGGTGCCTGGCACATAGCAATCCATAAGTTATCACTCAATATAGGTTTAATATCACTATGAATGAAAAGTTACAAAAATGCTCTCTCCATTTTTTGTTTTTTAAATAAGCTCTAAAGCCAAATGTGGGGCTTAAGCTCATGACCCTTAGATCAAGAGTCACATGCTCTACTGACTGAGCCAGCCAGGCATCCCTCTCTCCTTTTTTAAAGTGGTATTATTTGGGGTGCCTGGGTGGCTTAGTCGGTTAAGCGTCCGACTTTCGCTTGGGTCATGATCTCGTGGTTTGTGGGTTCGAGCCCCGCGTCGGGCTCTGTGCTGACTGCCAGCTCAGAGCCTGGAGCCTGTTTCAGTCTGTGACTCCCTCTCTCTCTGACCCTCCCCTGCTCACGCTGTCTCTTTCTCTCTCCTAGAAATAAATAAAACATTAAAAAATAAAAAAATAAATAAAGTGGTATTATTTTTTTCCTGGTCTTCATAGTAGTAGTTAGGTAGGAAGACATAATTTAGCAAGTAGACACGAATAACCAGAAAGAGTTTCTGTACCTCTGAAATACTTCTATTCACCCCTGCTTCACATACATACTCTCAAATAAAATCCAGATGTTTAAATTACAAGTATATATGGGTAATAAACAGTAAATTTACTTTGTCTATGCTGTTTTAATATTCAATAACATTTTATATTATTTATATATTTATAATAATGTTTAATAATATTTAAAAGAAAGCACTTTATTTATTTTTAAATATTTTTAAAACATTTTTATTCATTTTTGAGAGACAGAGAGAGAATGGCAGCAGGGCAAGGGCAGAGAGAGAGGAGACACAGAATTGGAAGCAGACTCTAGGCTCTGAGCTGTTAGCACAGAGCCCATTGCAGAGTTCTAACCTATGAACTGTGAGATCATGACCCGAACCAAAGTCAGATGCTTAGCCAACTGAGCCATCCTGGTGCCTCTAAAAGAAAGCATTTTAAAAGTCAGTGCAAGTACCAATGAGGATGTGGAGCAACAAAAACACTCATATTCTACTGGAGAGAGTGTTGATTGAATGACCACTTTGGAAAACTGTCAGTCACTGGCTTATGCCTAGGTATATACACAATAGAAATGCATACAGAGATGTACAAAAGACATACATAAGAATGTTTGCAACAGAAAAAAGTGGAAATAATTCAAATGTCCTTCAACAATAAAATGGGTAAATTATGATGAATTCATAAAATGAAAGATTATATAGCAACCAAAATGAATTAACTACAGTTATAGTAAGATAATAATATGGATGGATCTTTAAAATATAAAGTAAACTGCGCGCTTGAGTGGCTCAGTCAGTTAAGCACCTGTCTCTGGATTTTGGCTCAGGTCATGATCTCACAGTAGTGAGTTGGGCTCCATGCTGAGTGTGGAGCCTGCCCGGGATTCTCTCTCTCTCCTTTCTCTCTGCCCCTCCTCTCCTCGTGCACATGCTTTCTCTTTCTTTTTCTCAAAAAAAAAAAAAAAAATTAACACACACACACACACACACACACACACACACACACACACACACACACACACAATAAGTCAAGGAAGCCAGACACACACACAAAAAGGATACCTACTGTATGCTTCTACTTATATAAAGTTCAAAAATAGGCAAAATTCAATCATACTGTTAAGGAATTATGCAGGGGGGTAAAACTATAAACTATAGTTGTAAAACTATAAACAAAAGCAAGGAAGTGAATAAAATTAAGGTCAAGGGTGCGATTATTTAAGAGCTGGAAGAGATTTGAGCTGGGAAAGGTATGCAGAGCTCTTCTGGGATGCAGGCAATGTTTGGCTTTTTTTTTTTTTTTTTTTTTAACTGGCATGCTGGTTATATAAGTGCTTCGTTTATAACGATTTATTAAATTGCACATTTGTTTTACACGTTTCTCCCTATGCATTATAATTCACAATAAAGTGCTGGAAGGACATGAGGGGAGAAGGCAGGAAAAGAAGAAAGCAAAGAAGGAAAAAAGGAAGGAAGAAAGGAAGGGAGAAAGGGAGAGACAAAGTCAGAACTAGAAAACAAACAAACAAAACAAATAAAAGGAGAGAAAGCACTGTAACAGGTTTCTGTATATTATAACACAAATAATTTGTAATATTTATTAATACATATAATGCAAGCAATTTTTTAATCAAGGAAAATAAAGAGGTGCCTGAGTGGCTCAGCTGGTTAAGTGCCGTATTTCAGCTCAGGTCATGATCTCATGGTTTGTGGATTTGAGCCCCGTGTCTGGCTCTGTGCTGACAGCTTGGAGCCCGGAGCCTGCTTCAGATTCTGCATCTCCATCTCTCTCTGTCCCTTCCCCACTCTGTCTATCTCTCTCTCTCACTCTCTCACAAAAATAAATAAATGTTAAAAAAATTTTTTAATCAAGGAAAATAAAAAATCTGAAATAATTCTTTTTTTTTTTTTTTTAATGTTTTTATTTATTTCTGAGAGAGAGAGAGAGATACAGCAGGAGCAGGGAAGGGTCACAGAGAGAGAGAGACATACAGAGTCTGAAAGAGGCTCCAGGCTCTGAGTTAGCTGTCAGCACAGAGCCCAACGCAGGGCTCGAACCCACAAACTGTGAGATCATGACCTGAGCCGAAGTCAGTTGCTTTACCGACTGAGCCACCCAGGTGCCCCCAGAAATAATTCTTACTAGTGAAAAAATTAATAGCATTATTGTCTGTATTGCATTTAAATGACTAGGCTTTGAGAAATTTATATTTGAAAACTTTCAAATGAACCTTGTAATTATTCTACAAACTGGTTAATAAACACCCTGATGACCATGTAACTGTATTCTTATTTCAGAGTTTTTTAAATGATATAATTCACATGGGACAGCTATACAGCTTGCTGAAGCAGAAAAAATTACCAAATGTTCATAGTAGGAAAACTATCTTTTCACAAGCTGTATATGACAACAATAACACAGCTAACATGTTGTAGCAATTTATAAGTAACTTCATACATATTTAATTTAGTCCAACAACCGTGTAAGGTAAACTGGGAAGATATTCTTATATTTTATAGGCAAAAAACCCTGAGACTCAAGTTGCTTAAGAGATTTGCTCAAGATCACAAAAGTTGTTTTCTTATTTACAGAAAACTTCAAACATACACAAAAGTAGACATTACTGTAACAAATTCCCATCTACCCATTATCCAGCTTTAACAATTACCCACTCATGCTGACCTCACTTCATCTATAACCATCCTTCCTTCCTACTAAATTATTTGGAAGCCAATCCCAGACATGATATCATTTCATGTGTAAATATTTCAGTATGTGTATCTAAAGATGAAAACTCTAATGATTTAAAAATATAATCTTATCACACCTAAAAAGATTAACAGTAATTCCTTAATATCATCAAATTTTTGGACAGTCTTCAGATAGTCTTCTTTTGGCATATAAAACAATTTTACAAATATATGTGTGTTTATAATTTTTAAAAATCTAACAAATGGCTTGTTAAAATAGGATCCAAATAAGGTTTATACTTTACATTTGACTGACATGTCTTTTATGTATGTTTTAATCAATTCCTCTCTCCTTTTTTTTCTTCCTTGTGATTTATTAAAGAAATGAATTTATTTGTCCCTAGCATCTCCCACATTCTGGAATTCATTAGTTGTGTCTCAGGGATGTGATTTAACATGTTTTCCTGTCCCTTATATTTCCTATAGATTGATATTAAGCATAGATACTCATTTTAATTCAAGTCCAGTTTTTCTGGCAAGAATATTTAATGGGTGGTGGTGTGCTCTGACCGGTTCTCCCTCTTTTTGTGATGTTAGCAGCAGTCATTGACGGTCAGTGCCTTGATCCACTAATTCATTATAAATTTGCCAAGTGGGGATATTTTATCAGTCCTTCTTCATTCACTGGCCAGCATACCACTATAAAGAAAACCTTTCTTTCGTGAAAGTAGTTGGTCAACCTGAGGTTCAATTTATATATGAAATCAAGCTAAAGACTGTATTCTTTCCCTCTACTTAGCCAGTTTTCAGAATTAGCTAGTTAAAAATCTAGAGCTTTGGACAACCAAATTCAATGTTCTTAATCAGAGATTAGATAAAATTTCCATCTAAAACATTCTGATCTAAAATACTACATATTTCAATGTAAATGATTTTTATATGAAAGACTGAGTTAATGAAACTTCACTTTGAAGTTAGAGTCCAGTAAAACAAAAACATTTTACTTATTTTTTATCATGAAGTAAAAACATTAATCACCTAGACTTAATATCACATATCTTCTCCGTCCTTCTCACACTTTCATTTTGGGGGTGAGTGGGGTTGGAAGATTGGTGTTAATAAGACAAGACTGCAATTTAAAGGGAGGTAAAACTCAACTCCAAATGGATTTTTTTCTTTAGGAAAGAAACCCAAAACCGAAAGAAAACAGGTAAAATTAGCTATTGGAAATTATGGCCATGTGAATCAACCCTTGCTCCCCACATCTGGCAGTACTTAGCTCCCCGAGGGCATGCGTGGTGCCCTAGGGCCCCAGTACACATGTTCGACCAGCCGGGCAACAACAAAGGACACAAAGGCTAGAAAAAGAGGCAGCAGGTAACCATCAGGCCAGCCAAATAGCTGAGGCACTTTGACAAAACACACAATGAAGCAACTGGTTATTCCCATGGCTGAAAAGTCAACGAGGGAGGGCTTTTATTTTACGATTCAAATTCCACAACTCGCCTCTTTAAGTCACTGGGTTACTTCCCTGTTTTAATGGAGTCCACAAATCCTCCCTTTTCTTTCAGACACTCAGTGAAAAACATCGGAGACGAACTGTATAAAGCCACCTTGTGTTCTTGCCAAAAACCCATCTGAGAATTCAACTAGACTGTTTTCTGGACTCTACTTCCAGACTGTGGAGGAAGTGAAGGTGCCAAGTTATTCTGCACACACACTGGCATTATGCTCAAAAAGAGATAGAAGTGTTCACAAATGATATAGTCTATCTTATATCCATTCTACAACTGAGAGTACAGTACTATCAGTTTTAAATATGGCTTCTGCCTAAACAAACATTTCGTAATTATGAAATAGGGGCTTTGTCTTTCCCACAGCCTAAAGTCGTCTTGGTAGATGATCTTTCCCCTGACTCCCAACAAGAATCCCCACCCTCCCCTCTGCTTCTTCACCAAAACTATTAAAAACATTCCAACTTATTCCTTATAATCAAATCTTGGCAAAGCTCATGAATGGTAACTCCTATTAAACTAAGGCTTTATGAGGAAACTCCCTTAATCCAGATTTTTAAAAATATTTTTATTTATTTATTTCTAGGGGAGAGAGAGAGAGAGACAGCGTGAGCAGGGGAGGGTCAGAGAGAGAGGGAGATACAGACTCTGAAATAGGCTCCAGGCTCTGAGCTGGCAGTCAGCACAGAGCCCGACGTGGGGCTCAAACCCACGAACCGCGAGATCATGACCTAAGCGAAAGTCGGACGCTTAACCGACTAAGCCACCCAGGCGCCCCTCTTAATCCAGATTCTAATAGTTTGAAATTTTAGGTTCTAAACAGTGTGTAATGGACATATTTTGGGGCCAATAGACTCTTCTACTGATTTTAGTTATACCTTTGTTGATAATCTGTTTCGTAAATATGAAGCTCTAGGGGAGGAGGAGATGACTATACATATCTTAATCTCCTCTTTCAGTGAAATATTTCTTTTTTTTTTTAATATTTTTTTATATATTTCTAGAAGAGAGAGAGAGACAGCGTGAGCAGGGGAGGGTCAGAGAGAGAGGGCGACACAGACTCTGAAACAGGCTCCAGGCTCTGAGCTGGCAGTCAGCACAGAGCCCGACGCGGGGCTCGAACCCACAAACCACGAGATCATGACCTAAGCGAAAGTCGGACGCTTAACCGACTAAGCCACCCAGGCGCCCCTCAGTGAAATATTTCTTAATTACAAACTTCTGAAAATGATAAGCCCTTAAGATAAAATATTTCTAAATTGTCACTCAGTATTTACTCCTCAAAAGAACTTCTTGAGGGGTACCTGAGTGGCTCAGTCGGTTAAGCATCCAATTCTTGATTTCAGCTCTGGTCATGATCTAACGGGTCATTTCATGAGATCAAGCCCCACATTGGGCTGCGTGTTGACAGCACTGAGCCTGCTTCTCTCTCCTCTCTCTCTGCCCCTCTCTGATTCATACATTTATGCTCTCTCTCTCTCTCGCTCGCTCGCTCAAAATAATTAGAAAACAACAACTTTTTTAAACTTTTTTTAAAATGTTTTTTTCTTATTTATTTCTGACAGAGAGAGACAGCGTGAGCAGGGAAGGGTCAGGGAGACACAGAATCTGAAACAGGCTCCAGACTCTGAGCTAGCTGTCAGCACAGAGGCTGATGTGGGGCTTGAACGCACAAACTGTGAGATCATGACCTGAGCTGAAGTCTGACGCTTAACCAACTGAGCCACCCAGGTGCCCCAACAACAACAACTTAAAACTGGACAACAGGAAGCTTTTTTGATGTATGATGTAGATATACATACATATAGACATATAGGTGGGTATATGATTGATCATGGAATTAAGACATCTTTTAACAAATGGATCACAGACAATTAAATATTTGTGGAAGCTAAATATATTTTTATTTCTATTTTTTTTAAAGATTTTACTTTTTATTTTATTTTACTAAAAAGTTTTTTTAACATTTCTTTATTTTTGAGAGATACAGAGACAGAGCGAGAGCAGGGGAGGGCAGAGAGAGAAGGAGACACAGAATCTAAAGCAGGCTCCACGCTCTGAGCTGTTAGAGAGAGAGCCTGATGCAGGGCTTGAACTCACAAATTGCAAGATCATGACCTGAGCCCAAGTGGGCTGCTTAACCGACTGAGCCACCCAGGTTCCCCAAGATTTTACTTTTTAAAAGTAATCTCTACACCCAACATGGGGCTTGAACTCACAACTCCAAGAGCAAGAGTCACAAGCTCTACTAACTGAGCCAGACAGGCACCCCTATATTTTCATTATTAAATGCAGGAGAAAATTAAATGAAAGATTTTATTCAGAAACAGAATATTATGTGCTAATTGATATTACTTCAGTGTCTCCAATTTAAGACAAAAGGCAGACAAGGTTAATGAGTGCATTACAATTGCTCACGACTTTAATACAAAACCAGAAGCATGTCAAGGATTTGAACTGGGGAAGATACTTCCCAAAGCCGAAGGCTGGGGCCAGAGTTCATGGGTTAAGAATGCAGACAAGGTTTTTGTCCAGGATATACCTCCCATAATGCAACAGCAATGTTGTGTCACACATCTCTAGATCCCCTCACTTCTTGCCTGCTTCAGCTCATTTCCACCTCTGAGGTATGTTTTTTTTTTTTGTTTGTTTGTTTGTTTTTGTTTTAATGTAGGCTTAAAAATAAACAAAGTTGGGGTTCATGAGATTGAAGAGGTTATTTTTGAGGGCTACAGTTTTCTCATTCATCTGCTATTTTGGAAAATGTTTGCCATAAATGTCCATACTATGGCAGACTCTAAAACCAGAAAATATGGGGTGCCTAGGTGGCTCATCAGTTGAACAGCTGACTTTGGCTCAGGTCATGATCTCATGGTTTGTGGGTTCTAGCCCCTCGTCAGGCTCTGTGCTGACAGCTCAGAGCCTGAAGCCTGCTTCGGATACTGTGCTGCTTCTCTCTCTGCCCCTCTCCTACTTTTTCTCTGTCTCTCAAAAATAAATAAATGTTAAAAAAAATTCTTTTAAAAAACAGAAAATATAATCCCCATCTCTGATTTACTGTAATATAGACCATATCTCTTATTTAAGTTTGTCCTTAGGGTTTACAAATGGGCAAGAAGTAAAAGATGTTGGGGTTTTTATAGTTCAAGGTTACTAATTTCCCTGCTTAAAATCCTCAATGTCTGGCAACTGTTTATAGAACATAATTCCAGGGGCACCTGGCTGGCTCAGTTGGTGGAGCACAGGACTCTTGATCTCGGGGTTGTGAATTCAAGACCCATGTTGGGTGCAGAGATTACTTAAAAATGATATCTCTAAAAAACAAAAAGAATATAATTCCAACTTCTCAAAGTCTATGAAGGCATGCGCTGTCTGGCCCCTGCCTAGCTCGCTGGCCTCCTCAACACTCCCTGCCACTTGCTGCAGGCGCCCTTTTTCTGCTCCTCAGCTGCACAAAGTATTTTCTCGTTTCTGCATTTGTTCTTTCACCAGCTCCTCACATCACAGGTTCATTCACATCCTTCACACCTCAGCTCAAATGTCACTTCAGCAAAGAGGCCTTCTGGGACCACTGTTTCTAAAGTGGTCTCCTCGGTTACTCATTCCTTCTTAACTTTATTTCGCTCAAAGCACTTTTGCCATTTTGGAGTTACAGTGTTTGCCTAATCGTATCAGATTGTGTATCAGAACACCAACTCCATGAGGTCTACACACTCCAGCTGCTACTGCAGCAGCTATTCAGGTCTGTCCCTCTCTTTCTTTAGGTCTCCTCAGCCGGTAAAATCTTTAATACTTTGTTTGCACTTGGAATGTTTTCTTTTAGAGTCTCAATTTTTAAAAATGTTTATTTATTTATGAGAGCGCGCAAGTGGGGGAGGGGAAGAGAGACAGGGACAAAGGATCTGAAGTGGGCTCTGTGCTGACAGCAGAGAGCCTGATGTGGGGCTCCAACTCACGAACCACAAGATTATGACCTCAGCCAAAGCCAGATGCTCAACCAACTGAGCCGCCCAGGTGCTCCTCAGAGTCTCATTTTTACAGTTTGGATTTTACTTTCTTGTCAAAGAAACTTGTCAAAAGAACCATCCACATAAGCAACACCACAGTATGTATAAAATACAGCTAATTCATTTGCTACCCGAAAAGCTGGGGATAAGAAAACTTCATGCAAACTTCCCAGCAAATGTTATTTGTGGATAAATTAAAAATGAAGAAACTGATTTTTCTCAAAGTATAATGTAAGTAAGAAGGGAAAATCAAGTAACACACACACATATATGTATCTACGTATGTACAAAATTATACATACATATAAAATCAAATACACATATATTATACACACACGTATATTATCTATAAGTACAAGATGACATCTGATGACTAACTCTAGATTTAGAGATATGTGGTTTTATGTTTCAGGCTGGCAGTTCTCTAGTATTTATCATCTAGTCCAGTGCTGGCTCAGTGCCAGGCAGAGTCAGCAGTCAGTATGTGTTTGTTGAATGAAGGAATGAACCCTGGAATAATCTTGGCATATCTAACCTCATTCTTCTAGATACCTTCACATTGCTCTGAAGGGGAAAACTGGGATGTAAGGACGAATGCAGTTCTTCTATGAGTAAAACTGCCCCAATCTAAAAACTTCAAGCTTGCTTTCAGGACAAAATAGATAAATGCAAGTATTAAAAGCTCATCTCCTCTGCCTCAGAATGGGCTGGAGGTACAGAACTGGTGTACTTATACCAGGTCACCCTGTCAGCAACTGTGGTTTCACTGTAGGGCCTCGAGCCCGCTGTTCAACTGTGTGGTCATACATTCATTAAGATGAACATGTCTCAGAAACTGAAATATTTGTTGGAGGCACCAGGACAAATTTTAAAGATTACTATATTGTGAAAATGAGACTAAGATGTGAATGCAAGAAAGCCTTTCTGCTTTAGGTGCAAGCAGTGTCTTAGTAGGCAGCTACGGATTCACTGTGAATGCTTTAAAAGCCTAACTTAGAAAACGAAAAATCTGGGGCACCTGGGTGGCCTACTCAGTGAAGTATCCAACTTCAGCTCAGGTCATGATCTCAAGGTTCGTGGGCTCAAGCCCTGCGTCGGGCTCTGTGCTAACAGATTAGAGCCTGAAGCCTGTTTTGGATTCTGTGTCTCCCTCTCTCTCTGCCCCTCTCCTGCTCATACTCTGTGTCTCTCTCTCAGAAATAAACATTAAAAAATTTTTTTTAAAAAGAAAACGAAAAATCCATGATGAGAAGATTCTTCCATGAACTACTTACTAAGTTAAAGATGAGGTTTTCCCTAGGAAATAACAGATCTTAGCAATGGCCACTATCATAACAAAAAGAGAAAAGCCCAGGAGCACCTGGCTGGCTTAGTCGGAAGAGCATGCAATTCTTGATCTTGGGATTGTGAGTTCGAGGCCCATACTGCGTGTAGAGATACTTAAATAAATACATTTTAAAAGAAAGAGAGAGAGACCCAGACATGTGCCTCAAGATGGAAGCATATGACACCACCTATGATGTATTCTTGCCCCAAAATTGAACTTTAATCTGGTCAAGCTTCAGGATGGAAGTGATGGAGTTTACAGGAAATACAGCAGAAAGAAAAATGGTAAATGACATCATGGGGATCCAATCAGAAAGTCTAGACTAAGAAAATTTACAGAACAAATGACCTGGTTTCTTCAACAAATAAATCACATGGGGGAAAAAAGAGGGAAGGGGAACCTTTAGATTAAAAGATTAAAGAGACACATCAATCAAATGCAGTTTGTGGATTGTACTTGCTTCTTGATTTCAACAAATCAATTGTGTGAAAAGAGAGAGAGATGATCAAGGAAATGTAGCCACTGATTTATTTGGTACTAAAGAATGACTCCCAAATTTTATAAGATTTAATGATATATTTCTAGAGTACTTATATTTTAATGTTTCAGAGTTGCCTATTAAAATATTTATTAATGTAATTGTATAGCTAAGACTTACTTCCCAAAATAATCTGTGAAGGAGGAGTAGATGAATATAGAAATGAACCAGAATAGTTGAAGCTGGGTGATGGGTCCATGGAAGCTCATCACGCTATTCTCTCTACTTTAGTGTATGTTTAAAATTTTCCCTAAGAGGGGTTCCTTGGTGGCTCAGTTGGCTAAATGTCTGTCTTCGGCTCAGGTCATGATCTCATGGTTTGTGGGTTCGAGACCTGCATCAGGTTCCATGCAGACAATTCAGAGCTCGGAGCCTGCTTCAGATTCTGTGTTTTCCTCACTCTCTGCCTCTCCCTTGCTTATGCTCTGTCTCTTTCAAAAATAAACATTAAAAAGATTTCCCTAAGAAAAAGCTATAAAAAAACCACACAAACACACACACACAATTCTATCAGTTAACATAAGACCCACCAAAATGCATCTACACCAATTTTCTTTTTTAAAAAAAAAATTTTTTTTTTTATGTTTTATTTATTTCTAGGAGAGAGAGAGAGACAGCGTGAACAGGGGAGGGTCAGAGAGAGGGAGTCACAGACTGAAACAGGCTCCAGGCTTTGAGCTGGCAGTCAGCATAGAGCCCGACGTGGGGCTCGAATCCACGAACTGCGAGGTCATGACCTAAGCGAAAGTCGGACACCTAACCGACTAAGCCACCCAGGCGCCCCTCATCTACACCAATTTTCATGCGGACCAATAACCACATCAGTATCACACTTGGTATTTATTAAAATGCAGTTTTATGAGCTCTGTCCCAAATCTACTGATTCAGAAAACCCAGATGTGGAAGCTGGAATCTCATTTTTAACAAGCTAAATGATTTTTGCACACAATGAAATTTCTTACATAAATGATTCTTATAAACACTAGAATTTGAGAATCGTTGACTGGGCATTTTGTGTCAGGTTTCATTTCTCACTTTCCAAGTGAGAAAATCAAAGGATGGAAATAAAGTAATTGGCCAGAGTTTATTTTGAGACTCTGAGAGAATTCAGATCCTTGAGCCTTTCATATCTTGACTTTCCAGGCTACCATTCAAACACCAACTGAGCAGCACAGTCTCATTTAAAAATATATTATCATTAGCTTTTATAAGTTTGTTCCAATTCCACCAGAACCGATTTACCCTTTTGACCATTCGAGATTAAAACACAAACACACCCAGCGTAAGTATTGCAAGAGGCCCATATAAGATCTCTTTAAAAAGAGGGCTCTATCAGGATGTAAGAGATAGTCTGGCATTCTGATAAAAGTAGAGGTGTTCTTAGCCAAATCCATGGGATTTGGCTGAAACTGAAAGCCCATTTTCATTTGATAGGGTCTTAGTATAAAGTTTATAGCATGGGAGTCACCTGCTTGCCATTGGTGAAGATTATGTGTCAGGAGGACATGTCCTTCCCCGTGGTTAGGGTTCTGGAGGCCAATTCTTATCTGCCCAGAGAGGTCAATGGTTGTGCTACATGGTTTGGATTTCTAAGAGCTCTTCTTGTTTGTAAAGACACCCTTGGCTTCCATGCTTGGTAATGGCTTTTCAAAAGGTAACTGGAGAAAGTATGAGGTGGGCACATTTTTCTATTTATCTAAATGGATACATTCATACCCCACCCTCCTTCTGGTATTAATTCACGTGGTTTGACTGTGAATGGGGGTGGGGATTAGAATTAAAAATGGAGGTGCACAGGGGTGCCTGGGTGGCTCAATCGGTTAAGCATCTGACTCTTGATTTTGGCTCAGTTAATAATCTCACGGTTTGTGAGTTCAAGCCCCAAGTCAGACTCTGTGCTGTGAGGAGACTGCTTGGGATTCTCTCTCTCTCTCCCTCCCTCTCTGGCCCTTCCCCACTCTCTCTCTCACTCTCAAAATATATAAACATTTTTTTTAATGGAGGTACACAGACCCTCTAATGAGCAAAACCCAGTACCTTCATTTCTCTCCCCACACACCATTTTATGAAAATTTTCTTTTTTTTTTTTTTTTAAATGTTTTTTTTTTAATTTATTTTAGGAGAGAGAGAGAGAGCGTGAGCAGGGGAGGGTCAGAGAGAGAGGGAATCACAGACCAAAACAGGCTCCAGGCTCTGAGCTGGCAGTCAGCACAAAGCCCGACGCGGGGCTCGAACCCACAAACCGCGAGATCATGACCCAAGCGAAAGTCGGACGCTCAACCGACTAAGCCACCCAGGCATCCCTGAAAATTTTCAAACATACAAAAATGTTCAAAGAATTTAATGGCAAACAATCATACTACATAGATTCTACAATTAACATTTCACTATATTTGCTCTTTATCACACTTTGAAACATTCAATCATTCATCTTTTCTTGGGGGGGGAGTGTATTTCAAAATAAGTTTCAAAGATCAGTAACCCCTCTCCCATACTTCACCATGCATGTTATTAACCAACCCTCAATACATATTTAAAGGTCTTTTTGTTTTTTTATTTTGAGGTAAAATTTACATGCTATGACATGCACAAATCTTAAGCATATTATTTGATGAGTTCTGACAAATGCATACACCTGTGTAACCAAATACCTAACAAGGTACAGACTACTATTAACACCCTAGAAGTTCCCTCCCCTTCCTTCCCAGCAAACCCTACTCTCATCTAGTACCCATCGAAATATGTGATTTGAAGCTTCTACATCATCTGGTTAGGCCAGGGACTAAAACTATTATAACACTCCCCAAATAGGATAACTTAGGCCAGAGAGAAATTAATTATTTTTCTTAGATCACATGAACACGACATGAGAACCAAAACCTCAGACCCTGAATAGTTTCATGCTTTTCCTACTTGACTATATTCCAAAATTTCACTTCAAGACTTCTAAATTAAATGAAAATCAAATTCATGACTTCTGACTATTTCCAAGCAAATAGACAATTTTCTCGTAGTCTTTTATCAAGGCAAATCTACATGAATAGCTAGTATAGTGAAAAAGAACCATAAATGCATTTGAAAAAGAGACTAAAAATAATTCACATAGGAAATGCAATTAAGTTTAATTACACTGAATGCTAATATTAATATTACCCCTGCAATCATAAAAACAAATGTTTGAAATATGGTCTAATGAAAGGAAAAGCCCCCGGTATATGGCATAGCTAAAAATAATACATTTGCTTAATATTTGAATTTTTATTATTACTCTAAATCTAATACAACTCAGATTTTAAAAATTAATGATTCTGTTCATTCTACAATTTTCTACTCATGCAAGCAAAGGCAGTAACGTTTTGAGGATATTCTTAGGATATCTGAAAACTACCAATAAACAGCATCTTTTTTCTTATTTGTTTAATAACTGCTGTCACTCTTTTTTGTAAGCAGCAATCATAAGATGTCAAACAAATTCTGCTTTGACTGTGGGTACTGATAGATGTCTCTGCTTGTTTTTATTAAAAACAAAAATTTTCCCTGCATTAATTACCAACACTGGAGAAGCGGGGCACTGCTGGGATGTTCACCAGCCTCTGGGCAAGGAGAGAGGCAGCACAGAAAACCACAGAGCCAACTCAAATGCCAGAATACCGGAACACATTTTTCTTTAGCTCCCTCGGGGACCCAGGGACTCAGCGGCTTCGATTCCCTTAAAGGGAAAAGCAGGAGCATGCGCGGGGGAGGGCGGGATCATGTTTATCAGTCACAACAGTTCATCTGGGCCTGGATCCAGGTAGTCTGCGTGTCTAAATTTGATGAAATATAGGCGCCACCAGGTAACAGTAGTGGTCAGGGAGCTTGCCAGGAACCTGTAACTCAACACTGAAAAATGAAATTAAAAGACTCCTCTGGCCAGGCAATTTCTTCCTTCAGGAGGCAACAACTGCAAACTACAAAGCTGAAGGGAACAGACAATTCTTTGTATGTTTTAAAATGTCTCCTCCCTAATGTGACACAACATCTGGGCCAGAAAATATATACAAATGTTTCCAAGCTTGCATTTTAATACCGAACTGTAATGTTTCAGTAGAACTTCCCCTCCTCTTCCTCCTCTCGTCTTTCTCTTCTCCACATTCTGCATGAGGGGTTTGGCCCATGGCAGGGAGCCAAGGCGGGCAGAGGTCTTGGCTGTATCCGGAGGGCAGGTATGAGGGGCAATGGTGGCAGAGCAGAGGCCTGACCCTGTCTTATCAGTAAACCCTAACCCCGACCTGCCAGGCCCCTGAGCCAGCTACTCTGTCTCGCCTCTTTTCTAATTGCTCTAAAAATGACTCTTCATTTAAAAGTACCTTTGTGTAAACACCCGCCAGGAACTGACAGTCATCAGAATTACCACACAGTTCTGGTGTTTGGGGAGCGCAAGAAAAGTCTTCCATTGTGGTGGGACTCTGCAAACAGTCTGAACTGCTGTGCGAAACAATGCTCATCACTCTTTTCGCTAACTCTGCAGGTGACATTAATTTGACTTTTAAGACTGCAGTGAAACATGAGATCTTTTGATTCAGTTATTTGAAAGTAAAGATGGAGAAGAGATTTTCCCCACAGAACCAGCCCGTTTCTCTTACTTCTGAGCACTCCAGAGAGGTAAGTCAAGCTAAAGTCCTATGCTTCCTCATCCATGTGATGAGGCTTTCCTATAATCCTGAAAGGACCAATCCTTTTTACCTAAATATGAAAATCCAAACAAACAGAAAATTTAAATGGGGAAGGGGGAAGATAAGAAAAGAGGTTTTCAAATAAAGGTTTTTTTAAAAAATCATAAAACTAAATCAGTCTTGTAAATTAGTATAAAACACCAACTTCTTTTTACTGGTTTGTAGCTTCTTTTTTTCCTTTTTCTTTTTTTTAATTGTTTATGTATTTTTGAGAGAGCGAGCCAGCAGGGAAAGACGGAGGATCTGAAGTGGGCTTTGTGCCAACAGCAGTGAGCCCAATGTGGGGCTCAAACTCACTAATGGTGAGACTATGACCCACGCTGAAGTCAGATGCTCAACCAACTGAGCCACCCAGGCACACATACCTGCCTTTTCTTCATAGTAAAAAGATTTATATCATGTAATTTACTTACGGCTTCTTGGAAGCAATTCCCTAAATTATTTCTCTCCCAATGACATAACAGGAAAGCCAGTCACTGTCTGTCTATTTTATAAAGGGAAAGCAGACTTGAAATTTGCAAATCTTTAGCTCTCTTCTGATTGGGTATAGGTTAAATTATCCCTTTTAATATTTTTTAAGTTTATTTATTTACTTTGAGAGAGAGTGAACAGGAGAGGGGCAGAGAGAACGGGAGAGAGAGAATCCCAAGCAGGTTCTGTGCTATCAGAGCAGAACCTGACATGGTGCTCAATACCATGAATCATGAGATCATGACCTGAGCTGAAACCAAGAGTTGGACCCACTTAACCAACTGAGCCATCCAGGGGCCCCTTAAATTCTACCTTTTAAAGTATAACTTCGTTAGGTCATGATCTCACGGTTTGTGAGTTCAGGTCCCACATGGGGCTCTGTGCTGTCAGCACAGAGATTCTCTTGGGTTCTCTCTCTCCCTCTCTCTCAAAATAAACTTTTAAAAAAAGACTAAAAACTGAAATATATGGAGAATGGATTGATTGGGGTGGGCTGGGGATAGGGGCAGATTAGAGGCAGGGAATAAATGCAAAGGCTCTTTGCAGTACAGAAGGGGACAAGGGATTTGGCCCTGATTAGAAAGTCACTCAGAAGGCAGTAACTACAGCATCTACAGTGGGTGTGAAATGAGTACAGTGGCTGTGAAATGAAAGATGGAGAAGTCTAGAAACTGCTTACCCCCTTTTCTCCTCCCCACTCCCAGTTTCTGGCCTAGAATCTTGGGTGAGTGCTGGAGTTATTAACCCAAAAAAGGGAAAAGAGGAAGAGGGGCAGACTTTTGGGGCTAAGATGATGAGTCCACTTTTGACATGCTGACATTGCAGTGGTTCTCAAAGTGTGCTTCTTCACACTAGCATTAGCATCAGCTGGGAACTCATCAGACATACAAATTTGGGGAGTTGAGCAGAACTCAGCTACCATTCAACAAGCCCTCCAGGTGATTCTAATACACAGTGAAGTTCAGAACCACTGGCATTGCCTGATCTCTAGCTCCAGAGGACAGTTAGCTTTGGGGGAATGAATAGATCATACATGATAGATAGATAGATTAGATAGATAGATAGATAGATAGATAGATAGATAGATAGATAGATAGATAGACAGACAAGACAAGACATATAGATGGGCAGGAAGACAGGCAGATTAGAAAGGAGTGGCAGCTAAAGCCACAGGCTGCCAACTCAGAGACGTGCTTAAAGTCACATGATAAGTTACAACCAGAGCTAAATTTACCACTCCTCATACAGTCTCCTGTTTGGTACCTCTGCACCACATACAAGTGCAAACAAAATAAATGTCTGTTTATTTTTGAGAAAGAGAGAAACAGAGTGAAAGTGAGGGAATAGCAGAGGGAGAGGGAGACACAGAATCCAAAGCAGGCTCCAGGGTCTGTCTGAGCTGTCAGCACAGAGTCCAACGCAGGGCTCAAACCCATGAACTGCGAGATCATAACCTGAGCCTATCAGTTGCTTAATGGACCGAGCCACCCAGGCACCCCACATGCAAGTGTATCTTAAGTGAGTTTCTTAGATAAAGGAAAGACTTCTAGTACAATTTATTTGTTGTATCTTAATAAAACAAATTATCCTTCAAATTCTGACTGCAATTCATTGTTGGAATCCCTACCTTCTCATAAATGTGTCAACAGCCATGAAGTCAAGTTGATCACCTTGCCATCTGTGGCATGAAAGTCCTCTATTTCCCAGATGCACATATTTTAAAATAACATTTTTGGTTTTCTACTTTTGTATCTTAACCATCATAATAGGTCATCTGCCTCTGTTCTTAATAAGCAGACACATATTTACAGGTCCCAATTTTACCCGCTATCCTGAATCTTCTCATGCCAAACATTGTGTTCAATGGCAAATGCATCTGCCTCACAGGACAGTTCCTCATATTCAATGACACGAGTACCATTTACAGGCTGTCTTCAATGTTGGAAAGAAGGAGTTATTTATAGTGAGATTCTCCAAACTGAGGGTTGATGGGGGTGGGGGAGAAGGGAAAATGGGTGATAGGCATGGAGGAGGGCACTTGTTAGAATGAGCACTGGGTGTTATATGGAAACTAACTTGACAATAAACTATAAAAAAAATCCCTTTCTGCTTAAAATATAAAAAAATATATAGTGACATTCTCTCTTTTTTAAGTTCTTATTTAAATTCCAGTTAACACACAGTATGATATTAGTTGTGTACAATATAGTGATTCAACACTTCCATACATCATCTGGTGCTCATTATAAGAGTAGTGACAATTAAATTTCTATTTTTTACATAAAAATCTGAATTTGCCCCTGGAGTTTTTTTTTTTTAATACTCCCTTCTAATTACTACCTTATCTTGTCTTAGGTTAGTATTAAAAGGTTCTCCCTTATATCCAAGTATTAATACTACTCTTGGCAAGATAACCAAATTTCACTCATTTAGCAAATAGTTATTTGGTTCTTACCTTCTTATATATTTCCTGCCCTAGTAGTCTTAATAATCCGGTAGTATGCCAAGGTTAGTGTGAAAACCGTTATAAGCATAACAGCTCATGACTCATAGTAAGTGACTATGGAAGGAAAGATGGATTCAGCAACGATCCCAAACTTCTCCTAACCTGTCTTCCATGCTGCAGAGACTGTATAACTAAAAACTACATTTCCCAAACTCCTCTAGATAGAGGGTCTATATCTGAATTTTGCTCTACCAGTTAGATGCACTCATGGGATATTTGAAGGGGGAAGTGTGGTGAAATCCACATTTCTATTGCTTCTGCTATTCTTTTTTCCAGCTGGTAAGCATAGTTGTGGAAGTGTTAGGTTTTTCTAAGCAGCATTCGGGTGTCCCATGTTAGCTTCGTGAGTATTGAGAAGCAGCGGGAAGCAGTGGCAGCTTAGCTACCCTGGTACGCTAGTTCCACCTGCCCCCTTTGTGGGCCAGTTCAAAAGGGCTGTTCCCTATGGTGTTCCTGCGGGCTCGGCCTATAGATTGTTTCTTTACCTGCCAACAATTAGGAATTCCCAGTTCCTATACTGAAAGCATTTCTAGTTGAAATAACTAGAATGACCTCAGTTTTCTGCAACTTAACTCCAACTGGTGGGGTTCCAATATTGGTGGAAGAAAAGGAAGGGAGGCAGACAGACAAGAATACAACTATTATTATAGATCAAGAGAGGCTCTATAAAGAAGGTGGTGCCTGACATAGTCCTTAATATATAGATAGTAATTTGACACAAATGAAAGGGAAGGAACTAGCACCACTCGGGTAAAGGTAATGTGTGTACAAAAGTAGAGTTACGAAACCTCAGGGTACATTAAAGGTTGAGTGGTCTGGTTTTTGCTGAAGTATGGAATATACTTATTTTGAAAAGTGAAATAAGACCGGGGTGCCTGGGTGGTTCAGTTGGTTGAGCATCTGACTCTTGACTTCCACTCAGGTCATAATCCCAGGGTTGTGGGATCAAGCCCTGCACTGGGCTCTGAGCTGAGCATGGAGCTTGCTTGGGATTCTCTCTTTCTCTCCCTCTGCCCCTCTCCTCTACTTGTTCTCTCTCTAAAAGCAAACACAAACTTTAAAAAAAAAAAAAAAAAAAGACCATACTCTGAAAGGTTTAAACTGCTTTGGATAAGGAGTTTAGATTTAAGTCAGCAATTTATTAAAGCTTTTGAGTAGGAGAATGCCAATATGACTCCTTAGGGGAATTAAAAGGGTAACAAGGATTGGAATGGGGAATAAGGATATGGTTCAATTAGGACACTATTACAAGAGGATGGATAAGAAGTAGAGAGGGATTAAATTTCTGTGGTAACTTAGGGAATGTAAGGAAGGGGATGGATGTAAGAGACTGCAGAGGTATAATTCACATAACTGGACAACTGATTAACTATATGCAGATTAGGAGAAAGGAGTCAAAGATGACTCTGAGAGAAGGGGTGCCATTAAGAGAAAGAGGGAGCACAGGAGGATGAGTTGGTTCTGCTCTGAGGAAGATTTAGTTTGGCTTTGGGTTTACTGAACGTGAAGAAGCAAGAAGACCTTACGTGAGGGTGTCTCTATTCTGAGAAGAGAAGTCAACCATATTGAATCTGGAAACTTACCTCAACATCTGATGACACTTTATCTAAAATAGTCACTAAAAAGAAATTAACTATAAAGGCTTCCTGTTTCTCTAGCTACTACTCATTCTCTTTTGCAGGCTTCCCTTCTCTGATCACCCCTTACAAATCAGTTTTCCTTAGGGTTCCATTCTCATTCCTCTTCTTGCCAAGCTATCACTTTCCCCTAGGGAGCTTATATTGTCATCACATGTTCATGACTTCCAAAGCCATATCTCTACCAAGATCCCTCCCTAGAACTCTCTTTATCTGTTTATCTCCTCTGCTCACTTGGCTGTCTCCAGGCACTTCACACTCAACATGACCCAAGTTAGACTGATCATATTCTCCTCCAAACCTAGTCCCCGCTCCACTGTTCCAAATGAATGGCACCACAATCCACTCAATTGCCCAAACCTGAAGCTGGAAATAAGGGGGGAGTGTCACCCAAAAGTAATCTTTTTCTATCACCACCATCCCCAAATCCAATCAATAACCAATTTGTGAGTCTACCACACAAATATCTACTAAAACCATTTACTTCTCTCCACCTCCACTACCCTGGTCCAGGCCACTATCATCTTTTACCCAAAATAGTTGCAACTGCTTCCCTATTGTTCTCTCAGTTTCTAGAGTCATCATCCTGCAAATTATTCTCCTCCCTGAAGCCACTGGGATCTTTATACCATGCAAATCTGAACATGTCACTCCCTTATGATTTCTCACTCGACTTCTAATTGTCCTTATTGATAAAACCTAAACATCATACTTGAATTGGTTAACTTTTGCTTTGTCAAAGTCACCCTAAAAGTTAGTGAGTCTCTCAAAACAACAAACTTTTTTTTATATCTCATGACTCTGGGTTGGCTGGGCAGTTCTTCTGGCCTGGGCAAGCTTAGCTGATCACTGTATGAATTAGCTACAGGCTCTGCTGAGACCGAGATGGACTCATTCCCATGTCTGAAGGTTGGCTCAATATGACCTGGGAGATGGTGAAGACTCAACCATATGTCTCTCATCATCCAACAGGCCAGCTTGGGATCATTCATATATGGTGGTCAGAGGGTTCCCAGGAGAAGCAGAAAGTAGGTTCCAATATACAAGTGTTTTTCAAGCCTCTGCTTACATTATCCCATTGGTCAAAGAAGTTACATGGCCAAGCCCAGATTCAAAGGGTAGAGAAACAAGAGTTGGCCTTTTGATGGGAAGGTCTTCAAAGTTATGCTACAAACAACATATATACAGAAAGGGTAAGAATTTGTAGCCTTTTGCAGTCTACCACATTAAATGTACTTTACAAACTTCTTATGATCTAGATCTGGATCTGATTACCTTTCATGTCTCATCACTTAAAACCTGACCCTTCGGGCGCCTGGGTGGCTCAGTCGATTAAGCATCTGACTTTGGTTCAGGTCATGATCTCATGGTTCATGAGCTCAGCTCAGTGTTGGGCTCTGTGTGGATAGCTCAGAACCTAGGGCCTGCTTTGGATTCTGTGTCTCCCTCTTTCTCAAAAATAAGTGAACATTTAAAACAATTAAAAAAAAAATAAAAACCTGGCCCTTGTACCAGGACTCTCATCTACTTCTAACATGATAGGTTCTTTTCCTTTTAAGTCTTTGTACATACTGTTCCTCTACCTTGAATACTTTTTCACTTCACTACCATTTATCTTTCAGGTCTTCTCTTAAATATTACCTTCTCGAAGAAGTCTGCTTTGATCCCCTGGGACTGGGGTAGGAGCCCTGCCACTATGCTTCACAGACACCGTGCTTACCCCATCACAACTCTTAACACGTGTAATACCCTACCCTCCACTATATCATAAGCTCTCTGAAAGCAAAGACTAGGTCTTCTTCATCTATGAAGCCCCATCCACAGTAAGTTCTTGATAGATTCTTGATAACTGAAATTACCAGATATGAAGCATTAGGGCAAAAGAAAGTAAAGAAAACAAAAATTAGGAATATAGATAAAATGTGTTTCATGGGTAAATTAGTTTTACAGAAAAATTTTTAGTTTTACAGATCATGAACTGAGTCAGTCAGACACTTAACTTACTGAACCAACCAGGTACCTCCCCCAGTGTGTTTTTAAAAAGGCCACTTGACTGCAGTGTGGAAGTAGTTTAATGACTGTATCACAGTTCCTCTCACCTTATGGATGTATCATAATTTGCTTAATCATGACTATTTTATTGGTCATTTAGGGTGTTTCCAATTCTTTGCTAACATAAGCAATACTGCAATAGACATCCTTGAAACTAAATCTTTGCCAGCATATCTGGTTATTTTCTGAATATATATTTCTAGAAGTAGAGTTAAATAATTGAGTTAAATGGTATGAAATTTTATGGCTATTTTTAAAAGTTTTTTGGGGGGCGCCTGGGTGGCTTAGTCAGTTAAGCATCCGACTTTCGCTTAGGTCACGATCTCACGGTTCGTGGGTTCGAGCCCCGCGTCGGGCTCTGTGCTGATTGCCAGCTCAGAGCCTGGAGCCTGTTTCAGAGTCTGTGACTCCCTTCCTCTCTGACCCTCCCCTGCTCAGGCTGTCTCTCTCTCTCTCTCTCCCCTAGAAATAAATAAAACATTAAAAAAATTTTTTTAAAAAAAAGTTTTTTTGGAGGGGGTACCTGGGTGGCTCAGTCAGTTAAGTGTCTGACTTTGGCTCAGTTCATGATCTCATGGTTCGTGGGTTCGAGCTCCGTGTCGGGCTCTGTGCCGACAGCTCAGGGCCTGGAGCCTGTTTCAGATTCTGTGTCTCCCTCTCTCTCTGACCCTCCCCTGCTCGTACTGTTTCTCTCTCTCTCAGAAATAAATAAAAAAAAATTTTTAAAAATTAAGAAAAAATTTTTAAAAATTAAGAAAAATAAAGTTTTTTTTAAATAAAGATTTTTATCATTAAATATGAAAAATAGGGGTACCTGGGTGGCTCAGTCAGTTAAGCATATGACTCTTGATTTCAGCTCAGGTCATGATTTCACAGATCGTGCCCTGCATCAGGTTCTGTGCTGGTGGCAGCATGGAGCCTGTTTGGGATTCTTGCTCTCTCCCTCTCTCTCTGCCCCTCCCCCACTCACATTCTGTTTCTCAAAAAATAAATAAATAAACAAAAATATGAAAAATATAATTTACAAAATGGGTATCTCCTCACCTAGTCAGTTAAATGCAGAAGATAAAAAGATAAAAAACTTGTACTCTATGTAAAAAAAAAAAATCCCTTTTTTTTTTTTAAAAAATAGTAAGCATCTGAATCATAAAACTTGATACTGTCCAACTTCTTGGTTGAGATGAGCCACATTTTAAAAAACAACAGAACGGCAAGCAGGCTATGCCTCTGAATGGAATGACTACATATCTGTGACATCCTAAAATAGTTTCAATGTAATATAACCTTCCAAGGAGTATATCTACTTGTGGTTTAACTTTTTTTATAACAATACATTTTTTTCATTGTTGTTAAAAACAGACTCACAAATTGGAAGGAAATGCTTTGTCAGACCAGTCTCCCAGTGATGTGTGTGGTCCTGCTCTGCCAAGCAGAGCCCATGTTCTGCTCTCCCTATTCTCTTCTTATTCTCTCACATGTGGCCTCTTTCACACGCAAATTTACTTCTTGTATTTCATCTCAGCAAGTGGCATCACCAAATACAAGCTCCTTTTACTTTCTTACCTCCTTCCCGCTCATATTCTGTCTCTTTCTATACACACCTCCTAACCTTCAAGTGCTTACTTCCCGGATGTGAGCCTTTCCCTCTTTTTCTCCCACATCCCTTCACCCTACTTACATTGTCCCTCAGATTTCTTGGCCCTCTCACCTCTCCTCTCACACTGGAACAACTCCCTCCCTGGGTCCTAGTCAGGGCAGGACTGTTGGTCAGGAAATCTGCCGAAGTGGCTGAGGGCTAATTGGGGCAAGGGTGGGGGTGCAGATGCATGGACACTGGGCATGAGGAGACCAGGTGGCTAGCCAGGGTTTCCCAGGCCTCCGTGGCAGGAGGGGGTGGGCCCGAACTAAAGGATGGGGCCGCCAAAGCAGGAGACAGAGGCTGAGTCCTGCTGCTTGACAGCCGACAGCCGGAGTACACACAAACAATCTACCTAGAAACGCTCTGTGGCCTGGATGGGGTCTGAGAGTTGCCAGTTGGCCATACTGACCTAGACAACCAATTAAGGCATGTTCAAGGTCTGCTGAACAAAACAGTCTTTGAAACTAGGCTAAATCCTCTGTCAAAGGTTGACGATTTTTCTCTCCACAAAGTTTCCAGATTTAACAGACAGTAAGAACTGGAAGACCAATTAAACAAGGGTACTGAAAAATGTGACACACAATGAACATTAGAGTTTATCTACTGTGGAAACAAACCAGTTATTTGGGGAACACTGAGGGCTCTAGTAGGTATGCCTGATGAGAATTTGTACTGGGAAGAAATTTAAGATCAAGGTCAGGATGATTAATATGCATGCAGGAAGTCATCAACATTTAAGCATAAGCAATATGAATCTCATTAAATCTTCAATCACTTCCTATTGCCTGAAGGAACTGGTGGTAGTCTAATGATTAAAGCAGTAACATTAAAGTAGAAGACAGTAACAGAAAATTAATCTGACCCTTATAAAGAAGCTAGCACAAAGTACTGATCCACATAAGCCGACTCTTTAAGACTCCTTGGCAGCTGTGATTTTTCTTTAATGTGCACAGTCTCCTTGTCCCCTGAGCTAGCTTTGCTGAAAGTGATTGCTGAGAGTCATTCCAGGGCTTTCTGCTTTCCTTTTTTTTTAAATCTAGGTAATTGATAATCTTTCACACGCTTCCCAATGGGCCATCACAGTGCTGTTTGCCGTATCTCCCTCTTACTCACGGTATCAGCAGAGAACAGCACCTCCCTAAGCCCCAGCCTTCTCCTGCTGTGTCGCTCACTCACTTTTCTGATTGCTCAGCAATGCCCTGAACAGCTGCTATTCACAGAGCACAAAGTAGGGGAGAAATGACAGAAGACGAGAGAGAGAAGCTGTCTTTTGAAAATATCAATTCCTAGAGGGGCTGGTTTTCAGCAGCATCAGCTAGTTTGGGAGGGAGATGGTAAGGGTATTCTTTTCATCCCTGACCTAATTTTTATTTGATCTTAGAGGAAAAACCACACTCTTATTGATGGCAGAGATAGGGTATGATGTCCCAAATTCAGAATGATCACAACACCTATTAGAAGGATAAACAAAAGTGTGTCACACAGACTCCATATGTAAGAAATAAAAGAATATCAAGGTTAATTTTCTTAAGTTAATAATTCGGTAATTAATAATCTTTTTCTTTTATTTACTTATTTATTGCTTTTTATATTAAAAATTTTTTAATGTTTTATTTATTTCTGAGAGAGACAGCGTGAGCAGAGGAGGGTCAGAGAGAGAGGGAGACACAGAATCTGAAACAGGCTCCAGGCTCTCAGCTAGCTGTCAGCACAGAGCCCGATGCAGGGCTTGAATCCACGAACCGTGAGATCATGACCTGAGCTGAAGTCGGATTAACAGACTAAACCACCAGATGCCCCTTTTTAAATTTTAACATTTATTTATTTTTGAAAGACAGAGAGAGACAGATTATGAGCAGGGGAGGGGCAGAGAGAGAGGGAGACATAGAATCTGAAGCAGGCTCCAGGCTCTGAGCTACCTGTCAGCACAGAGCCTGACGCGGGGCTCAAACCCACAAACTGTGAGATCATGACCTGAACCAAAGTCAGATGCTTAAATGACTGGGCCACCCAGGTGCCCCATTAATAAGCTTTTTCCTGTGAATGTGGTGGAAATTTTTTTTTTTTTTAACATTGTGGTTGTATTATTAGCAGCCCTTCTTCAGGGGAAAAATCATTTTATTTATTTATTTTTAATTATTTTAATGTTTATTAATTTTTGAGGGAGAGACAGACAAGATAGAGCACCAGCAGAGGAAGGGCAGAGAGAAGGGGACACAGAATCCGAAGCAGGCTCCAGGCCCTGAGGTGTCAGCATAGAGCCTGATGCAGGGGTTGAACCCATGAACCATGAGATCATGACCTGAGCTAGTCAGCCACTTAATTGACTGAGCCATCCAGGCATTTACATTGTATGTATACAATTTACATTGTATGATTTACTTATTTGTCATTTTTGTGGCTTTTAATCATCTCATCCACCAGAATGGAAGTTCCATAAGGAGAAGGTGTTTTGTTCCCAAAGTAAACCAAGTATGTAGAACAATGCCTGACACATAATAAGCATTCCATAAAGATTTTTTGAATGGGTGAATGAAAAGTGACTAGTTAATACTGATGCAATAAAGTGTTAATAATGAATCTTTATGAATAAAAAACATGGTAAAATACATGAAGAAAGAGCTGTTAAAAGCAAATGGATAAAACCACAATTATAGTGGGAAACTTTAGCATGCCTCTAATTTGGTAATTTCAGGAGACATAATAAGGTTTCAGAATGTTATAATTAGTAAATCTGATTTAATATTAAATTTGATACTTTGAATTAAAGATTGTTTTTACAAATATACAGGAGGAAATTTGATGTTTTGCCACTAAAAACCTCAGTAAGTTCTAGAAAGAAAAATTGTATGAACCATATTCTCTGATCACAAAGTGTACAAGCTAATGGGGAGGGAGAAGAAATTTGATCCACATGTTGTGGAAACACAAAAGGAACCTAGATAATGAGGAATGTGATGCTAACACTGTAAAGGGCTTGGAATCCACATGTCTTGTCCTCTGTGAGTTCACAGTCCTTTAGGGGAAGTAGACATACAAGTTAGCTACTGCAACAGAGTAAGATAGATGTAGACAGAAGTAAGCAAATGGTGTATTGGGGTCACCCATTAGAGACTGAGGCGTCTTCACTTTCACAGGGAAGACTGGGCTCAGTCCTGGTATACAAAGAGGGCCTGATCAGATAAAGGAAATCTAGAGACAAAGAAGGCCTCTTGTCCAATGGCAGAGAGAGAGGGAAGGGCCTTCGCAGCCTCTGGAAGCTTTGGCACTTTAATATGGCAGACAAGGATAATGAGAACTGGTGGGTAGCTAGAGGGGCTGTTGGAGAGGAGAGGGGAGCAGAGGTTGGAGACAGCTACTTTTGGCAGTAGAATATACAGGATTTGGGGGCCATCTGCATGGGACAGCTGAGGCACATATGCGAGAAGGAGTGAAGATGCCAGACTTCTCCCTCAGGGTTGGAGGAAATTATAGGTATGCATGCAGATAATTCTTCAAGTGGGAGAGGGAAGAGAAAATTGAAGAAGCTCCTCATTCCCCCAATGACTATTTTTTTAAGCTTATTTATTTATTTTGAGACAGAGAGTGAGCACCAGTAGGAGGTAGGCAGAGAAAGGAAGAGAGAGAGACTCTCAAGCAGGCTCTGCACTGTCACTAAAGAGCCAGATGTGAGGCCTGAACTCATGAACTATGAGATCATGACCTGAGATGTAGTCCGACACTTAACCAACTGAGCCACTCAGGTGCCCCTCCCCCAATGACTTCTATTTCTTTCTGTACATTTTTGCAGAGATTGGAGATGAAATGAATTAGGGGATTGGGAAATAGGAGAGGCAACTGATAAGGGATAATAGAAGAATTGCCCAGGAGTGTTGAGATCCAAGTGAAATTAGAGACAGTGTATTTGTACTAGCCCCATTTATTGCCACTGTGTGATTTTCTCCAAATGGGCATCATCTTGTGTGTGTAAAAGAGTGAAGGTAGATAGTGGAATTGACTAGAGTTTTACAGATGGATGCCCTGGAAAGACCAGGGAGTAAGAGAAGTGGGTGGTTGGCAAGATGGGGATTGAGTTATGAATTCTAGAGTGTAACCTAGTTTCCTAAGGACCTGGACCCTGTCTATTTTGTTATTTTTTGCTGGGTCCATTATTATTATACTGAATAATCCAGGATGCAGAAGTAAAAAGAGAAGAGGCTGATAGTTTGTGGGGGACGGGGGAGGAGTTGTTCTAAGATGAGAATTAGAAGCAAAGTCAGAGAACACATATACTGGGAATGAAGAGTGAGAGAACTGGAAGGTTTGGGGGGTAGTAGTCTACAGTTTCATGGTGGAGGTGACTTCTGAATGTGCTCATACAGTTTTTAGTTTAATTGAAGGAAGCAGCCTAATACATATGACAGTGCAGATAGTATAGAGAAGGCTCTGAGAATGAGAAGAAAGAAAGCTCATTTGGACGGGAGGTGCTCATCTCACAGAAGAAATGGCCATTGAATTGGGCCTTGACAGGTGAGTAAGGTGGTCAGCAGGGAGCCTGAGATTGGGGGCATAGCTAAGGGGATGAGGCAGGGCAGTGGTGGGAAAACTTTGTGGATACAGGAAAAGTTACGACATGGCTAGAGGGCTCTGGAATGGAGACTTTGGCTAGAGCTGCGCGTTTGTGTAGGGAAATTCTAGGAGATGAAGATTAGACAGGTTAGGGCCAGGTATGGAGAACCCTGAGGGCAAGGTTAGGGTCTACCTTACAGGCAGCAGAGTTTTTGGACAAATAATGGAAGTGATGTCTCTGTTCACATCTGCTGTTGATGCTGTTCCTGGAGGTATTTGTGATCAGAGAATATGGTTCATACAATTTTTCTTTCTAGAACTTATTGAGGTTTTTAGTGGCAAAACATCAAATTTCCTCCTGTATATTTGTAAAAACAATCTTTAATTCAAAGTATCAAATTTAATATTAAATCAGATTTACTAATTATAACATTCTGAAACCTTATTATGTCTCCTGAAATTACCAAATTAGAGGCATGCTAAAGTTTCCCACTATAATTGTGGTTTTATCCATTTGCTTTTAACAGCTCTTTCTTCATGTATTTTACCATGTTTTTTATTCATAAAGATTCATTATTAACACTTTATTGCATCAGTATTAACTAGTCACTTTTCATTCACCCATTCAAAAAATCTTTATGGAATGCTTATTATGTGTCAGGCATTGTTCTACATACTTGGTTTACTTTGGGAACAAAACACCTTCTCCTTATGGAACTTCCATTCTGGTGGATGAGATGATTAAAAGCCACAAAAATGACAAATAAGTAAATCATACAATGTGTTAGACTATTATTATATTCTATAACATAAAACATTATAAGGACTTTGGCTTTTACTCTGAGTAAAACAAGTTCTAAACAAAAGAGTGACATGATCTGACTGACATTTTTCAAAGATCAGTCTGGCTTGTTGTATTGAGAATCGAGTTGAGGAGGGCAAGGGGAGAAACAGGGAGAACAGCAGTGGATTATCACAGTAATCCAGGTAAGATATGGTAGTGGTTCAACTCAAGATGGTGACAATAGGGGGTGACAAAAATGTCTGCATTCTGGGTATACCTTAAAGGCAGATTAAACAGGATTTCTTAAACAGATTAGATACAGAGGGAGAGAAAGAAAGGAACTAAGGGTCATTCAAAGGTTTATGGTCTGAGAAACTGACAGGACAAAATTACCATCAGCTAAGGTAGGGAAGTTTTTGGAATGGAACAAATTTTAAGGAAGAGATTATTGGAATTTTGGACATGCTGATTTTGAGATGTCTATTAGACATCCAAGTGGAAACGTTCACTAGGCAGTTGGATGTATGAGCCTAGGATTTAGGAGAAAGGTCTTGGCTGGAGGCATAACTATGGGTGTTGACAACTTAATGGATCATGGGATTGATGAGATCATTAAGATAATGGTGAACTTAGAGACAGAAAAGGTGTGTGAACCTCTTTGTTCTGTTTGATATTTTTTGCCCTAAATTATATTCTGTCCAGTATTAATACCGCTACTTTGATTTTTCTCAATGAATATTTCTCTATTGACAAATCTGACTTTGGGTTAATTTTCTAGCTCAGTTCTCCTGGAAACTTGGTAAAGGTGGAATGTCAGTCATCATAGTAAGTACTATCACTTATGATAAAAATTACTCAACATTGATAAATTTCATCGATTATTACAAATATCTGGTGAGAACCTATACTCCAAGATTTGTGGAGACATATGCCTGCATGTACTCCTAAGTGGTTCTTTATTAGCTTTCTACTGAAAACTGAGTTATTGCCAGCTATGAAATATTGTAATCTGTTCCTGTTACTACTGCTGTGTAACAAGGTAATCAAAACTTAACAGTGTAAAAAAATCTAGTAATTTTGTTATGCTCATGGATTATTTGGGTCAGAAATTCAAAAATGAATGTCTGAGGCTGCTTGATGTCTAAGGCCCTTAGTCAAGAAGACTTGAAGGCCAAGGATGACTCAATGGCTGAGGGCTGGAACCATCAGAAGGCACATTCAGTCACATGTCTGGTGCCTGTGATGCGATGACTCAACAACTAGGTCTCCTAACCAGACCACCTTCAAGTAGCCTCCCCAAGTGGCTTGGCTTTCTCATAGCACAATCGCCCCAGGGTAGTTGATTTTCTTACAACTTAGACTCTAAGCATGACTGTTCCAGTGAACAAGGTAGAGGCTGCATCCCTTTTTATTTCCCTTTATGACAGCCTTGAAAGTCATGCAGCATCACCTCCCCCATTCTCTTTTGGTTGAAACAGTCACAACATAGTCTAGATTCAAGGGGAGGGGACATAGACCCCACTTCTCCATGGGATAAGTATCCAAGAATTTTGATAATCTAAGGGAAATGCTTCTTTTTTTCAAATCACATCTTTAAGAAATTTATGAGAGTCATGCATATTTTCTTTCAGAAAACGGCTCATATAGATAAAATTTTGCATATATTTGGGAAGTTCATTTTCTCCCTCCCCACTGTATTCAAGAAACAGCCTTAGATTGTCACAATTCATCGACACTTATCACATTAAACCGAACTCCTATGTCCACTCCCCTGATTCTGAGCTGGCTTGTGATTGCTTCTTGGCTGGAAACATTTGCCAAAAGGAAAGGGGCATTTCTTGTGTGAGGCGTTTTTCACAAGTCCTATCACTTAATTTTTATTTGATTTAGATACCTTTATACCTCCTCCTTTTTTTTTTTAACAGATGAAGAAACTGAAATGCAGAAAGGTTAAGTTATTTAAATAAATCTTTTTTTTTTTTTTTTAAGAGAGAGAGAGACAGTGTGAGCAGGGGAGGGTCAGAGACAGAGGGAGACACAGAATCCGAAGCAGGCTCCAGGCTCTGAACTAGATGTCACCACAGAGCCTATTCTGGGGCTTGAACCCACAAACCTTGAGATTATGACCTCAAGTCATAAGTCGGACGCTCAACCAACTGAGCCACCCAGGCGCCCTTAAATAAATCTTTTTAACATTTATTCGTTTTTGAGAGAAAGAGAGAAAGCATGAGCGGGAGAGGGGCAGAGATAGAGGGAGACACAGAATCCAAAGCAGGATCCAGGCTCTGAGCTGTTAGCACAGAGCCTAACACAGGGCTCGAATTCATGAACTGTGAGATCATGACCTGAGCTGAAGTTGGATGTTTAACCGGCTGGGCCACCCAGGTGCCCCAAGTTAAGTTTATTTTTAAAAAAATTTTTTTTTAAACTTTTTTACAATTTATTTATTTTTTAATTTTTTTAATGGTTTTTATTTATCTCTAGGAGAGAGAGAGAGACAGGGTGAGCACGGGAGGGTCAGAGAGAGAGGGAGTCACAGACTGAAACAGGCTCCAGGCTCTGAGCTGGCAGTCAGCACAGAGCCCGACGCGGGGCTCGAACCCACGAACCGCGAGATCATGACCTAAGCTAAAGTCGGACGCTTAACCGACTAAGCCACCCAGGCGCCCCTAAAAAAATTTTTTTTTATGTTTTATTTATTTCTAGGAGAGAGAGAGAGAGCGTGAACAGGGGAGGGTCAGAGAGAGAGGGAGTCACAGACTGAAACAGGCTCCAGGCTCTGAGCTGGCAGTCAGCACAGAGCCCGACGCGGCTCGAACCCACGAACCGCGAGATCATGACCTAAGCTAAAGTCGGACGCTTAACCAACTAAGCCACCCAGGCGCCCCTAAAAAATTTTTTTATGTTTTATTTATTTCTAGGAGAGAGAGAGACAGCGTGAGCAGGGGAGGGTCAGAGAGAGAGGGAGTCACAGGCTGAAACGGGCTCCAGGCTCTGAGCTGGCAGTCAGCCCAGAGCCCGACGCGGGGCTCGAACCCACGAACCGCGAGATCATGACCTAAGCGAAAGTTGGACGCTTAACCGACTAAGCCACCCAGGCGCCCCAAGTTATTTTTTAAATAAACTATTTTTTGAGCAGTTTTAGGTTCATAGCAAAGTCAAGTGGAAAAATTAAGTTACTTTTTTTAAATTCATGTGGTAACAAGTTGTAGAGATAAGATACAAAATCAGATATTTACCCAGTTGCCTTTTCATCTTATATACAATCACCCTTTGGATGGATATTAAGAAGCATATTTATTGTAAGCACAAGATCTGACATTTCACTAGATACAAAACTGAGCTTCTTGCTATAATGGGAAGGACTAATACTATGAAACTGGGCTTGCAACAAGATCTGGGGGACATTCAGTCCTTTCTTACTTTATAGTCTTCTGCTCTAACATGAAGTTACAGTAAGAATTCCCTAAATTCATTTTTTATAATGCTGCTTCTATGAATAGCTTCTGGTTTTCTACCTTGAATCATGTAATCCTGCTTCGGGATTATATTTCAACACTGCATGATCCTTTCATACACTTTCATAAAACTAAAGAAATAGATATATAATTAAAAATAAATCCGTATTACTCTGAACAATAATTCATTGGTCACTTTTGGAGGATAAACTTGTTATTTAAAAACTGGTAAATAAAGAGAACAAATCAAACCTCTAACTTTCCTTTCCAGGATGACGTCTACCAGGATGATTAAATACTTGATGAGAAAGTGTCTCTCTGTAGACATTTTCTCTAATAAATCAAGCAGGAAGGATCAAATTAAAATGTTGCCATTTTGAAATTCCAAATGAGTTAACAGAGCCAAGTACTGATCATTAGGGGCCACTAACATCACTAAAAGCAACCCACACTGTGGAGTATTTTCGTCCCCCCCCCCACCCCTCCAAAAAAAGTCTAACCTAAATCAGGTCAGGCCTAAGATCTTTTTATTTTTTAATTATTTTTATAGTTTATTTATTTTTGAGACAGAGAGACAGAGCATGAGTGGGGGAGGGACAGAGAGAGGGAGACACAGAATCTGAAGCAGGTTCCAGGCTCTGAGCTGTCTGCACAGAACCTGATGTGGGGCTCGAACTCACAAACTGCGAGATCATGACCTGAGCCGAAGTCAGAGGCTTAACCGACTGAGCCACCCAGACGCCCCAGGTCAGGCCTAAGATCTTAACTGCCAGTTTACAGAGGAACATTTTCAATGACCCCTTGGATATACAATCAGCAGAATCCAGAATGTGGAAAGCTCCATATGGCAGACATACTAACCAACTATTTAAACAAATAAATTTCAATTAAAAAAAAAAAAGAGAGAGACCAAAAGTGGGAAAGTACACCTATAGATTAAACAAAACAAAACCACCTGATTTTCTCTTCCAGGCATGTCAACATACAACTAACTTGTACTAGAATTCCCTCCTATCTTAACAACTGAATTAACTAGACTAAATATGAAGGAGCTATTTTTTGGCACTTGATACTAAACTATGCGAGATGGGGAACCTTGAAGGTTAATAAATACACAAAGTGAACCCAGACTGTCTCCAGTGTTCTGCCTGAGGAAACCATTCCAATCGTGGCATTTCGAAGGGAAACCTGAGTCAACCACAGGACCTCACCGTGTAGTTAGGGAGGTAAGCAGCAGAGATCTGGTGGCTGACGCAGCTGGAATCTGTGTAGCCATTTCTGGAAAAGAGGCATATAGTCTAGCTGACTGTAGCAGCTGCAGGCTAAGTGTGAACAGGGATTCGAGAGGTGGCAGGGCTGAGAAAGGAGGAGTCCCAGGCCAAACAGAGTAGAAAGACCTCACTGAGCTGAAAAGGCTCAGACCTCTTCACTGAGACCTCAGAAAGACCATGCCTTAGGAATAAGAACCATGCATTAGCAGAGCAAGGGTGGACAAATGAAGACCTGGCTCACTGTTTCACAATATCTGACGGTAAATAAATATTCTTTACAATATTTTCCAATATCTTACTGAAATATAGTTACGCTCACTTGTTTAATACTGTCTATGCTGCTTTTGCATTATATTGGCAGGACTGAATATTTGCTATAGAGACCATCGAGTCCACAAAAGCCTAAGATATTTACTACCTGCCCTCTAGAGAAAAAGTTTGTTGATCTCTGCACTAGAGTAAGGGCTACCCTCTATCTAGGCCATAGGGCAAAACAAAAAGATTCACTCTGACAAAAAATTAAACCAAGTCTGGCAGAATAAAAAATATTTGCCAGTAATTTAACTCCTGTCAGAACAAAACTCAACATTTTTTAAGAAAACAACATAATCTGTACAAGGTATTATTCATTATGTCACATATACAATTACATATTAGATAACATATAAAGAAGCAGAAAAATGTAACCCACAATCAAGGAAGAAAAAAGGAGGCCTCACCTGTGCCCACCACAAGCCAAGGGTTCTCCACACACCCAGCATCCAGTGAGAGGTGCCATAACCAATACAATGCAGCGGACAAGGGCAAAGTGATGGTGGTCAAGCTCAGACTGGGGCTAATGCTTCCAGCACTGCTCTTACCCACACAGATTTATTCAAATCAAATAACTGCTGTATCACTTTCAAGTAACTCGTCCCAGAATATCTTGGTTGCCCCTAACCCAGGTAATGTTACCATCAAGGCAACTGGTGGTGCTCTGCAGCCATAGTCTTCTTATAATCCCATTCTCCTTTTTATATGTATGCTGTTTAGAGACTCAAGCCAAGAAACACCTATATTACCTGATCTCCTAAACCCAATTCAAATGGCATCAGGATATCCAGTGTGACGAGGAAAAAAACAGGTCTTCACTGAATCTGCCAATTCCACACATTTTATTGACACAGGAAGTATTGAGGATCCTAAATTTGATTGGTGTGAAGAGCAAGTAAATGGTTTGAATAGATGACAAATATCAATATTAAGTCCACTGGCGTTTCACATACAAGATGAAGGGACAACATCCAAGATTAGTTAAGAAAGAGATGATTACTTAAATGTGGCTTAACACGTCTGCACATGTAAAACTCTACTTTGAAAATGAGAATAAATTTTACCTTACCTAGAGATAAAGGATGGAATGTGGAACAAAGATCCAATTTTCATTTGGTTCATCAATCTTTAAGGCCATAAAACAGGCAATACAAAAAGCTTTCCAAGATTCTATCTATATGTACATTAGAAGAAACTTCTAGGTGTTGCTGAAAATCCTCAATGCATTGTTTCAGCAATACTAAGTTCATGCCTATGTATTCTGGGTCAAGTTTTACACTGTTAAGCTATCATCGTTCTCTTTGAAAACTGAACTCTTCCTTCTGTGGCTTTGGGTTTGACACTGCATTTGACTTTTTATATAGTAATTAACATGTGGCAGGGCAGTGATGGATTGGAATCTGCCCCAAATCAAAGCATAATGCATAAATTCTGCTTATATACTTGTCACCCATTCCTATTCAAGAAGAGCACCAGATTTAGCTAACCTGATTCCAAAGAATCAGTACATTGACCTCACCTAATTTCAAAATGCTTTTTACTTCTGCATCTGCTGAATACTTTTTACAATGTAAAAACTTACCTGTTTTGAAGGTAAAATTGACAAACACTGAAATTTAAAAAGGCAAATATGTGCAGGAGCCAAAACTGTAACTCTAGTATTTGGGAAGTGAAAACTGTAAACCTAAGCTCAGAAAGACATCTATGTACTCTTTCTGTAAATTTTGTAAAAACTTAATCAGAATACCCATATTTAGAACACTTTCTGTTCTCAGTCAGTATTTTTAGAAGGTTAGAACCTGATCCTAAACCTAAAGTGGACTTGACTCTGGCAAGCAAATCTTTTCACAACTGCCCTCAGTGCACAGAACGCTTTTTAAAAGGAGATCCTCCCTAAGGTCTTGTGTGTGCATGGTCCCAAACAGATGCTTCATGCTTCGATATTCCATTATCTAATCTGAACAGTACTCTTGACAAACTGGTCATTTTCCCCCCTCTTCAGGAATCTACACTTCTATCCAACAGATCTCAAGCTACTACATTCCCTTTTGTTTCCTATCTATCTCAATGCTCTATATATTTCAGACTGTATATTGTGCTGGTGTATTTGTGGTTTGATTCAAAGTAACTTCTCATGTTAGAGAATTGATCTGTATTGAACACAAATTGTAAATAAAAAGAAATGGATGAGAGTACAAAAAACCAAGCTGTCAGTTAAACAGAAACAGACCCTGAGATCACCTGGGTGACAAAATGAACAGATAAGGACTTTAAAATGGCTAGTAAAAATATGTACGTTCAAGTACTGATGGAAAAGATGGGCATGATGAGTGAACTGCTGGTAAATCTCAACAGAGAAATAGAAACTATAAGAAAAGTATCAATCAAAAATTCCAGAACTGGTAAGTACAATATATGAAGAAAATAAAATGGCTCCCTGTCTTTTAGAGATACATGATGAAAAATCTACAGATGAAATTATATACCTGAGATGTGTTTCAAAATAATCCAGTTTAGGGGAGAGAGTGGTTACAGATAAAGATAAAACAAGAAAGGCCGTAAGTGGTGATTAGTATAACTAGGTGATGAATAGATGGGAGTTTATTTTACAGCTTGCTCTACTTTTGTGTATGTCTGAACTTCTCCATATTCAAGAGCTAAAAAAGAAAACCTCCACAAGAAAAAGCTGTTTTAACTGTAAAATAAGAGGTTCAGGTGACACTCTGCACAGATATTATTCTCCTCCCTTCTTTGCCAAATTCCCTAAGGTATGTGGCATCCACTCTGAATTTTCAAAGATTTCCAACACTTGGGGAAAGTGGGCATTTTATAAAACTGAATATTTAGAATATTTAGCCATTTTCCCTCTCTGTATGTTATATACTTAGATACACATGAAAATACTGGTGTTTTATTCTACAAAATGGGACTACATTAAACTGTTCTATAACTTGCTTTTTCCAGACAATAGATGTTGTAGACATCATTCCATGTCAACAAATACAGGTCAACATCTTTTTTTTTCTTTCAGTGACTACAAGTATTCTTCATTGAGGGTCTACATGTCCTATACTGTGGACAACATTTTAAAATTTCAATGGGAGACAGGAACTATCCGTGTTATAGAAAGCTGTTTCAAGCAGAAGATAAGCAGAGGAGCCGATATGGCTTTAGGGATGTCTGACTGTAGAGAATTTAGGGCCATGAGTGGATTATTAAGTATGTCTTAATCTATGAGTATACCACAAGCCATATTATAATAGGGTTGAAAGATATTTGTTGGGGTGCCTGGGTGGCTCAGTCAGTTGAGCATCTGACTTCAGCTCAGGTCATGATCTCACGTTTGTGAGTTCGAGCCCCACATCGGGGTCTGTGCTGGCAGCTCAGAGCCTGGAGCCTGATTCAGATTCTGTATCTCCCCCTCTCTCGGCCCCTCCCATGATTATGCTCTGTCTCTCTCTGTCTCTCAATGATAAATAAACATTAAAATTAAAAAAAAAAGGTATTTGTTAAAAAAAGAGCATATAGCTAAAATCCATTTCATTCTCTGGCTGTCAACCTGAACAGAGTTTAAGTCACAGGAAACTCCTTATTACAGCATTTCCCAAATTGCACACAGACTGAATCCCAAAACTTAATTCTCACTTGGCTAGGCAAAATTGAAGATACATTTTTCTACAGAAACTATACAAGATAGTAAGAATCTCAGGTCAGTTAACAAAAGTTTAAAGTACTGTGCTAAATTCATGGAGTGCCTAGATGGCTAAGTTAGTTAAGCATCTGATTTCTGCTTAGGTTGTGATCTCATGGTTCGTGAATTTGAGCCCTACATCAGGCTATGCACTGACAGTGTGGAGCCTGCCTGGGATTTTCTCTCTCCCTCTTTTGCTGTCCCTCCCCCACTTGCACTTGCTCTTTCTCAAAATAAATAAATAAACTTTAAAAAAAATCCTAGGGGCACCTGGGTGGCTCAGTCAGTTAAGCATCCAGCTTCAGCTAAGGTCATGATCTTGCAGTTCCTGAGTTCAAGCCCCACGTCAGGCTTTCTGCTGACAGCTCAGAGCCTGCTTCGGATTCTGTGTTTCCCTCTCTTTCTTCCCCTACCACATTCACACTCTGCCTCTCTCTCTCTCAAAAATAAATAAACATTTAAAAAACTATTTAAAAAGATCTTTAAAAATAAAAAAACATTACTTCCTGGAGGTTAAATTTTTTTGAAAAACCACTATTGTAAGAGAACTCTCAGTGGAAGAATCGATGGCTTTAGAGTCACAAATGAACAGAGGCACTTATAAATATTTTTTACATTTGTTAAGCTAAAACCAAACAATAATAAAATATTAGTAGCATTATATGCATCTTAAATGATAGTAATGAATAATGATATAAATATTCTATTGGATATATTATATAGTATTTGGATAATAAAAATGCTCAGTATATAAAATTCAAACACACCAAGTACAAAAAAGTAAAAATCAGTCTAATCTTACCATCTAGAAATAACAGTTAGGAACATTTGTGTGAACATTGTTCTAGATATCACTTTGTGCACATATACACATAAGAAAGCAAAGATACATGCTTTTACATAAGTGGAATATACTGTTCTATACCCTGCCTCTTTTCCTCAACATGTGTCAATGACAGGGCGCCTGTGTGGCTCAGTCAGCTGAGTGTCTGACTGGCTCAGGTCATCATCTTGCGGTTTGTGAGTTCGAGCCCCGCATCTAGCTTGCTGCTGTCAACCTGTCAGTGCAGAGCCTGCTTCAGATCCTCTGTCCCACCTTCTCTCCCCTGCCACTCCCCTGCTAACACGCTCTCTCTTTCAAAAAAATAAACAAAACATTTTAAAAATATGTGTCAATGACTATTTAAATCTACAGTACATTGACATCATCTTTTTTAATAGCCGTTAAATGCAGCAGCATGCATGGATAAACCACAATTTAAGTAGCCATTCTCCTACCAACCGACATTTCAGATCCTGTCCAATATTACCAACACACAGTCTTCTTCGGACACCTTTTTGTACTCATCCCATTGTTCTCTAAGGATAAATTCCTAAAAGCAGAATTGTTAGGTAAAAGGTGTGTATCTCTTACATCTGACAGACATCGCCCCATAGCCCTCTGCAAAGGCCAAACTAGTTCACACACCCTCCAGCATGCCTTACTTAGAGTCTCTACCAGACTTGCCAAAAGTCTGCCTCCTCTCCTCTCACAGCTTCAGCTCCTTCCACATGGCTTGTGGAAGGACAGCAGGATATAGTGCTTAGGTGCAAAGGTTTATTTCCCTCAGTGTCCTTCACCTCTCCCATGGCTATACTGCTTAAACTTCAAGCATTTCTCTTTTAGATTTTTTTCCCTTCCCTCATTTCAGCTTCTTGTTTTCTAATTATAAGTCTGGTTCACAATTCAAATTACCTGGAGTGGAAATTCTCACAGTTGTCAAAAAGATATGCAAAAGTAAAATTGCCTTAAATTATTCTTGGAAATGGATGAAATATAAAAAAGAAAGAGAGGAAGGAAGGAAGGAAGGAAGGAAGGAAGGAAGGAAGGAAGGAAGAGGAAGGAAGGAAGGAAGGAAGGAAGGAAGGAAGGAAGGAAGGAAGGAAATAAATTACTACCTAGGCAGGCCTGTTATGTGAAGAAAACTGATGTTTTGAGATAATTACTCTTTAGTGCACAAATATTTCTATAGGAAGTTGCATTCTGAAAGGGTTTTCATTCAGTTATGAAACGGAGCACTTACTATGTGCAGACACTGTGCTCCAGGCTTTGGGGAGATAGATGAAGAAGGTAAGACAGGCCTGTAAGAAACTTTCATTCTAAATAAGAAAGAATGAAATCTGGCCATTTGTAGCAACATGGATGGAACTCGAGGGTGTTATGCTAAGTGAAATAACTCAGGCAGAGAAGGACAAATACCGTATGTTTGCATTCACATGTGGAACAGGAGAAACTTAAAAGCAGACCATAGGGGAGGGGAAGGGGGAAAATAGTTAAGGAGAGGGAGGGAGGCAAACCATAAGAGACTCTAAAATACAGAGAACAAACTGAGGGTTGATGGGAGTGAGGGAGAGGGGAAGGAGGGGGATGGGCATGGAGGAGGGCACCTGTTGGGATGAGCACTGGGTGTTACAGGGAAACAAACCTGACAATAAACTATAATTTTAAAAAAAGCCTAAACTACTCCTCTTTTGAAAGTAGTAGTAGTAGTAGTAGTAGTAGTAGTAGTAGTAGTAGTAGAAGCAGCAGCAGCAGCAGCAGCAGCTCCCATTCTAGCAGGGAGATATAGGTGTCAGCTAATGTTTTTTAGAGAAGAGTGCATGCTTTGATGCTAGGTGACAAGTGTTATGGTAAAGGCATGCCCCAAGTGTTATACAAGCAGAGTGGGTTAGTTTGGCTGGGCAGAAGCAAAGAAAGCTCAAAGGAGAGATGGCACTTCTGTGTGGCCTTGAAGGATGAATGGTTGTCAGCTGAAAAAGGACAATGCAGGAGCACAAAAAGGCACACAGTGGTAAACCTTAGCAGGTACATGAGGACAGGGAACTGACAGGAGGGGAGGCTGAAAAGATAAAGTGAGGCCAGATTGTGATGGAGCTGGCTTTGCATGCTACGGGATGCAGACTTTATGTCAGAATGAAGAGTTCCCAGAAGTTTTTCAGCAGGGAAGCATCCTAATCAGATCAGAATTTTAGAGAAATAACTGTGGCTGTGGGGAAGAGGATGGACTGAGGTAGAGACCAATTATAAAGGCCCTGCCTAGCCAAAGAATGGTAAAGACTTGTAGTGAGACCATACAGAAAACTGGAGGGATCTAAGAAGGAACTTACTGGGATAAGAGTACACTTATCATGATGAGCACTGAGTAATGTATAGAATTGTTGAATCACTTTATAGTACACCTGAAACTAACAAACTGCTGTATGTTAACTATACCTGAATTAAAATAAATTAAGTAAAGAGGCACCTGGATGGCTCAGTCAAAGGTCTGACTCTTGATCTCGGCTCAGGTCATGATCTCACAGTTTGTGAGTTTGAGTCCCATGTCGGGCTCTGCACTGATGGCAGAGCCTGCTTGAGAATCTCTATCTGACTCTCCCCTGTTAGTGTTCTATAAATGAATGAGTGAGTGAATGAATGAATGAATGAATGAAATGGGAGTTACTGACTCACTAGACAGAGAAATGAAAAGAAATGGTGGGAACCAGGAGAACTCAAATGCTGAGATACTGACTGGATGGTAACACCATTAATGGGGATAGAGTCTATACAGGCACAGGAGAAGAAGACGTGGAGACAAATATTCATTTCCATGTTGGACCTGTTGAGTTTAAGGGGAATATGAGACATCTAGGAAAAGATGCCCAAGAGAGAGCTGGCATTGAGGACTGGTGCCCAGTTCCAGTAGATACTCTGTTCATTTTTAAAAATCATCTAGATTTGACAGTCATTGAGGTAGATAAATTTGGTGACAACAGAGAGAGAAAGCAGGGATAAGGCATTAGGACAGAATCCTATGGAGCAATAATATTTAGAAACCTAACAATAGACAGAGCCTAGTGAAAGTCTGGGAAAATCAGAGAGATAGAAGATAATGCAGGAGAGACTGGCTCATAAAAGTGATCAAAGTGTAAAGGAGAAAGTATGCCCCATTTACTTGCCTTCCCCATTCCTTCCCATACAAAGGGTATTACAGAGTGGCTTCAGGAGCTGAAATAAGGATTCTAGTAGGTGGGGACTGGCAGTGAGAGACTAAGCAAGGAAGAGTTCCTGGTGTCTGGGGGTAGGGATTATGTACTGTAATCTGGGATTTCCTGCCAGTGCTAATACCAGGGAATACTTTCATCCTTAAAAGGCTCTTGTTACCTTATCTCTTGGTTCCAAGAGACTGATCTGTCCTTTCTCCTTTCCAATGTCACTACTCATAGTTTCTACCCATCGCTTAACCCATGATGGGAGAGAACAAGTCTTAATAGCCTCTCAGTTCAGCAAGTTTAATGAGTATAATTCTGACCCAGTTACTTGCTTGTTAAAATAGACAGATAAGACATAGTTCCTACTGAACAAGAATTAACAATCTAGTTAGGAGTGGGAATGCTGAGAGGAGGTTTACAGTGAGCTGGAGAGTCGTCAGAAGAACCTCATGTCCTTCTTAAGAGGTTAAAAACATGTCTTCTTCCTATTTTCCAGGAGGGAAAGATGCACATAGATGCTAATGATAAACCCTGACACAGAAAGACATACAGTGAATTGATTTACAACAATTTAAGTGTGTGAAAAGGAGGGCAAGAGAGGAGAGAAGCCTCCTTCAATTTACCCTTCGTTTTCCACCCTGGGGGATGGGGAGCAGGTGGTTTGTACCAGGTTGTCTGTACAGGTTGTACCTGTCTGTAATTTAAAACTAATTATGGATAGTCCATAAAGGGGACTTTTCCCAGTCACTAAATCTTTTCCTGATGACACATTTTCTCTCTGTGTTCTAATCAGAAGATCCTTCTTTTAGTTGTTGCAGCACTATGGCATAGAGTGGGATGGGTTATAGGAACCCAGGTTTGACCTGGGGTTTCCCTAGAGCATCTTTTCCCAAGATTGTCTGAACCACCATTTGTCAAAATAAGTGTATAAGTGTTTGTCTAAGTGAAAAAAAAAGGGATTAATGTTTTTTCTGTAATCTGCATGGATTACATACATACATACACACACACATACATATGTGTGTATATATAATAAACATGTTTGTGTGTTTTGGTTTCTACTCCACCTTGACTATGTCCCCAGAGCCTCTTCACCATTACCTGCAGCAAACAAAAAAGTCTAAGCACCATTATTTCTTGTCAAAAGAGGAAACAGAAAAATAACTTGATTAGTAAACAGAGCTTGGCCTGGAGCCCAGATCTTAAGAGATGTAAATTGGGCCTCTTTTCACAAGGCTGCACTCTCAGGTTGACTTCCACTCTTCCATCCAACTAGTCCAAAATACTGCTTACATCACCTTCATGGTACACATCTCTCACTTCAAATCTTCCTGTGGCTCCTTACTCATCTCCACTAACACTGCAATGCTGAGGTGTATCTGCCAACCAACCTCCTTCCTCTCTAAAAACATCTTCCTCTTACTTTTCACACACTCAGCATACTTTTCGTCTCATCTGAATGTTGTATGCTGATTTGTATGGGGAAACCATGCTATGCAGGGCAGAGGAATGAGCTTTAAAAAAAAATGGTCATGTTCAAACCCCATTTTGCCTCTCACAATCTGTGTGACCTTAGTCACTGCTTCAGTTTTCTCATCTGCAAACAGGGAGTAATGCCTAACCCATTGGGTTTATTTTTTTTCCCACAGTACAGTTTCTCTTTACTTATTTAAAAAAAATTTTATTTTAAGGGTACCTGGGTGGCTCAATCAGTTAAGCCTCCAACTTCAGCTCAGGTCATGATCTCATAGTTCCTGAATTCCAGGCCCACATTGGGCTCTGTGCTGACAGTTCAGAGCCTGGAGCCTGTTTCAGATTCTGTGTCTCCCTCCTTCTCTGCCCCTCCCCTGCTCACTCTCTGTCTGTCTCTCTCAAAAATAAATATTAATTTTAAAAATTTTAATTCCAAAAAATATGGAACATTTTAAGAATTTGCATATCATCCTTGCCCAGGGGCCATGCTAATCTTCCCTGTATCATTCCAATTTTTGTATACGTGCTGCCAAAGTGGGCACTAGCTCACTAGTTCATTAGATTTTTAAAGGTATCTAGCAGTGGTGCCCTGGTGGCTCAGTCTGTTAAGCTTAGGACTTCAGGTCAAGAGCTCAGCTTCGTGGGAGTAGCCCACTACGGATCCTGTCTCTCTCTCTGCCCCTCCCCCTGCTTCTCTCTCAAAATAAACATAAAAAAAAAAAAAAAGGTAGCTAGCATATGTAAGGTGCTGACACAGTATTATGTATTTAAAAAGCACTTAATACATGGTAGCTGTTTACTGTGAAAATAACGTTTACCTCACAGGAGCTGACACCTAAGCTCCCTCAAAATATGTTAGCTCCCCTCTTTCCCAATCCTTGAAACAACTTCCTAGTTCTTTCTAACCAAGATTCAGAAACTAGTTCAAATCCAACAAGGATTTCCCTAATTTACCTTCAAAACTATATGCACGTTTACTAAAATCTCACCACTCACACAAGGATACCACCTGCTAAGACAATTTCTCCTCTTCTTAACTTTAAGTCCTGTAAAAGAATAATCACAATTTGCAACTTTCCCGAAAGACGTGTTGTGTCATGTCAACAGAAACAACAAACACCAACTGTTTTCTCTCTGGCAACTGAGTATCCAGGCACATTTAAGAGTTACCATAGGTTCATCGCGAATCATACAACTGACGTGGGGGAAAACTTAAGACAATGTCTCAGAAATCTCAAGGAGTGACAGCGAATAGGTGCCAGGCAGTGACGGAGTCTAGGCAAGCGACGAGGGAACAAACGTGTCTATCTGTCCCTGCGGCTTGTCCATGTGTCAGCCCGTGTGCCTGCGCGTTTCGGTAGAACTGAAAGTACATTAGTGTGCGTCGAGATGTCTGAACGCGGGTGTGTAACCCTTTGAGCCCCAGTGCTTAGCGAATGAGCTACCGTGCAATCCCCCGCGGGGCCGTCCTCCAGGTGCTTACCTCTGCGGACGAGCAGGTGGACGCCGCTGGGCGCCGCCATGTTAGTGCCGGTCACGTGGTCGCGGAGACCCTCCCTAGCCGCCCCGCCCCGCCCGCCGGAGCTGTCCAGTCGCAGCCCTGCCGAAGACTGGAGGCGCCGGGGCCGCCCCGGGGGGAGCGCGCGTGCGCGCGGGGGCGCTGACTGCGGGAGCCCCGGCAGAAAGCGGCTCCCGCACTGGGGCCGGCAGGGGAACCCGCGGCCCGCCGAGCCCGCTCCGGCCGCGAGAGGCGGGCTCCAGCCACGGTTCGCGCGCTCGCTCAGAGCCCCCGCGCCCAGGTGGGATGGAAGAAGCTTGTCAGGTAAGTGTGGCATCCAATATTTGTAGCATCAACCTTTTGGTGCATGGACAGTGAAGTTGGGAGGAAAAACATAAAGCACAGTCTAGCGTTCAACATAGCACTTTGCATCGTGGGCCACTCTTGCAATTTCCCTGGATTGAGTTGAAAGGTAAAATTTGGTTCTAAGTCACCAGTTGCCCGTTTGCTGTCCCAGAATGTACATTACTCAGCAGAGACTCCAGACAAGACAGGAATCTGTGCAGCTGCAAAATCAATTCTGGATACCCCAGTGGGTATGTTCGGGGGACTTCTCTTTCCCCAAGGACACTTCCCGCTCAGCGGTATTAACTGGAGTCTTAATCCTAAATTTGACTTTTAAGAATGAGAGGATGACGTCTGCCGGTGGCGCTGCCAAAAGATGAAGCCTACAGAAGGCCAACTGTGAGACAAGTGAGGGTGCTGATGTATCCCTAGTGGTGATGGTGCCTTTTTTTTTTTTTTTTTAAACCAAATCCTCTTTTCCTCTTATCTGCATTTTGGGGCAAATTTCCATCCTGTCGTAGACCAGGTATTATTGATCTTTGTAGCCTGGTACCCAGCAAAGAACCAGAAGCAATTAAACTCTCTACGGAACCAGTCAAACCAAGAATTTAAGTTTCCCAGACTTTTAATGCAGCAAAGATCGATAAGGATTCTTGGTGAATGTGTTCACGTGATGTTGAATTTTTAAGAATTTAAGTACACACCTGGTGAAACATCCAGACAATTCAGAAATGAATAAAGGAAAAAGCTCGAGTCCCCTTCCTAACCCTCTTTGCACACCACGGTCCCACTCTCCAGTCAACCACTGAGTGCATCATTCCATGCCTTTTACAAACAAATAAGTGTAAAATATTTTAAATGGACTCACATATTTACCATTAGGACTTGCCTTTTGCCCTCATTGCAAACATCAAATCTCAAACATGTCATTCAAACTCATTCTTTTTAAATGACTACATAGTTTTGATATTTTTACTTTCAAAGACAATGAATTTTGGCAGTTCATTGGAGGACACATGTTATACTTAGAGACCCAGTTTCAGATGCTTTTGGGTCACCTTAAAAGATAAAGAGAGGGGCACCTGAGTGGCTCAGTCAGTTAAACCTCCAACTTTGGCTCAGGTCTTAATCTTGTGGTTTGTGAGTTCAAGCCCTGTGTCGGGCTCTGTGCTGACAGCTCAGAGCCTGGAGCCTGCTTTGGATTCTGTGTCTGCCTCTCTCTCTGCCCCTTTCCTTTTTTTTTTTTTAAATATTTTTTATTTATTTCTAGGAGAGAGAGACAGCGGTGAGCAGGGAGGTCAGAGAGAGGGAGCCACAGACCGAAGAGGCTCCAGGCTCTGAGCTGGCAGTCAGCACAGAGCCCGATGCGGCTTGAACCCACGAACCGCGAGATCATGACCTAAGCAAAAGTCGGACGCTTAACCGACTCAGCCACCCAGGCGCCCCTCTCTGCCCCTTTCCTGCTAGTACTCTGTCTCACCTTGTCAAAAATAAATAATAAAACATTAAAAGAAAGATAAAGATAAATTATTTTCCACTGAGGTAAGTTAAGATGTAGAAAGATGAGAATGAAAAGTACTCCCACAGGTTACTTCAAGCTCCACCTTTCTCGAACTCAGATCAGTTCCAAGGAGAGGGTTTTTGAATACGGTAAATCTATTGTGTTCCCCTGCAACTAGATAGAAAAAGAAAATGAAATACTGTGAGGACTTAGCACCACCATAGTGCAGTCCAGTGAGGAAATACTCAGTAAGTTCACCATAGAAGGTAGTGTGTGTAGGATGAGCTAGAAATGAGGCAGATATGAACCTCTTGGTCAGTGGATTTGACTTCTCTCAGACCATATCGCACTGACATTAGGAAGGATTAAAAGTTGCCAATATGTGTCCTCCAAAATCATCAATTTGTGAGATAAATGCATACTGACCAACAAGATAAAAGGCTAGACCACTGACATCTGAAATCCCTTGCAATTGCAACATTCTGTGGTCCTGGGCATTCAGGGCATTAGAATGCTTTCATTCAGATGAGTACCCACTACTGACTCACTTCTCTACTCCATTTCTGTCCATCTTCCCACCTATGAAATGAAGGTTAATTACATTGTGGTATTTACTGGTTTGAACTCCCACCAATATTCAGATTTCGTACTTGGGATTCTTTTTTTTTTTTATTAAAATTTTATTTATTTATTTTCTTAATAGTTCTTTGTCAGTTTGGTTTCCATATAACACCCAGTGCTCATCCCCACAAGTGCCTTCCTCCATGCCCATCCCTCCTCCTCCCCCACATCCATCAGTCCTCAGTTTCAGTTTGTTCTCAGCATTCAAGAGTCTCTCATGGTTTGCCTCTCTCCCTTCCCCCACTATTTCTCCCCTTCTTCTCCCTCATGGTCTGTTAAGTTCCTCCTAATCCTCCTATACGTGCAAACATATGATATTTGTCCTTCTCTGCCTGACTTATTTCGCTCAGCATAACACCCTCAAGGTCCATCCATGTTGCTACACATGGCCAGATTTCATTGTTTCTCATTGCCATATAGTATTCCATCGTATAGATAAACCATATCTTCTTGGTCCATTCATCAGTTGATGGACCCTTAGGCTCTTTTCATGTTTTGGCTGTTGTTGAGAGTGCTGCTATGAACATTGGGATTCTTGAATAAAAAGTTGAGTACTTAGTTTTTCAAAACCAGGGTTCAAGAAATAAAGGATAACTTCTGGGATGCCTGGGTGGTTCAGTAGGGTGAGTATCTGTCTTCAGCTCAGGTCATGATCTCGTGGTTTGTGAGTTTGAGACCCGTGTGGGGCTCTGTGCTGAAGCTCAGAGCCTGGAGCGTGCTTCGTATTCCATGTCTCCCTCTCTCTCTCAAAAATAATAAACATTAAAAAAAAAAAGAAATAAAGGATAAATTCTTAATACCTTCAGTTTCTGTGTCCAAAAATTCATTCTTCAATATTAAAATATTTTAATTGTGATTAACTACTGTTTTATAGGTCTTTTATCTTGGTTTTTACTTTTTACCCAAGTCCATGTCTTATTAACATATTTTAAAATCTTTTTATCTTCTTTTATAAGAGAAATAACTCAAAAATAAATTCTTATATTCCTATTTTTGAAGTCAGTTTTTCATTCTTTTAGTTAATGATATTTATTATAGACTTACACCATATCCCTTTTCAAAAGTTGTATATAGTTTGTGATAAAAATTTAAATTATATTGGTTTCTGTAATGTATGTATTGAATTTGTAATTCAAATTCATGTTTTAAAAATGTTCTAGGGGATTATGCAACATGAATTAAATCTCTTTAAAAATAAATTTTACTTGGGCACCTGGGTGGCTCAGTCCATTAAGCATCTGACTTTGGCTTAGGTCATGATCTCATGGTGTGGGAGTTCAATTCCCCCTTCAGGCGAGCAAGATCCCAGTTTGGGGTGAGCCTTGCTTCTCTCTCTCTCTCTCTCTCTCCCCTCCACCGCCCTTCTTGGGATTCTCTCTCTCTGCCCCTCACTCACTGGCACCCTCCGTAAAAAAAAATAAAAGGAAATAAAATAAATGTTGCATTGTACAACATCATCCTGTAACTTGTTTTGGAGGTTCATATTTTTAATGCTTATAGGATTACCTATAATGAAAGATACTTAAAAACAGACTATAAAGTAAGGACTAAGATGTTTACGTTATCTATAGAAGAATATAGGAACATATTGTAAAACTAACTGAAATAACGCAATATTTCCTTTTTTTTTTTAAATGTTTTATTTATTTCTAGGAGAGAGAGAGAGACAGCGTGAACAGGGGAGGGTCAGAGAGAGAGGGAGTCACAGACTGAAACAGGCTCCAGGCTCCGAGCTGGCAGTCAGCACAGAGCCCGACGCGGGGCCCGAACCCACGAACCGCGAGATCATGACCTAAGTGAAAGTTGGACGCTTAACCGACTAAGCCACCCAGGTGCCCCACAACGCAATATTTCCTACTGGGCACAAAGCTGATTCTATGTCCTGCCGAGGGAAACTGGTGCCCTGTGACCTGCACAGCGTCAGCAGGACTGTCACTGAGACTCAGATGGCTTCATTTGGCCTTCCTGACCTTGCTTCTCAGTTTTGCCATCTGAATTAGAAACCCTTGTCTTTTTATTTCAGGATCAAATTTTCTTACCATTTTACTCCACGGCTTGAGAAGAATAATTCCAATCTTCCCCTGTAACTTATCTCATTTTAGTATGAGGAAATACTTTTATTTATTTATATTCTTTAAGTCAAATGAACATTCTTTCCAGGAATGAGGAGTCCTGCATAAACCTGTCTGCACATATAACAGGGACCTGTCTCAGCAGTTCGTTGGACCACTGTAAAGTGAGGGTCCAGCTTCAAATGATGATATGTGCAGACAGAACATTTCTAAGGCACTCTCTTAACCAACTTGGTGGTAGAATGTCATTTCCTATAGCAATCATTTGAGACAACAGTGGATATGTTACTGAGTAATCCAGGGGATCCTTAGAGGAAATGTGTAGATGCTCCATGTTTTTTTGAGGAAAAGTAATGCCATTTCCAAGGCAGTTGTGAAAAGCTAAGAGGATTTCTCCTTGCTGCGTGTGCCCTGGTTTGATCGATAGCAGCGCTAAGAAGGAGCCAGGGGCAAGGGGGCTTTACTTGTACATGACTCCTTTTTCCCTCTCATTTTTGTGTTGTCCAACGACATTTTCTCAGTCAGATAAATCCTGTGTAAATGAGACTTGAAGTCTCACCCCCTTGTCTACCTGAGCTCCTCCATACACTGAAATTCAGAAAATTTCGGGAATTTATACCCATTTATAGGCCTGATCCAGGTGGAGTCAGCAAATAGCCTGCTACCCCTTCCTGAAGGTAAGCAGAGTAAAATGGGTTCAGACAGAGCTAACTTAGCTGTAGGGTAAGACCAAAACGTTGTCCCAAGGGAGTTGTTGCCTTCAGGCCCTGCCTGGCCAGTATTAAATTGGTTCAACCTCTTGACTTGAAAGATACTATGGGAGATCATAAGCCAGAAATGATGCCAAATAGCCTAATAGCCTCTTCATTGCTGGAGCATAGAATGGGTAGCAAGAGCCAAGGGATGGAGGGTATACAAAGGCTATAGGGAAGAGGGTGAGGGTGGCCTGAGACCTCACACACTGATGCCTCCAAGTTTTCTGATAATACTTGTTTTGGTCAGATTTGCCTTTGGAACTGTGCAGGTTTAAGAAAAAGGGCTTCCCTGACCTCATCTCTTGGGATTGGCTCTGAGGGGAAGTTGGGTTAAAGCAGAAGTGTGCATTTGCCCCCATGAAATCGAAATGAAGATGTGTACCATTAGCGGCTACCATCTATACTCTGTTAGTAATCCCTGGAAAAGCAGTTCCTGCTTAGACACTTCTGGAGAATGAAGAGTTCCATTCAAAGTAAGGAAGAAAGGCAAAAAAGTTTGCAAGAGGATTTAGCAATCAAACAGCCAATGAAGAAATACTTATATGTCTACTCTAGTCTCCAAAGAGATATGATACTATTTTTGTTCTTAAGAAACTAATTGGAGGGACATCTGGCTGGGTCAGTTGGTAGAGCGTGCAATTTTCAATCTTGGGGTTGTGAGCTTGAGCCCCACATTGGTTGCAGAGATTAATTAAAAATAGAATCTTAAAAAAAAAAAAAAGAATTGGAAAGCTGAGACTAACATGCTCACAAGATTGTCCATAAAGAAAGAGCAAATCCCCTTGAGACTATAAGCCCCATAGGAACGACAGGTGTCAGGGGTCACAGAGTCTGGCTATCTGTGATTGTCAAGAATTGAGAAAAATGCTCAACTCTAATTATGTAAATATTGGAATCTGTTTAATATCCTTCACTTCCTGCAAAGATGAAGGTGAAAGAAAGGGATATAACTCTTCCTTTATCACCTCTAATCCACACTTATAAAAGAGAAAGGAAAATGTCCTTGATCTTGGAATTTTTAAAAATTAAACAAAAAAAGGGGCGCCTGGGTGGCTTAGTCGGTTGGGCATCCGACTTTCGCTTAGGTCATGATCTAGCGTTTCGTGGGTTCAAGCCCCGCGTCGGACTCTGTGCTGACTGCCAGCTCAGAGCCTGGAGCCTTTTTCAGTCTGTGACTCCCTCTCTCTCTGACCCTCCCCTGCTCACGCTGTCTCTCTCTCTCTCTCTCCTAGAAATAAATAAAACATTAAAAAAATAAACAAATATTTTTAGAGAGAGAGAGTGCAAGAGTGGGGGAGAGGGACAGAGAGAGAGAGAGAGAGTGAGAAAGAGAGAGAAAGAGAGGGAGAGAACATCTTAAGTAGGCTCCACACTCAGCATGGAGCCTAACACGGAACTTGATCCCAGGCTCTGGGATCAACAGCTGAGCCAAAATCAAGAGTCGGACACTTAACCAACTGAGCCACTCAGGAGCCCTATAGTTGTTGGAGTTTGTTTGTTTTTTTTAAGTCTATTTTGGGGGCACCTGGGTGGCTCACTTGGTTAAGCAGCTGACTCTTGATTTTCAGATCAAGTCATGATCTCATGGTTCATGAGATCAAGCCCCAAGTAGGGCTCTGCTCTGACAGCATAGGACTTACTTGGGATTTTCTCTGTCCCTCTCTCTCTGCCCCTCCCTGGCACATGCACACACACACACTCTCCCTCTCTCTGCATCTCCCCTGCTCTTGCTTGCATGGGTGCATTCTCTCTCTCTCTCTCTCTCCCTCCCTCCCTCCCTCCCTCCCTCCCTCTCTCTCAAAATTAAAAAAAAATTAAGAAGTCTGTTTTGTTTTTTTCTGTTTACACTAATATGTATTATGTGCTCTTTGAAAACATTTAAAAGTACCAAGATACATAATATAGAAAGTAGAACTCCAGAAAAGCTCTCTCCAGGTAATCAGTGTTAAGTTAATGTATCATCCATAGTTTTTTCTAAGCATGTACCATTGACTGGGCTTTCTAAGGGAAGGAACCTATTCTTACCATGACCGGTCACACATCTGTATGGAGGAAAAGACAGCAGGCTCGGCAGTCGGTATGCAGAAGCCCAGGAACGCACACTGTTCCCTGTGGCTTTATTGCAGTCGACTGCGCCTTCTCTCTTCCTTTTGCCCTCACCCTGCACTTGTTTCCCGTTCATTGTTTCCACTTTCTGTAACATTACTTACTGGTTTTTTTTCCTTTCCCTCCTGAAGTGATGGTGTTCTCTGGTTCCCTTCCTACATCTTTCAATCTTTGTATATTCTTTTTACTGGATTTATGGTTCTGTTTGCCGTTTCATGTGTAGTGTGTTTGAGCAAAAATATACGGTCCTGTAAGATCGTGTGGAACCAGGTTTGCCCATTAATATCACAAGGTTGAAAATATTTGGAATTTTGATATTTCCTACCAAAAGCAGGAAACCGTACTCCTTGGTCAGTGAACCGTTACACAAGATACACTGCAGTGAGAATTTCCAAGGTGGAGATTATGAAATTACAAGGGATTTGATCATAGAAAAAGAAAACTAGCTGTACGTCCCTTTCTCCCCTCCCACTCTCCGCCTCCACTCCCCAAACTGGCTGACAAACCAGGCAGTAGGGCATTTCTTAACTTCTGCTCGCCTCTCACTCAACACATTCTATATTCAAGACTGAAACTGTCGAAACAAACAGGAGGGCAGATGCTGCCTCGACCTCTCTTCCCATTGAACCAGCTCCTCGGTGCTCAGCCCGTCCACTTTAACCCAGAGAATAACCTGCGTGGAGAGCATTCTCCTCCTCTGAAGCACACAAACATCCCTGCATTTTCTTTTGCTCCATAAGGATAAAGGAAGAAAAGCAGCAGCTGCTCTAGGAACAGACAGCAAACAAGCCTCACTGTGGTGGCCCCACGGCCTTCACAAAGGGGGATTCAGAGAGCCGGACAAACACACTGTGCAGCCCGGGACTTCTGCACAGATTCACCTGCCAAAATTATTAATAAAGAAATCTGAAGAACTGTCCAGGTGAACTGGGAGTCTAACCAAAGCACAGTTTCCAAGTGGTCTTTCATTAAGTTCGAAGAGAGAGAACACAGTGGAAGAACTGGAAAGGGCTTCAAAGGCCACCTACTCCAATGCTAACTCTACCCCTTCGAATTTAAAGATCAAGACAATGAAGCCCAGGAAGGTCACAGGAGAGAAGGAGCAATCCTTTTCCAGCCCGTGTACATTATAACACTGGAGCTCTTCAAAAAAATTTTTTACAAGCTACTTATAAGGTACTTCTTGTATCATCTTACACACTTCAGATATTCATAAGAGCTGGTATTACACTTTTTATAGCATTGTATTTCTCCACAGGGTTCATGGAAAGCTCCCACAATTATGACATGAAAAATTTGAAAGCTTTGGTTTTATATGTAGCATCTGTTTGTTGGTTCACAGAACCAGGGTGTCAAAGATTGAGGCAGTTCGCTTTTGGTAGCTGAATAAAAAGCATGGTAAACTATGATCCCTTTGAGAATCCGTTTCCAAAGAAAAGGGTTGAATATTGTCGTTTTTAGGGGTTTTTTTATTTGTTTGTTTTTTATTAAAGAAAGCTCTTTATTATCTTTTCTTGGAGAGTTCTGCTTTGTGGAAGTCAGGCTCAGCACAGTCTCACTGTTTAAAGGTGACACTTGTCTGCTTCAGGCAAACTTACTTTTAAAACTTACAGGTTTTATAGTTTTATTTGACAGTTGTATGGAGCTTCAGTTGATGAACAGTATAGTAATATTATTTAAATAAAATTTTGTATCAAAGTAACACATTGTTTTTAAAAACATGCCGTTATAACAAAGGTTATATGAAAAGAGATAGTCTGTCCTAAACTTTCCCAGTCTGTCTGGACTCAACTAATTTGTTTCTAGTTGCTGCTCAGAGTCATGCCAACTACAGTTTATTATGTTTGGACTCTGACTTCCTTATATGCTTTTTTTTCCCTTGAGTTAATAATTTCCTATTATAAATTGGACCAGTTACTTTCTTTGATATGTTATTCACTTGCCATCCTCAGATTTCTTTTTATTGAAGTCAGATTAGTTTTACCTTTTTTTTTTTTTGAGAGAGAGCATATGTGCTCACACCCATGCGAGAGAATCTTAAGTAGGTTCCATGCTCAGCATGGAGCCCAATAATGTGGGGCTTGATCCCACAACCATGAGATCATGACCTGAGCCAAAATCAGGAGTTAGATGCTTAACTGACTGAGCCACCCAGGCAGTCCTAGTTTTACTAATTTATACTTCACATCCTAACATGCTGCTAAAATACTTACATAACTCCATCAGGAGTGGGAGAAGTAAGTTTTCTAGTTTCATAGATTTCCAAAACCACCTTTATTTTACCCTCACATTTGGGTATAGGATTCTACACTTTGAAGACATTGTTCCATTGTCTTCTTCAATGAAGTATGCTTGATGAGAAGTCTAAACGCTATTTAAATAACTCCTTATCCCCAAGGTGACCTGTGTTTTGCCCTCTGAAAGCATTTAGGATCTTTATTTATGCTCTGAGGCTTTTTTATTTTTTAATTCTAATGTTTATTTATTTTTGAGAGAGAGACAGAGTGTGAGCAGGGGAGGGGCAGAGAAAGAGGGAAACACAGTATACGAAGCAGGCTCCAGAGTCTGAGCTGTCAGCACACACCCTGACATGGGGCTTGAACCCACAGACTGCAAGATCATGACCTGAGCTGAAGTCGGAGGCTTAACTGACTGAGCCACCCAGGCACCCCCTTAGAGTTTTGAAATTTAATAATTTAGTCTATATGTGGATCTTTTTAGATAAGTAGTATAGTCGTTAAGAACCCAGGAGAATTAGACTGCACTCAGATCCTAGCTCTGCTACTTCCAGTGTGACTTCAGGCAAAGCCACCTCCCCAGGCCTCACCTGAGGAGGATACCATGTGCCTTTGAGGGTCGTGAGAACTGACAGGACTGATTCAAATGCTTAGCAGATAGTATGTGCTCAATAAGTGTTCATGATGATGGTTTAACCTTGTTCAGCCTTCAGTGAGCTTCTAATTTGAAGATTCGTATCTTCAACTCTGCAGAATTATCCTGCCTTTCTTTGATAATATTCTTCTAATTTCTTTTCCTCTCTGAAATGAAAATAACCTGGTTATCAGATTTCCCACTTATATCTTTTCTCTCACAATTTCTCTTTTCCATGTTGTAGGAATCTTCTTCAGCTTTATGCTCCACATTTCTACTGCTTGAATTAGAATATTTATTTTAAATTTCCAAGAGCTCCTTTTTATTCAACAATTGTTCCTTTTTCACAGTATTGTTTTTGTTTCATGTATGCAATAACTTTTCTTTCCCAATTTTTTTGAAAACTTTTTATTTATTTTCAGAAAGAGCGAGCACAATCAAAGCAAGGGCAGAGAGAGAGGGAGAGAGAATCCCAAACTCAATCTCACATGGGGCTCAATCCTATGACCAAGAGATCACAACCTGAGCCAATATCAAGAGTTGGACTCTTAACTGACTAAGCCACTCAGGTGCCCCTAGCTTGAAAACTTAATACAGAAAAGTTGAAGAATCATGTAGTAAACACCTGTATATATCTTCCCCTTAGATTCAATAATTTAAAATTATTTGGCACATTTGCTTTCTTTTTCAGTTTATATAATTGTCTACATATGCCTGTATGTATGTAAGTATATGTATCACACCTATACAGAAGACAATAGTCTTCTGGACTATTTGCATGTAAGACACCATGACTCTGCTCCTAAATACTTCACCACATAACTCCTAGGAATAAAGACATTTTCCTACACAATCATAATATCATTATCACAACCATGCAAAATCCCTTATCACCTAAGGATAGGTCACCTAATATAGAGTCTGTATTCAAACTTCTTTATTGTCTCAAGTGTGTATAAAACCTACCAAAATGTAAAATGTCCATACACCTTTTCTCAGTGATTCTATCACCATTGTGCATACAGATTCCCACATGTACAAAATGGGGAATACACAAGAATATTCACTATAGCACAGTTTGTTAAGAGCAGATGAGATCTTTATATTGAATCTAAGTATATTTGTAGTGGTATGGAAAAGCATTTCAGTAAGCTTGTTTATGTGAACATGTGTGATTAAACAACCAATTTTGCATATTTGTATAATTTTGAGGACTAAGCCAGGGGTAGGGTGAACTGGCATTATTGAAAATTCAGGGCTCTATCTGGAGTGCGGTGTTACAAGAAGTTTAGCACACATGCTAAGGAAGGGGTTGGTCTAAAAAGATAAATCACTGAAAAGAATGAACTGGCCTATTTACATCAAAAATCATTAAGTGAAAAGAAAAGGTACAGTTAACAAGAGTTTGGTGACCCAGAAGATATAAAGCAGTACTAACTTACAATTTCCTAAAGTCAGTACAATTCTCTGTTTATGAGAAGCTGGATAGTAATGTGCCTTGATTGTTTTAGTATGTGTTGCAATTTTAATTTATTTAAATTCACTTAAAACATGTCTTCAGCAGTTCTGAAAATGGAAACTAGAAATGTTTATTGTAGGGTCTTTTGCAGAATTTCCATTTTATGAGATATTGTATGTTTCAAGTCAGCCTAAAATTGTAAATTCTCTGTAGATTGTCACCCTGCTCAAAGCATGTTTATTATTTTTTAAATAAACATTTGATGTTAGCAGTCATGTTAAACAGTTAGATTTATTAAAAAAAAAAAAAAGAGCAGAAGATGGGAAACAACCTAAATGTCTGCTAATATATGATTGATGTATACACACTGAAATCAGGGTGCCTGGGTGGCTCAGTTGGTAAGGCATCTGACTTTGGCTCAGGTCATGATCTCATGCTTGGTTCCTGGGTTTGAGCCCCACATCAGGCTCTGTGCTGACAGTTCAGAGCCTGGAACCTGCTTCAGGTTCTGTGTCTCCCTCTCTCTCTGCACTTTGTCTCTCAAAAATAAACGTTAAAAATGTTTAAACACACTGAAATCAAACTATGGAATATCAAACAGCTGTTCAGAATTAAGGTTTTAAAGCTGAATTATTCTAATATGTACTAATAAAAATATGAGCTAAATTTAGCTGGAAAAGATTCCGAGTACTGCATATGGTATATCAGCATTATGTTAAAACAAAAAATTATGGATATTTGCAGGCTGAAATTAACTCTGAGAGACACAAGAGAAACTGGTAAATGTAACTGCTTCTGAAGAAGTGAATTGGGTGCTGAAGTAGAAAGGAGGGCAGCTTCTCATCAAATACCCTTACTTATTTTGAGTTTTATACCATGTCTATGTTACATAGTAAATAATAGGGCTTAACATGGATGAATATTCATCCAGTGTAGCAGTGGTTCTCAACCAAAGGTGATTTTGTCCCCCAAAGGACATGTGGTGATGTCTAGACACATTTGGTTGTGACAACTGGAGATGGGGGTCATGCTAATGGCATCTAGTGGACAGATGCCAGGGATGCTGTTAACCAGCTTACTGTGCAGAGGTCAGCCCCATACAACCAAGAATGGTCTGGCCCCAAATGTCAGTAGTGCTGAGGTTGGGAACTCCTGCTGTAGAGCAATTCTTTATTTTTCTTTTTAAGTTTTAAAAATATATTATTTATTTCTGAGAGAGAGAGACAGTGTGAGCAGGGGAGGGTCAGAAAGAGAGGGAGACACAGAATCTTAAACAGCCTCCAGGCTCTGAGCTGGCTGTCAGCACAGAGCCCCACACGGTGCTTGAACCCACGAACCATGAGATCATGACCAGAGCCAAAGTTGGTCACTCAACTGACTGAGCCACCCGAGTGCCCCTGTAGAGCAATTCTTCTGCATGTTAAGGTTGGAGAAGCTAAGCAAGACTAAAGGAATAACAAGTCAGGTGTATATGCTTAAGCATTCAAATCATTGTGACTTTAAAATAATTCCTATTTCTCATTGTGAATGAGGATGGTTGAAGTCCAGTATGCTCCTGTCTGTATAGTTTATTCCACATTGGTACAATGTCAAGCTTCTGTAACCTTATGCTATTTCAAGTTTATTTGTAAGGATAGTATAGTATAGTCACTAGAAGAATGAGATCACACTAAAGGACATGATTTTTAGGGCTTCAATGTACAGGTATACTTGCACATGTATGAATAGCACATGTATATGGCTACGCATTGCAGCACTGTTTGCAGTGGGAAATATTGGAAACAACCTAAATAATTGGGGACTGGTAGAGTAACTTACAGTATACCCATACAGTGGAATACTAGGCAACCATTAAACAGATAGCTTTAATGATCTCCAAGATAATATCAAGTTTAAAAAGCAAGTTGGTGGCGGCATCTGGGTGGCTCAGTTGGTTAAGCGTCTGACTGCCTCAGGGCATGATCTCACGGCTCATGAGTTCAATCCCTGTGTTGGGCTCTGTGCTGCTCTCGGACCCTGGAACCTGCTTCAGGTTCTGTGCCTGCCTCTCCCTTGCTTGCACTCTGTCTCTCTCTTAAAAATAAGAAAATTTAAAAAAGCAAGTTGGACAATAATATATGTAGATTACCATATATAAGATATATGTGTGCTCATTTATTCATATGCATAGATCTCTGATTATACACACACACACACACACAAACATACATCATATATTCTGATATCTTGAAACAGAGATTGTTTCTGGAGGAATTTTTCACTGTATGTCCTTTTGCATTTTTGTGCTATGTCCATACTACTTGTTATATACATAAAGACAGCCCAGCCCAAGTCAATGTGTAAATGCACCATATAACCCTACAATAACACATAATACAAGAATGAAATACGTTATAACAAGGATATAAAAGAATATGGAAACACAGAAAAGGTGTAGATGTTGAAAATGTTGAGACTAAGGAACTTCAAGCCTTACTTCAAATAAAGCACCATTTAGTCATTATAATCAAACATCTTTTCTCTAATACTTCCTTCTCTGTGATTATAAAAAGAGGGCAGTTGGGGTATTTGGTGCCTAGGGTGAATGTCACGCAAGTGAGGTATTTTCCAGATGGTGATGAAAAAAAAAGCCCCTCTTACAAAGAGCTTAGTGGGCTGGCATGCTTAAGACTTGGTTGGCTTACTTGATGGAAGATGAAATGAAGTCAGAAGCCTAGAGTATAGTCCTGGCTTTGCAACAAATTTATAATGTGACCTCACACAAGTGAACCTCTGGATCTGTTGTCCATCTATAAAGTGAGAGTGTAGATCCCAAAAGACAAAAAAAAAAAAAAAGGGTAATTCTTTTCAGGGAAAAAATTTCATTAAAAAATGGAAGAATATTCAGTCTTCCCATTAAGCAAAAGGAATATAAATTTGAGATTTTATATTTATTGAAACAAAATCAACATCCCATGCTACTGAAATTGTTAAAACTAGTGCACACATTCATGTTAGTTATTTACAAGCCATTATGGAAAATATGGCATGTTTATGTAACTAAGCCATAGAGATATTCCTACCCTTTGACTCAGTAACTACATTTCCAAGGAAATGATTTAACAGATACAAAAATATATATACACAGACAATTCATTTGAATTATAATAAAAAACCTAAATAGTTTATTATGCATACAATATGAAATATTGTCCATCTGTTAGAAGAACCATTTTAAACATTGGAAATGTTAAAAATATTGCTATATTCAATGTATATACAAAAATACCATACAAACATAAAATAGTTTCATTTAGAAGGAAGAATTATGGGTACTTTATTATTTAATCACTTTTTTTTTATTTTTTTTAAAATTTTTATTTCTAGGAGAGAGAGATAGACAGCATGAACAGGGGAGGGTCAGAGAGAGAGGGAGACACAGACTCTGAAACAGGCTCCAGGCTCTGAGCTGGCAGTCAGCATAGAGCCTGACACGGGGCTCGAACCCACGAACCACGAGATCACGACCTAAGTGAAAGTCGGACGCTTAACCGACTAAGCCACCTAGGCGCCCCTAATCACTATTTAATACTGTTAAACTGACTTTTAATTTCTAATAAAAAGAGCTTAAGAATGAACTTAAAAGAATTAAATCATTTGTCTTCTAAGGTCTATGATTCTAATCATTCTCCGATACAGAGTGCTTTGCTGTTCACTTTCCTCTAGTAGGCAAGGATGGCTGTGGATGAGATAAATTTCAGAATAGACAAGGTTCTAATACATCAAGCTGGGGCCCCAGCAATTTGGAAACAATCAGAGACATGGTTTCCCCTCTGACACATAAACTCATCCTATGTGGCTGAATATGTAAGCTGAATTTTGTGTGACTTACAAAAATGTTTTTATTTTTTGCATACTACATCCACATTCACAGTTGGGTATAAAAGCAGTAAGAGTGAGAAGAAAAGATATGAAAAGGATAAACATGTATCTTAGAGCAGGGCAGGAGTCTAGAGAGAATTCTAGTATAACCTCATTTTACACATGAAAAACCTGATGCTTAGGAAAGAAACATGTTTTTACCTATGGAGAAAATGCAATTTTGCAGGACAGAGAAAAAAAGGAAGGGTGATGGAGTTGGGGGAGTGGGGAATATCAGGGAAAGAGGTAAAGGCAACAAGTAATTACAGTAGATGTGTGTATGGACGATAAAACGGGTGATGACTACTACTGGAAGGTGGAAAGTGATCACTAGGGCCTAGAGGGTAGCTGTGGTTCATATATTGTCCTACACACCCATCCTGGTATTTACTTTTACTACACAAGGTCCAGATCTATCAGATTTTCACCTTTCTAAATCCAATGAAGGTACAGCCTTTCAAGTCCCAAAGATTAATGCTAAACCAGATTTTTTAAAATCTATAAACAGATCACAGAACATTCCTTAAAAAAAAAGTACAGAAATTGGTATCCCACTGGATTTTTCTGGTTTCTACATAAAAAAGTGTACTGAAAGATAACTTGTTTCGATTGTACTGCCTCCCACTCCCACCCCTCAGAGCTCATCTTTAGGTATCAATGGTGAATTTTTTATATTTTTTAAATTTATTTTTCAGAGAGAGAAAAAATGTGCACAAATAGGGGAGGGGCAGAGAGAGGGAGAGAATCCCAAGCAGGCTCCACACTGCCAGTGTGGAGTCCAACAGGTCTCCATCCCAGGAACTGTTAGATCATGACCTGAGCCGAAATCAGGAGTCGGGACATTTAACCTACTAAGCCACCCAGGTGCCCCTTGATTATGAATTTTATTTTTTTAATTGTTTTTTAAGGTTTATTCATTTATTTTGACAGAGCGCAAGTGGGGGAGGGGCGTAGAGAAAGGGAGACACAAAATCTGAAATGGGCCCTAGGCTCTGAGCTGTCAGCACAAAGCCCAATGTGGGGTTCAAACTCACAAACTGTGAGATCATGACCCGAGCCTAAGTCGTACGCTTAGTTGACTGAGCCACCCAGGCACCCCTTGATTCTGAATTTTTAATTAAAAAAATTTTAATTTGCAAATTTAGGTGAAAAGCAAATTTTCATATATTTTCAGAAAGGATTTTAAAACTGAACTAGTTCATTCTATCTATAGCAAACTGTGTACATACTCTCAGGAATCAACCAGTTTTTCTTAAATTTTTTAATGTTTATTATTTTTAAGAGACAGAGAGAGACAGAATGCAAGTGGCAGAGGGTCAGAGAGAGGGAGACACAGAATCCAGAGCAGGCTCCAGGCTCTGAGCTATCAGCACAGAGCCCCATGCAGGGCTCAAACTCACAAACCATGAGCTGAAGTTGGATGCTCAACCTACTGAGCCACCCAGGTGCCCTTCAACCAGTTTCATCTATATACAAGCTTCTGAGATGAGACTAAAACTTTTGCAACACCTTAATTCTAAGGGGGTGGCTTAGTGCTGCTGCTATGCTGCTGGCCTCAGTTATTTTGTGTCCACAGGGTACTGGTTACTTTGATTCTATGTTTTTTTTTTTTTAATATATATATATATATTTTTTTTTTCTAGGAGAGAGAGAAACAGCGTGAGCAGGGGAGGGTCAGAGAGAGAGGGAGTCACAGACTGAAACAGGCTCCAGGCTCTGAGCTGGCAGTCAGCACAGAGCCCGACGCGGGGCTCGAACCCACGAACCGCGAGATCATAACCTAAGCGAAAGTCGGACGCTTAACCGACTAAGCCACCCAGGTGCCCCACTTTGATTCTATGTTTGACAGGTTTTACTGAAGGAAAACTGACCTAATGACAAGATAGTACTTGTCCAAGTTAGGATTTTGCCTTAAGCACTGAACAAATCAGATTTTAAAAGTAAAGTTCAACTTACGTCCCATTTTTGATGTTATACAATACTTCACTTACAGGCACACATTATATAAACACCAGGCTTTTACTTTTAATGATTCTGTACCAAGCAATTACTTATACTCTAATAGAAAATAAAGTAAGATTATAGTAATTTACTGTTTTTTCCCCTATTGGATTTCAGCATCTTCATAACCGTATAACAAATCAGAACAGATACACACCTCATTTTACACAAGATATATTTCAATAATGGTGTGTAAACTGACTTTTATAAGCTGATTTCTTATTATTTTACATTATGTTTTATAAAGTGTTTTGCTAACTTTTTAAAAGTTTATTTTTGTTTATGCTAACTTCTAAATTATCTTCAATTAATATGTGATGTCAGTGTTTTAGGCTGTATCTAGTTTCTTTTGTCTCTTTAACCCACCTACCCCCAGAGAGCAGTTAATAGAGGAGTTTACTTAAAATAAAACAAATCTTACTAGGAATGTTTCCTATTTGGAGAAATCACACAGGAAAAATGATTACTAGGAAGAACTTCAATATGTTTTAAAGGTGGCAGATGTAAAATATTAGAAGCAAAGATTCTATATGGGACGAATGATAATAAAAGCCGAAAAGCGATCTGTGACATGAGTAGACCTAGAGGGTATCATATGATGTGCAAACCTCAAGTTTTTTAATGAGACTGAAAAAATTTATCCTAAGTACTTAAGAATCATATCACACATTAGCATATCACAACTATGCATTTATTATACTGTTAGGAAGGGAAGCAATTGCAGTGATATTTCAGAAGCTATATAATTTTTAAATGTAATATATGCTCATAGACTCTAAACAGTATTTTAAAATATACAATCTCTCCAAAAGAAAATATTCAACTAAAGATAAGATAGATAACTTTTAATGTAAGTCAATGTTACAAGATTTTAAGATTAAAGTCATCATCAGATTTTCCACAACACAATGTACAGAAATTTGCAAACTTCCTGTACGGAGCAGAAAAACCTTTACTCTTGAGCGAGGCGTTCAATTACACGTCGGTAATCTTCCACAAGTTCCTGAAAACTTTCTTCCAGCTGTTCATGTTGCATGCTTATTTCTATTTGGTTCATCTGGTTTGTCAGTTCTTCTGGTCTGAGACATTTTCTCATTTTAGCAAGATCTCTCTGCTTTTTCTAAGCAACAAACACAATTATTGGTTAGACTAAGAAAGAAGATATATTTCTTTATACTCTTAGAATTTTAAGTCTCCACTGTCAGAAATAAAGAGTAGGAATATGCCCAAATTTGTCCCATATGGCTTTTCTCCTTAAGGATGCCTAAGTACATGTTTTAAAGGTTTTTTCCCTTAAGGAGGCCTGAATTACAAACCCTCTAAATGGAGTTAATTAGAAAATTTGGAATCTGTGTCGACTGATGGTAAATATATATGTCACTAACACCCCCCTCTCCAAAGCATTAACAGAGAAGTGGCCAGTATAGACATTCAAATTATGTATTTAATAAATAAATACATTAACTGAAAAAAGACAACCGAGATTAAGTGCTACTATTCATTTCACTATTCAATCATTAATTCATTACATTAATTTAAATTCCAAACTGCCTTTTTCCTGCCACTAAATTCATTTCTAAGTTTCCCTAAAATGTACTTAATGGACCATATATTATTTTAACCAAAACTGTTTGAAGAGTTTCAGAAAGATAAACCAAAAACTGTCACATCTTAAAAAGACAATATTAACTAGCACTTACTGAATCTCTACTATCCAGACATATATTATCTTATTAAACCCTCCCCATTTTACTGAGAAGAAACTCATGATGAACCAGTAGGGAACCAGTAACAACTTTTAAGCCAGGCACTGTGTCTGAACAATACTGTGTTAATAATGCTGAGGATGGGACAGGAGGACTAAGTTAGCAGCTACTGCAAAAATTTAAGCGAGATGATGAAAGCCTCTCACTTGAGAAGCCAAGTCAATAGGAACAGAGATGGAGGGGAAAGGGCAGATTTAGGAAGAAAATACTGGGTGATGTGGGGAATTAAGAATGACTACAAGGGGTGCCTGGGTGGCTCAGTTGGTTGTGTCCAACTCTTGATCTTGGCTCAGGTCATGATCTCAAGGTTCGTGAGATCAAGCCCCACACTGGGCTCTGCGATGACAGCGCAAAGCCTGTTTGGGATTCTCTCCCTCCCTCTCTCTCTGCTTCTCTGGTGCTTGCTCTCACTCCCTATCAAAATAAATAAAAACTTAAAACAAAACCAAAAAAAAGAATGACTCCAAGACTCCTGGATAAGTGGCAACACTGCAATACAGGAAGCACTGTGATGCATGAAACTTTCATACATTTTGGGCAAATATTATAGATTAATACATTAATCCTCTTTTACTAGAGTATGTACTAAAGAGCTAACTTATGTACATAAAGATCAGGGGTTCCTGGGTGGCTCAGTCGGTTAAATGTTGACTCTTGATTTCAGCTCAGGTCATGATTTAACAGTTGGTGAGTCTGAGCCCTGTGTAGCACTCCACACTGACAGTGCGGAGTCTGTTTGGGATATTCTCTCTCTCTCTCTGCTCCTTCCTTATTTCTGCTTTCTCTCTTGAAATAAACTTTTTTAAAAAATCAAAAATCAAATATATTAACTCATGTAATTCTAACTCTGTAAGATAGGTAGTCTAATTTTAATTTTCTACAATTGACAGAAGAAAAAACAAGATATAAGAAGAGGTACTAGGAGAAGCCAGGATGCAAACCCTAACAATCTGACTGGAAGTCTATATTGTTTAGTCTCTATATCTAACTGCCTTTCAAAAGACAATTAACAAGAAAAAAAAGGCCTGGGGCACCTGGGTGGCTCAGCTGGTTGAGCACTGGACTCTGTTTTTGTTGTTGTTGTTTAATGTTTATTTTGAGAGAAAGAGCATGCAAACATGTGCATGTGCAAGCAGGGAAGGAACAGACAGAATCCCAAGTAGCCTCCCAGGTGCCAGCGCAGAGTCAGACAATATTAGACTCTTAATTTCGCTCAGATCATGATCCCAGGATTGTAGGATTGAGCTCTACAAAGGATTGTGCTGAGCGTGTAGCCTGCTTAAGATTCTCTCTCACCTATCCTCCCTCTGACCCTCTCCCCTGCTCACAAAAACCCTCTAAAAAAATTTTTTTTAAATAAAAATTTTAAAAAAACCTAAATCCATCCTAAACACTAATAAATGTCCCTTAAAGGGAACCCTAATAATTTTGGAATACTAGGCAAATGTGTCATGATTACTACTTAAAAAGCTCAAAATACAGCAAAATTTATAACCATTTTATTTATTTGTTTAAAGTAAGCTCTACACCCATTGTGGGGCTTGGATTTACAACCCTGAGATTAAAAGTCACATGTTCTACCAACTAAGCCAGCCAGGTGCCCCGATAAATACATGTTTTTAAAGCAAGGTAACAACAATAAAGTTTGGAGATAAGCCTTTCTGACACTACAAAAACAGGTTGATACTGGGTCTAAATTGGTGGAGCTATTAGTAAATAGGTTGTTGCTATTGTAATCCTAAATTTAAAAAGTTAATTTCATTAGTGTAAGATGCCCCTCTAAAGCAGTGCTTCTCAAACTTTAATGTGCACAAACCACCTGGGGACCTTGATAAAATCCAGGTTCTGACTCAACAGGTGTGGGGTGGGGCAAGATTCTGCATTTCTTTTCTTTAAAAAAAATTTTTTTGGTAACATTTATTCATTTTTTTGAGAGACAGAGACAGAGCATGAGCGGGGAAGGGACAGAGAGAGGGAGACACAGAATCTGAAACAGACTCCAAGCTCTGAGCTGTCAGCACAGAGCCCAGTGCAGGGCTCAAACCCACAACTGTGAGATCATGACCTGAGCTGAAGTCGGCTACTTAACCAACTGAGCCACTCAGGCGCCCCATCTTTTTTTAATGTTGATTTATTTTTGAGACAGAGACAGAGCTTGAGGCGGGGAGGGGCAGAGAGAGAGAGAGAGAGAGAGAATCTGAGGCAGACTCCAGAGAGAGAGAGAGAGAGAGAGAGAGAATCTGAGGCAGCCTCCAGGCTCTGAGCTGTCAGCATGGAGCCCGACGCAGGGCTCGAACCCACTAACTGTGAGATCATGACCTGAGCCAAAGTCAGATGCTTAACTGACTGAGCCACTCAGGCGCCCCAAGATTCTGATTTCTAACAAGCTCCTAAGTGAAGTTAATGTTACTGATCTACTGACCACACTCTGAATATCAAAGTTCTAGAGAACTGATGAAAATTCAAATTTATTGTTCCTAAAACCCATGAAGACAGTGTACTTTTTACTCTGTCAATCACATGGATGAGAAATGATTTGTTTCTGCTGTAAAACTTATTGACTATACTATATAAGGGCATTTAACTTAAAAAAGCAGTTCAGGAACTAAAGGGTAATTCACCAGTAAATTAGTGTGGTGTGTGAGAGTAATAGAAGCTATTTTCTAAATTGCTAGCCAGTTATAATGTTTATTTAATAATTGATTCCCCCGTTTAAGATACCTCCAATCATATTAAATTCTTATATATAACAGAACCATCATATTAAATTCTTAAGTATTTCTAGACTATCAAATTTTGTTTCAAATAACCCATAAAATGAATCATGTGCCAGTAATATACTATTCTTATTTAGCATCCCAACAGGGGCTCAATCCCAGGACCCTGGGATCATGACCTGCGCCAAAATAAAGAGTTGGACGCTCAAAGGACTGAGTCACCCAGGTGCCCTAACGTACTGTTTTAAATTATTATGCTGTTTTAAAATCTGAGCTTATATCTCCAATTTATCTCCCCCTCCTCACCATATTCAATTTCTTCATTGTTTAGTTCTTTTAGATAGAAGTCAGAATTAAACTGTATTGTAATTTTTGACATGATAGAAAATCTATGAATTTAAGAGCTCTAAAATACACAGGAATGAAAAAATGCCTATAAATAGCTTTATGGATAAAAAAATTATTTGAGCTCCTCATGAACATGTAAGGTATGATTCAATTTTAAAAATAACTAAATTAAGATATTAACCTTTAATATTCCTTAAACTGTATATATTCCACTACCTATATGTATATTAAAAATTAGTCTTTCGACAATAAACTATTTGTAAAAAAATTAAAAAAAATAAAAAAAATTAAAATGCATTTTTCTGTAAAAAAAAATTAGTCTTTCAAAGAATGGGTGAAAAAGGGGAGCCTGGGTGGCTCGATGAGTTAAGCATCCGACTTTGGCACAGGTCATGATCTCACAGTTCCCAAGTTCAAGCCCTGCGTCAGGCTCTCTGCTATAGTACAGAGCCTGCTTTGGATCCTCTGTCCCCCAACCTCTCTGCCCCTCCCCCACATGCTTTCTCTTTCTCTCTCTCTCAAAAATAAATATTCAAAGAATGGGTAAATAAATAAAAAACCCAAACTGATTTAGTAAACATCTCTATCCAGCAAAGAAACACACATTGGGAGAACATATGAAACAATGAAAGGTAGAATTGAAAACTGGAATAGACCTCTATAAGCTTCAGAATAATTTTTTCCCTCTAAAAACAAGAACTTAATTCCTTCATAGATTAGGGCAGTTCATAATTTATTCCTTTTTTTATTTACTCATTTATTTTTTAAAAAATTTTTAACATTTATTTGTTTTTTGACCGGGGCAAGGGGGGTGGGAGGCAGAGAGACAGGGAATCACAGATTCCAAAGCAGGCTCCAGGCTCTGAGCTGTCAGCAAGAGTCTGACACGGGGAACGAGATCATGACCTGAGCTGATGTCAGATGCTTAACTGACAGAGCCACCCAGGTGGCCCTGTTTATTTTTGAGGGAGAGCACAGGAGTGAGCGAGGGGCAGAGAGAGTGGGAGAGAGAGAGAAGGAGAGTGTGGAGCTCAAGTGGGGCTCAAGGTCACCTGGTGGGGCTCAAACTCACAAACCGTGAGATCATGACCTAAGCCGAAATCAGATGCTTAACCAAGTCACCCAGGTGCCCTGGCAGTTCATAATTTTTAATTAATCAAGACAAATTAAAGATGGCATTATTATAAACTTATTTATGTTAACATTTGGTTTGAATATGAATTTATTTTTAGAAAATAATCCTTTCTTCTTGTCTAGTTTTCACAGGTTCCAAGAGGGCTTACAAATATAACCTCAAAAATGCTACCACCTCTAAGGGCTCTTTAATTGCTATTGGCTGAACTAGTCAGTAACTTTTGTGAAGTATAGAGATAAGGTTCTTTTGGGAGAATTTTAAAATAATAGTGGTATAGAAGCACATTAATTCCAAAGACTTTCCAAAAGACATCTTTTAAAACATGCACCACTGTATTGCATTTGTTTCTGTTCGTTCTTAACTATGGAGTTATTTCCATATTATGGAAGGGGAAGCCTAATACCCAAGTGTTAATAAGTTGTCAACAATCACACAATTTCTAAAAGAACCAGACTTCAAAATTTTATATAAAATATAAATTTTATATTTGCAAAGCAATTAAGAATTAAAATACTGCTGTGAAACACTAATAAAAGCTTTAATGCTAAAACCAATAAGCTACACTGATACTTCCTTTGTTAGCTACACTGTTCAAATGTAAGTTTTCTTTTTTTGTTTTTTGTTTTTTTTTATTTATTTCTAGGAGAGAGAGAGAGAGAGAGAGACAGCGTGAGCAGGGGAGGGTCAGAGAGAGAGGGAGTCACAGACTGAAACAGGCTACAGGCTCTGAGCCTACAGTCAGCACAGAGCCCGACGCGGGGCCCCGAACCCACAAACCGTGAGATCACGACCTAAGCGAAAGTCGGACGCTTAACCGACTAAGCCACCCAGGCGCCCCCAAATGTAAGTTTTCTTGAACACTTAAAATTATTTACGTACTAGAGACGGGAATTTCTTTTTGTGCTTAAAAAATGATTCTAGTTAATATAGGTTATTTTTCCTCTTTTGGCATTGATAAAAATGAATTATCAGTGTTTAAAACTTTTAAAGTAAGGCACAAGTACTTCTAATAGCTACCCAAATAATTTCTTAGGAGGATAATGTGTTTAGACTGATAGGTAAACCTTAGGGGCATCTGGGTGACGCAGCTGGTTAAGCATCCGGCTTCGGCTTAGGTCATGATCTCATGGTTCATAGGTTCGAGCCCCATGTTGGACTCTGTGCTGACAGCTCAGAGCCTGATGCCTGCTAAGGATTCTGTGTCTCCCTCTCTCTCCGCCCCTCCCCCGCTCATGCTCTCTGTCTCAAAAATAAATTAGAATGATAGGTAAATTTGATTCCTCAAATAAATTACACCAGTACACAGAACTGGTGTAATTTGCTAACAATCAATAAATTACTTCATATCTCAGTAATAATTTAGTGACAATCAAAATTATAATCTTTTCATAAAACTTGGAAGTAAATACGTAAATTTTACACTCCAAATTTTCCCCATTGGGCATACACTTAAAGATTGAAAAAAACTCTAAATCATATTGAACAATTTTACTTTATTCTTCAATATAATTTTACATTTACGAATGCTGTAATAACAAAGTACATAATATCAGACTGGAATGACAAATTGAAGAAAATCATCTGCACACATTCATCAAAAAAATAACAGCACTTCTCCTATGCCTATAGGACATTTAACTCATTTCTAGGCTTTCTTTAAGTTTGTGGTAGGTTTCCCATCCCAAGCACTGGGACTATCAACGTAAAGGAGGGAAGGGGGGGCCCTCAAGCTTTCCTGGTTTTCTCAGTGGGATAGAATACTGGATAACTGAACTTATTAAAGTTACATTACTATATATATGGCTCAAGCAAGTATCTGAAGAATTTGCAATCTGTGTGTGAGCTTTAGTGCAAGGATGGTAGTACTCGGCAAGGTTGAAAACCTAAAGATTTAATTTAATAAAGCTTTCAGTGGTCTTTCAGATAGACGACTTGTTTGATAGGTGAGATACTTAATTTAAAAAATCATTACCGTTTTTTAAGAGTAAAAAATACTTGCTTTTATGAAGTACAGAAATTCCTATTTGGCATGAGTTGGGACTTACACTTAGAATTCATCATCTCTCATGTGCTACATCTGCCTATGTAAAACATTAATCATGAGATACATAATTTAATACATTATTTTACTTTACTAAAAGTTTTTTAATACAGGCATACCTCATTTTATTGTACTTCACAGATATTCTTCTTATAAACTGAAAGTTTGTGGCAACCCTGCATCAAGCAAGCCTACCGGCACCATTTCTCCAATGGTGTTTGTTCATTTCATGTTTCTGTGTCTCATTTTTGTAATTTTTACAGTATTTCAAACTTTTTCATTATTATTATATTTGTGGTGGTCAAATGATCTTTGATGTTACTATCATTGTGGGGCTCCACAAACTGAGCCATATAAGATGGTAAACTTAATGTTGTGTATGTTTTTTAAAAATGTTTATTTATTTTGAGAGAGTGTGTGAAAGAGGGAAGGGCAGAGAGAAAGGGAAACAGAGGATCCAAAGCGGGCTTGGTGCTGACAGCAGAGAGCCCAATGTGGGGTTTGAACCCACACTGTGAGATCATGACCTGAGCCAAAGTCAGATGCCCAACTGACTAAGCCATCCAGGTGCCCCATGTTGTGTATGTTCTGAGTGTACCACTGACCAGGTGTATCTCCTTCGGCCTTCCTATTCCCTGAGATACAACAATATTGAAATTAGGCCAATACTAAATGAACCTTACAGTGGTCTCCAAGTGTTCAAGTGAAAGGAAGAACTGCACATCTCTCACTTTAAACCAAAGCTAGAAATGATTAAGCTCAGTAAGAAGGCATACTGAAAGCTGAGATAAGCCAAAAAGTAGGTCTCTTGTGCCAAAGAGGCAAAGTTGTGAACACAAATTTCTTGAAGGAAATTGGAAGTGCTACTCCAGTGAACAGACACATAAGAAACCAAAACAGCTTTATTGCTGATATAGAGAAAGATTTAGTGGTCTGGATAGAAGATCAAACCAGCTACAACATTCCCTTAAGCCAAAGTCTAATCCAGAATAAGGCCCTTACTTTCTTCAATTCTCTGAAGCCTGAGAGAGGTGAGGAAGCTGCAGAAGGCAAATTGGAAGTTAGCCAAGGTTGATTCATGAGGTTTAAGGAAAGAAGTCATCTCCATAATATAAAAGTGCAAGGTTGAACCAGCAAGTGCTGATGTAGAGGTTACAGCAAGTTATCCAGAAGATCTAGCCAAAGTAATTCATGAAAGCGGCTATACTAAACAACCGATTTTCAAAATAGACAAAACCTTCTTTTTTAAAAAAAAAGTCTGTCTATCTATCTATTTAATCAATCTCTACACCCAACGTGGGGCTTGAACCCACAACCCAGAGGTCAAGTGTCACACTCCCTTCTAACTTAGCAAGCCAGGAGTACCAAAACAACTTTCTATTGGAAGAGGAGGAGATGCTTGGCTTCAAAGCTCCAAAGGATAGGTTGAGTCTCTTGTTGCTAATACACCTGGTGACTAAGCTGAAATCTGTGCTCAAGGACCATTCCAAATATTCTAGGACCCTTAAGAATTATGCTAATTTTACTCTGCCTGTGCTAGATCTATGGGAAAGACAAAGCTTAGATGACAGCACATCAGTTTGCAACACAATTTACAGAATATTTTAAGCCTACTGTTGAGACCTACTGCTCAGAAAAAAAGGATTCCTTTTAAGATATCACTGCTCACTGACAATGCACCTGGTTATCCAAGAGCTCTGTGGAGATGTACAATGAGATTAATGTTGTTTTCATGTCTGCTAACACAATATCTATTCTATAGCCCATAAACTCAGGAGTAATTTTGATCTTCTAGTCTTACTATTTAAGAAGTACATTTCATCAGGCTACAGCTGCCATAGCTAATGATGCCTCTGACAGATCTAGGTAAAGTGAACTGAAAACCTTTGGAAAGGTTTCACTATTCTAGGTGCCATTATGAACACTCGTGATTCATGGGAAAAGGCAAAATATCAAGCTTGAGAGGAATATGGAAGAAGCCGATTCTACCTCTCATGGATTACTTTGAGGGATATAAGACTTCAGTGAAGAAACAGCAAGAGAACCAGAATTAGGAGTCTGAAAATGTGACTGAATTGCTGCAATCTCATCATAAAACACGAACAGATGAGGAGTTGCTTCTTGTGAATGAGCAAAGAAAGTAGTTTCTTGAGATGGAAACTACTCCTGATGAAGATGCTGTGAAGACTGTTGAAATGACAACAAAGAATTTAGAATATTAGTTGATAAAGCAGTAGAAGAGTTTGAGAGTACTGACTCCCAATTTTGAAAAAAGTTCTACTGTAAATAAAGTGCTATCAAATAGCATCACATGCTATAGAGAAAGAATCAACTGATGTGAGAAACTTCACTGTTGTCTTATTTTAAGAAACTACTACAATCAACCCCAACCTTCAGCAACCAGCACCCTGATCACAGTCAGCAGCCATTAACATCAAGGTAAGACACTCTACCCGCAAAAAGATTATGATTCACTGAAAGCTCAGATAATGTTTAGCATTTTTTAGCAATAAAATGTTCTTAAAATAAGTGCAGTTCTTTTAAAAAACATAATGCTATCGTACACTTAGCAAAATACAGTAAAATGTAAACATAACTTTTTATGCGCTGGAAAATCGTAAAATTCACTTGAATTGCTTTATTGCAATTTTTGCTTTATTGCGATATTCACTTTATTGCAGTAGTCTGGAACCGAACCTACAGCATCTCCGAGGTGTGCCTGTACTCTGATGCTGCCATGATCATATCTACTTATATGGTTCTATATGCCCAAATTTCCCATAAAGAAATTTTCTAGGGGCGCCTCAGTGGGTTAAGTGTCCGACTTCAGCTCAAGTCATGATCTCGCAGTTCACAGGTTCTAGCACTACATTGGGCTCTCTGGTGTCAGTGAGGAGCCTGTGTCAGATCGTCAGCCCACCCCCACCCCCTACCCCTCTCCCCTCTCCCACTTGCGTGCAACACGTGAAAAAATTTTCTAGTTGACAAATTAATATTACTTTAAAACGCAAAACCTTTGGAAAGCACCATTTTTACCAATTGTCTGATGTTTCTGAATTGATAAACATCAAAGAATAAAATGCACCTCTGAACAATTTTGGGGAGGAGAGAATATTGCAATGTATTACAACCTGTTTATAGGCAGACAGTAGTCTGTAAGTCAGAAAACTTTTGGATTTGTCATTTTTGTTCCCAGCTTCTGCACTGTACTGGGCTACAGGTATGGTGTATACAAATGTAGCAAACACGTGTCAGTATTAATTATTTATTGAACAAATTAACAAATATTCTCCCCAATCAGCTTACTGTGCAACTGCAACTGTCATAGGAAATCCCCATTCTCAGAGGCTGGCATGGGCAATATCTACCTTAATAATAGCCACATGATGATGAGGATAAACCTGATCTAGGAGGGGAAGTTTCTGAGTTAGAGGAAACTATGGGATATGAAGAAAACAGGGTGGGGGTAGGGGACAAGAAGAAAGAATGTTAAAAAAGTAAGAAGTAATATTATGTTGCAGTTTCAGCTATGGTAAAGTATAGAGGTTAAAAATTACAACCAAGGTCATATTTAGGAAGAGGGAAGCAAAGGCAACCATAATATATATGACAACTAGGAAACCAGAGACTTAGAAAAAGCTAACGTGATAATTTATTAAGGAAAAGTCTGGGCATTCACATTTTTAAAAGGGGGCAAACAAACGAAATAGAGAGTAACCATGAGTAGACTATCCTTGGATTAGTTTCTAAGTGAATGAAAACAGATTTATAGCTTACACTGGAAAATTATGACAGTAAGACTTCTTATAACTAATTGGAAGAATGTATTCACTTTTGTAAAAGTTAACTTAGGAAAATGATGTGGACTCTCCCATACACTGGCAATTGCTACACTTTCTTCTTTTTTATTTTATTACTTATTTATTTAATTTTAAGTAAACTCTACCCTCAACGTGGGGCTCAAACTCACAACCACGAGATCAAGTTGCATGCTCTACCGATTGAGCCAGTCAGGTGCCTCTCTTCTCCATTTTTAAATAGTGACGAGAATATAATGTTTAAGACTCTGCAAAGTCCTACCTTATATGGGCTAATCAGTCTTCTTTTAATGTCCAGTCTATAGCTTCTGTATTGTTCAGCATCACTCATATCAGTTACCAGTAGTCGAAGAATTTCATAAACTCGTCTAGCATGTTGCTTAATGAAACAAAAGAAAAACACGAACACTTTCAAATTTCAAAATAGTGACACTTTTCCCAAAGAACACAGGATATACTGAATATCTGCTATAGGCCAGAAATTGTGCTAGGTACCAGATGAAAAGCAATAAAAGATAGTCTCTGTCTTCAAGGAGGTCGCAGCCTAATGATAACACAAATGACTGAGGAGTGGTTAATTTAATGATGGAAATATACATAGGGTATAATGGTAGTGTAGCCTGGGAATGGGGTAAATGCTAGAAGAGGATTCCTGGGAAACAAAACCTGAGCTAAATCTTAAAGGGAAGGGACCATGGCATCCTAGAAAGAAGGGAAGGCACTGTGTGTGTACGAGTGCACACATGCAACACACATGCAGGACTGAAGCAGCTTGACATTGTTGGAGCATATACTGAAAAGCAGTAAGACATGAACAGATAATTCTCCAAAGAGGACATCCAGATGATGTCACAACAGACACAAGAAATGATGCTAAGCATCCCTAATCATCAGGAAAATACAAATCAAAACCACACTGAGATACCACCTCACGCCGGTCAGAATGGCTAAAATGAACAAATCAGGAGACTACAGATGCTGGCGAGGATGTGGAGAAGCGGGCACCCTCCTACACTGCTGGTGGGAATGTAAACTGTTGCAGCCCCTCTGGAAAACAGTGTGGAGGTTCCTCAAAAAATTAACAATAGAACTCCCCTAGGACCCAGCAATAGCACTGCTAGGAATTTACCCAAGGGACACAGAAATGCTGAGGCATAGGAGCACATGTACCCCAATGTTCATAGCAGCACTCTCAACAATAGCCAAAACATGGAAAGAGCCTAAGTGTCCATCAACTGACGAATGGATCAAGAAGATGTGGTTCATCTATACGATGGAATAGTACATGGCAATGAGAAAGAGTGAAATCTGGCCATTTGTAGCAATGTGGATGGAACTTGAGGGTGTTATGCTGAGCGAAATAAGTCAGGCAGAGAAGGACAGACACCGTATGTTTGCACGTATATGTGGATTAGGAGGAACTTAATGGAGGACCATGGGGGAGGAGAAGGGGGGAAATGGTGGGGGAAAGGGAGGGAAGGAAGGCAAACCATGAGAGACTCTTGAATGCTGAGAACAAACTGAGGGCTGATGGGGTGGGAGAGAGGGGAAGGGGGGTGATGGGCATAAAGGAAGGCATTTGTGGGGATGAGCACTGGGTGTTATATGGAAACCAACTTGACAATAAACTTTAAGAAAAAAAAAGAAAACAGTGGGTAGAAGTGAGGATATAGCAGAGTGTGCTTACATAGAGGCTTACACACTATGAAAGAGCTGGGCTTTTATCTAGTAGGTGACAGATTTTAAATGGGGCGATGAGCAAAATGACAAGTATGAGTTTTAAGAAAAGCATTCTCTCAGCTACATATAAATAGTATCAAAAAGGGTAGAAAGACCAATTAGGAATCATAGCTATTAAATCAGGCAAAAAATGATGAAGCCATGAACTAAGACAGCATAAGTAAGATTACTAATGGAACAAGGATTCTAGAAATACAGAAGAGGAAAGACTGGATATGGAGGAGCATGTGGGATGATAGTAAGTTTTCAAAGCCTAGGAGAGATTCAGGAGGCAGCAGAACACATAAATCTGAAGAAAATTCTAGTTTAAAAGAGTGAGGATTTAAGCAATATCAGTATACAAGGCAAAAGTTAAAACCATGATTGGTTAGGAAAGCATAAACAGTGAAGAGGGAGAGGTCAGAACCCTGTAGCACAGCGACAGTTAAAGGGCAGCGAGAAGACAAAGAGAAACAAAGAAATATTAGGAAAATCAAGTTTTTGGTATCAAAAGAAGTTTTGGTATCACTGAAGCCAAAAGAGTAGCCCACAGTTTTTCTGTTTGTTTCGCTTATATATATATTTATTGAAGGCAGGGGAGAGGTCAATTATAGGTTGATTGAGAAGATGACGTTTGAATATTCCAGAGGGGACACCTGAGCTACGCCTGAAAAATGAGTAATATCTGGCAAGGCAAAGATGGAGGAATAGGAAAAGGGGTATCAAGGGCAAAGTGAATAGTTAATGTAATCGGACTTGAAAGGAACAAAGATGTAGCATAGCTAAGAAACAGCAAGAGGTTTAATAAAACCACAGCATGTAGAAAAGTGGTAAGAAAATGAGTCTACCAAGGTTGGCAGGGTCCACATTATGACTAGCTCTGTGTTTCATATTAAGTTTCAAATTCTTTTTCTTAAAGGAAAAAAATGTGTTCATATTCTCTTTTAAAAGCTGAGCTACTGAAAAAATAAATTCTCTAAATGTTTAATTTTAATAAAGTCTGGATATACCAAATATTTCTAAAATACATATTTATCTTAAAACTAGGAAGTCATTAAAGTGTTTTAATGCAGGAGAAGATAGAAAGTTTCAGTTGAAATTAAGCTGTTGAAGATCAGTGACCAAGAAACTTTTACATATAGTGTTGGAGTGCAGAAGGAACGCTGCATTGAAGAGTTAGATGAGATCTCCCAAGTCAACAGTATCAAGTACTAGTCCTTATTGGAATACCCTTCATCTCACATTACTTTCATAATCCAAATCTTACCCATTCTTCAAAGCCGAGATCAGATGCATTTCCCTCCCATGAAAAACTCTGATTCCTCTACATATATAAATACAAGAAACTAAACTCCCTCCTCTGAACTCCCAGATTAGTTCTTCTGTACCTATTTTAGGATATTTACTACTTTAAAATTCTATATACAAGTACATAAAGTAAAAGTTAAGTGTTTAACTCCAGCCCTTCCCCCTACCAATCCCATCACCAGAAGGATTAACTATTTTATCATTTCAAACATTTTCTTAAAAAGCAAAAATAAGAAAAAAAAAAAATAAGAAAAAAAAAAAAAGCAAAAATAAGATACTTTCCATTCTGTTCTGCTTGTTATACTTAAAAAGCCATAAAATCAATTATCTTCCCATTCTATTAATGAGGAAATTAAATTGCCTTAAGTCATAGGGCAAGTGCTGTAACCAGATCTGAACCCAGGCAATCTACCTTCAGAGCCTGTACTCTCAACCACTACTACTTCTCACACAGTTATTCTTAATGTATTTGCAATGTTTAAGTTGCATACTTAAAAAAGAAAGAAAACTTCCAAACTGAAATGTTTTTCATCCACAGAATAAAAATACCTTATTTATTTTGAATTTCTGTTGTGCCTCTACTGCCATCTCTTCATTGAATCCTTGCATCAACTTTTCCCGGGAAAAACAGGGCAAATCTTGACAGAGCTTCACAAGCACAAAGTCTCTTAATTTCACATAACTTTTGGATGGATCTTCCGCTAAAGAAAAGGGAGAATAACATTTTCCTTATCCAACATAATTCCTTCATCATTTGAGATCTCAATATATATGCTAGGCTAGAAAAAGCAAATATTATTAAAATAATTTTACAAGGCAAAAGTTACAATGAGAAAGGATTATTCCTTACTAATCAAACAATAGCACTATTATCTTTGCGAAATAAAATTTTATAGTATTTGTGAAATTAGAGGTTTTATTTATTTCTAGAGAGAGAGAGACAGCGTGAGCAGGGGAGGGTCAGAGAGAGAGGGAGTCACAGACTGAAACAGGCTCCAGGCTCTGAGCTGGCAGTCAGCACAGAGCCCGACGCGGGGCTCGAACCCACGAACCGCGAGATCATGACCTAAGCGAAAGTCGGACGCTTAACTGACTAAGCCACCCAGCCGCCCCTAGAGCTACTCCTTTCAAATGTAGACTTTTTCATGGGTATTATACTATGCATCTTAGTTTTCTTTTTAAACGATTTTTTAAAATATGTTTATTTTTGAGAGAGAGGGAGAGATAGAGTGCAAGAGGGTGAGGGGCAGAGAAAAAGACACAAAATCCTAAGCAGGCGCCAGGCTGAGCTGACAGCACAGAGCCCAAAACGGGGCTCAAACCCACGAACCAAGCATGAGAGCATGACCTTAGCCAAAGTCAGACACTTAACAGACTAAACCACCCAGTCGTCCCAATTTTATTTTCAATTAAAGCAGCTGTATAAACACAAGGTTCAAGTTGGATAATCAATTCCAAAAGCAAGTATTCACTTATAGCTAAGGCTTATAAAACTCGTAACTCCCTTACTCTAATCCAGTAACATTTATAGTCTGCCATACTTCTTTCACCTAATTAAAAAAAATTCTTGCTTCCACAGAAGCAAATTTTTTTAAGAATAAAATGACATTATGATTTTGATCCTTTCTTCACTGCATCTGAATAGCATAGATCTTCCTTTATGTTTGTCTCTTATCTACATTAGACTAAGTAGTTGACAAGGAAAACAGCAAAACATGATGGGTAGAAAGACTACTGCACAGAGAAAATCATTTTGAGACACAGTTCTGTCATCCATAGATATAGGACCATGGGCAAGCACCTCCCTTCTCTAAGCTCTTGCTTTCTGATCAGTAGAAGGCTTGAAACAAAGAATACTAAATTCTGAGCTAGTTCATGGATCAGAAGACTTAATATTGTTACAGTAACAATACTCTACAAATCATTTCATGCAATTCCTATCGAAATCCCAGCTAGCCTTTTCTGTTGCAGAAATTAAGTTTATTCTATTTATTTATTTTTTATTTTTTTAAATGTTTTTTATTTATTTCTAGGAGAGAGAGAGAGACAGCGTGAGCAGGGGAGGGCCAGAGAGAGAGGGAGTCACAGACTGAAACAGGCTCCAGGCTCTGAGCTGGCAGTCAGCACAGAGCCCGACGCGGGGCTCGAACCCACGAACCGCGAGATCATGACCCAAGCGAAAGTCGGACGCTTAACCGACTAAGCCACCCAGGCGCCCCAAGTTTATTCTAAAATTCGTGCAGTTATGGAAGGAACCAAGACTAGCCCAAATAATCTTTAAAAAGAACAAATGTTAGAAGACTCACACTTCCTGATTTCAAAAATTACTACAAAGCTACAGTGATCAAGACAGTATGGTACTGGCATAAGAAGAGATCAATAGAACTGGATTGAGAGTTAAAAATAAACCTCTACAGGGGCGCCTGGGTGGCTTAGTTGGTTAAGCGTACGACTTTCGCTTAGGTCATGATCTCGCGGTTCGTGGGTTCGAGCCCCGCATCGGGCTCTGTGCTGACAGCTAGCTCGGAGCCTGGAGCCTGTTTCGGTCTGTGATTCCCTCTCTCTCTGATCCTCCCCTGCTCACGCTGTCTCTCTCTCTCTCTCCTAGAAATAAATTAAAAAAAAAAAACATTAAAAAAAAAATAAACCTCTACATTTATGGTCAATTCATTTTGAGAAGAGTTCAAAAACAAATCAATGAGGGAAAGAATGGTCTTTTAACAAATGGTACTTGGGACAACTGGATCTCAAGCAAAAGAATGAAGCTGGACCCCTTTCCTCACACCATTCACAAAAATAAATCAAAATCAATCATAAACCTAAATGTAAGGGGCAAAATTAGGGGTGCCTAGGTGGCTCAGTCGTTTAAGTGTCCAGCTCTTGATATTGGCTCAGGTCATGATCTCACAGGCATGAGATCGAGCCTCAAGCCCCATGTCGGGCTCCGCACTGGGCATGGAGCCTACTTGGGATTCTCTCTTTTCTTCTCTCTCGGTCCTTCTCTCACTTGTGCGCGTGCTCTCTCAAAATAAATATATAAACTTAAAAGGGGGGGGAGGTTAAAACTATAAAATTCTTAAAAGAAAACATAGAAATAAATCTTCATGATTTTTGCTTAGTCAATGGCTTCTTAGATAGAACCAAAAGCACAAATAACAACAATAAAAAGGATAAATTGGGCTATATCAAAATTTAAAACTTTTGTGCTCAAATGATACCATTAAGAAAATGAAAAGACAACCTACAGAATGGGAGCAAATATTTCCAAGTTATATATATAAGAGACTTGTACCCAGATTTTATATATAAAAATGTTTTACAATTCAATAAGAAAAAGAGAACCCAATTAAAATCAGGCAAAGGTGTTTTAGATTCTGTATGTCCCTCTTTCTCTACCCCTACCCCACTCAAGCTATCTCTCTCTCTCTCTCAAAAATAAACAAACACTAAAAATTTTTTTAAAAATCAGGCAAAGGATCTAAACACACATTTCTCAGGAAGATATACAAAGAGACAATAAGCACATGAAGAGATGCTCAACATCATTAGCCACAAGAAAATGCACGTCAAAGCCACAATGAAATACCATTCCACATCCGCTAGAATGACTAGAGTAAAAAAGACAGTAACAAATATTGATCAAACTGTGGACAAATTGAAACCTTCATTCTATTGGTCAAAATGTAAAATGGTACAGCCACTTTGGAAAAAAATCTGGTGGTTCCTCAAAAGGTAAACAGTTTCCACATTTTCCACCATTTCTACCCCTAGGTATGTATCCAAGAGATATGAAACAGGTCCACTCAAAAACTTGTACACAGATATTCACAGTAGCACTATTCATAAGAGGCAAAAAGTAGAAGCAACCCAAATGTTTATCAATTGATAAACAGATAAATAAAATTTGGTATATCCACACCATGGAATATTCTTTGGCAATAGAAAGAAATGAAGTACTAATCTATTCTATAACAAGGATGAACCTTGAAAACACGCCAAGTGAAAGAAGCATCATATTATTGTATGACTTCAATGTCCAGATTAGGCAAATCTATAGACTAAAGTAGGTTAGTGCTTGCCTAGAGCTGGAGGGGTATCGGTGGTAGGGGGTGAATGAAGAAAAGAGTGACTGCTAAGGAGTACTGGGTTTCTATTTTGGGAGAATGGAATATTCCAAAATTAGATTATTGTAATGGCTGCACTGTAAACATCACTTCAAAAATTGTACACTTTAAGTGATTGCAGAATATGTACCCATATCTCAATAAAGCTGTTTATTAAAAAAAAAAAAGTCTGAGCAAGAGGTAATGTTTTAAAATTCTGAGAGTCATTATCCAATCCTCTAGTCATTCACTCCATATGTACTAAACACCTTCTTAATGTTTCCATGTGACATTAATATTGTATGTATGTAATTATTAATATATGACAATGGCTTAAAAGTGGTAAGTGAAATTCTGTCACTATATCAGTTTGGTATGAAATTATAGTCTATTAGGAATGTACACAGATGATGAAATCAACAATGAACAAAACTGAAATAAAGACCCTGTCAAAAGCTAGAGACAAAAAGAAAACCCTGAAAGCAGCAAGAGGAAAACAACTCCTCAGAAACCACAGATGGCTAGAAGTCAGTGGGTTGATACACGTAAAGTACTAAAAGAAAAATAACTACTAAAGAATTCTATATCCAGCAAAATTATCCTTCAAAATGAAGGTGAAATAAAGATATTCTCAGATAAGATCAAAGAAAAGTGTTGCTAATAAACTTGCCATGTAAGAAATACTAAAAAAGTTCTTTAGATTAAAAAAACTTGATACCCCAAATCTATATGAATTAAAAACCCTGATAATTATGAAGATAAATGTAAAAGTTGGTATGATTTTTTTCACTTTTCTCCTCTCAACTGATTTAAATGACAATTGCATAAAAAAATAATTACAAAACCAATGTTTGGCTTCTAATATCCAAGGATGTAATACACATGACAAGGGGGCTCCTGGGTGGCTCAGTCAGTTAAGCATCTGACTCTTAAAATCTCAGCTCAGGTCATGATCTCACAGTTCTTGAGTTCGAGCCCCACATTAGGCTCTGTGCTAATGGTAAGGAACCTGCTTGGGATTCTGTCTCTCCTTCTCTCTGCCCCCTTCCCTCCTTGAGCACACATGCATGCTCTCTCTCTCAAAATAAACTTAAGTATAAAATAAAAAAAGAAGGCAGCAAGGGAAAAACAAAAGAGGGAGAATAAGAAAAAGCAACATATAGAAAATAAGCAGCAAATGGGAGGCATAAATCCAATCACAGCAATAATTAACATTAAATGTAGATATACTGAACACTCCAATCAAAAAGCAGAGATTGTCAGACTGGATAAAAAAAATCCAACTATATGCTATGTACAACAGAAACATTTTAGCTTCAAAAGCTGTAAGTCAAAGGATGAGTTTAAGCAGTACCAAAATAAAAAACAATTGGGAAAAAATATAGTTTAAGACAAAAGATTACAAGAGAAAAAAGGGCACATTTTATAATGACAAGTTGTTAATTCATGAAGATGTTAACAATTATAAACAAATACACAACTAACAGAGGCTCAAAATACATGAAATAAAAACTGAGAGAATTAAGGGAGAAATAGACAATTCAATAAAAATAGTTGGAAATTTCAAAACTACTCAATAATGGATAGAGCAACTGGACAGGAAATCAGCAAATATAGAGAAAACTTGAAGAGCTCTATCAACTAACTTGACCTATCTAGTAGTTAGCTATCATTTCACCCCAAAACACCAGAATACACATTCTTTTCAAGTACACATGGAACATTCTCCAGCAAGACCATACGCTGGGCAAAAAAATTAGTAAACAACGGCCCATGGGCCAAATCTTACCATGGTTAGAAAGAACATACATAGCTGTATTTCAAAACAGAAGGTATTTATTGCTTCACCTTTAAAGAAAAAGCTTAGGGACCTCTAGGGTAAACCATAAATTAAAACTCAATAAATGAAAAAGAACTGAAGTTACAAAGTATGTTCTCTAACAACAATAGAATTAGATATCAACAATAGAAGTAAATTTGGGAATCCACAATATTTGGAAATTAAAAAACACGCTTCTAAATAACCCATGGATCAAAATGCAATTTGAAGAGATTTTGAACCGGGGCACCTGCCTGGGTAAATTAGGTAAATCATGGGACTCTTGATCTCATGGTTATGAATTCAAGTCCCACACTGGGTATAGAGTTTACTTTAAAAACAAAGCAAAACAAAACAAAAACCACACATGGGGCCCTGAGTGGCTCGGTCAGTTGAGCATCTGACTTTGGCTCAGGTCATGATCTTGTGGTTTACAAGTTTGAGCCCCATGTTGGGTTCTGTGCTGAGAGCTCACAGCCTGGAGCCTGCTTCAGATTCTGTCTCTCTCTCTCTCTCTGCCTCTCCTCCACTCGTGCTCTGTCTCTCTCCCAAAAATAAATTAAAAAAAATTTAAAAGCAGGTATTTTGAATTGAATGAAAGCATAGTTTATGAAAATACATGGTATATATAAATATTAAAGTATTTATATATTTAACCTTCTGCATTAGAAAAAGAGGACATCAAATCAAATTAAAAAAACCTAAGTTTCAGTCTTCGTTAGAATAAGAGCAAATTAAACCCAAAGAAATAAGAAGAAAATAATAAAAATTAAAGTGGAAATCAAATAAGTAGAAAAGAGAAATAGAGATTTTTATGAAAACACAGGGATCAACAATTTGAAAAAGGACATGACTGGATAGCTTTATGATTTCGAAACTCAACATAAAGGCTGAATTCTCCTGCTGCTGGAGTTATGATACTTAAGAGAGAGAAGGAGGCCACAAAGGCCTAGCTGGCAGTACATGAGCCCCAAGGAGAATGATGCACGGCTCTAGGCTGTAAAGCAAAAGGCAAGGAAAGTCCAAGGAAGAAGCAAGAAGGTGATGAAGCTACAGGTGACTCCACAAAGGAGAATAAATCTCTAGCCTCAGAACAGAGTAAGGATGATGATGACCACCAGCAAAGGTGTGGAAGGGATCATCAACATCAAGAACCACAACTGGGTGGCACAGATAATTAGAAAAGTCACACAAGTGGATATGGACAAGCCAAAGGAGCATTTTTTTTTTTTTGAGAGAGAGAGAGAGACAGAGCAGGGGTGAGGGAGGAGCAGAGAGAGAGGGAGACACAGAATCGGATAGCATAAATCACCCAAGTATAAAAAACTTGCAGATAATATTCTAAAATATTCTATTCCAGTACTATAAAGGGACATTTAAAGGACAGTCATAATTAGCTTTCAATACACTACTGATAGATTAGTAATACTGATTTATATTCTAGCCCAAGATCAATTTCTATTGCTAAATGCAATTCTCTTCAGAACTTTAGAAGAAATAAATCACTGATTCTATTTATAAGGTCATACAACTGAGATGTATTCAAATGCTTTATATCTCAAGATGGCGACATCCTGAATAGGAAGGTGCACCTGGTATAAATAACTATCTTCCAATATTTTGCTTTAAAATTGTGCTAAAAAAAAAGAAAATGGATGGCAATTATACAACAAATGCCTATCAATGTTAACTTTTAATTATTACCCTATCAGGGGGTGCCTGGGTGGCTCAGTCGGTTGGGCAGCTGACTTCAGCTCAGGTCATGATCTCATGGTTCAGGGGTTTGAGCCCTGCATAGGGCTCTGTGCTGACAGCTAGCTCAGAGTCTGGAGCCTGTTTCGGATTCTGTATCCCTCTCTCTGACCCTCCCCTGCTCACACTGTCTCTCAGAAATAAATAAAACATTTAAAATTAAAAAAAAAAATAATTATTACTCTGTCGGGCTATATATCAAGCAAAAGACCATCTCAATATAAAAAATAGTCAGTATTGCAAAGGAAGATCAAGAACCTGCTAAAGATCCACAAAGGTAACATATATATAAACACACACACACACAAAATAATGGAAAAACAGGCAACTAAAATGACTAAAAAGTGGAAAATTCTGTTTTCTTTTTTTAAAAAAAAGACTGGGTATGGAAATCTAAAAGAAATCTCTTAATGAGAACAGCTGATAAGGCATTTTTAGTAATTTATAATGCTGAGAAGTGTTAACGCTGAAAATAAAAGCGGATACCTAGTTTTCAAATTCAGAAGTCCTTTAGCACGTTTAGTCTTTTCTGTCTGGAGACTTCAGTTTGTAATGAATAAAGGCTACACTATTGATGACTCTTCACTGAGATTTAAGAAATAAAATTCTTTATCTGCTAATTGGTGCTAAGTATCAAGGACTTTATTGGTTGGAGTAGACAGAAGAAAATGGTTAAGAGGCTTCACAGAAACAACCCCTGCTGGCACATTACCCACTAGAGAAGACAAAGACTACTTATGTGAACTCTAAGTCTCCAGATTAAAATCACCAAAAAAGTCCCTGCGTTTAGCACCAAGTCTAAACTCTATAAACAGAAGCCAAACAATTTTCAGCTTATTTAACAAGTGTCATAATTTTTATTGCTTCTATAATTTTTCACTAAGCTAGTGAAGTGTCACTTAAACAATTTATAACTTTTGATATAAACTAACTTAAGCAGTTACTTATCTTCCAAATTTCCAAACCATTTCACAGTAGCACAAAAGTCAGATGGAAAGATAATTGAACTCTAAATATGGAACTCCCTTTTAAAAGCAAAATGACTTCCCTCTAGTTTTTTATTAATCTACAGGATCAATTCAGAAACTGTTTTGGAGTAACTTTTTGTTTACTCTGGACAAGTGAAATCACTACATTACATGAAAAACTACTAATTTGCCTATTAGCCTATATATACTCCCCCCCCCCCAAAGCCTACTTTTATTCTTATTAGTCCCACATCCAGTACTTTTATTTATTAATTTTTTTGGTGTCTTTAAACATATTGGTAAAATTCCAAAACTGTTTTTTTAAACAAATTAACGTTTTAGTATATGTTAGGTACTGCAGCTGTAATACAAAAATGTACTCACTGCAGCTGTAATAACAAAAATGTACTCACACTGTTATAGAATTAATAAAATTTAAGACCTAATTTTGATGTGAATATGATACAGTATTTTTCATGAAAAGAAAAAGGGAGGGGCGCCTGGGTGGCTTAGTTGGTTACGCGTCCGGCTTTCGCTTAGGTCATGATCTCACAGTTCGTGGGTTCGAGCCCCGCATTGGGCTCTGTGCTGACTGCTAGCTCAGAGCCTGGAGCCTGTTTCAATCTGTGACTCCCTCTCTCTCTCTGACCCTCCCCTGCTCGTGCTGTCTCTCTCTCTCCTAGAAATAAATAAAATATTTTAAAAAAAAAAAAAAAGGGGGGGTGACTTTCAGTTTAACCAGCAACTGTATGAGTAACAAATTTGAAACAGTGTTACTCAGGGGGAAGAAAATAATGGTAACATAAATGTTCCAGCCACTTAGTTCTTTGGTAGTTCACATGTTTACATACTATCATCTGTAACCCCATCTAATGATGACTTTAAAGAGGAGTCTCTTTCTCCTTCTCCTAAGAATCCTATTCATCATTCCACTTCTCTGACTAATTCATAATGAAAGATGTACCCAAAACAAAAGGCCTGCATCTCACCTTATAAACTACAGTTATGAAGGTGTGCATTTTGGGAACATAAAACATATGCTTTAAGAAATAGGTATTCTAGGGGCGCCTGGGTGGCCTAGTCGGTTAAGCGTCCGACTTTCGCTTGGGTCATGATCTCGCGGTTCGTGGGTTCGAGCCCCGCATCGGGCTCTGTGCTGACTGCCAGCTCAGAGCCTGGAGCCTGTTTCAGAGTCTGTGATTCCCTCTCTCTCTGACCCTCCCCTGCTCATGCTGTCTCTATCTCTCTCCTAGAAATAAATAAAACATTAAAAAAATTAAAAAAAAAATTAAAATAGGTACTCTAGGGGTGCCTGGGTGGCTCAGTCAGTTAAGTATCCGACTTTGACTCAGGCCATGATCTCACAGTTCATGAGTTCAAGCCCCGCATAGGGCTCACTTCTGTCAGTGCAGAGCCTGCTTCAGATCTTCTGTTCTCCCCGCCTCACTCTTGTGCTCTCTCTCAAAAGTAAATAAACATTAAGAAAGAAAGAAAGAAAGAAAGAAAGAAAGAAAGAAAGAAAGAAAGAAAGAAAGAAAGAAAGAGAAAGAAAGAAAGAAAGAAAGAAAGAAAGAAAGAGAAAGAAAGAAAGAAAGGAAAAGAAAGGTGTATTCTATTCAGGAACTATTTGCCTAGGTTTTTCTTTCTCAGTAAGGCTTAAAATATTCTTCCTCTATGTGAAAATTAGAGCAGGGCCTATGAGCAATGCAATGGTTGGCTAAATAAATTGAACTAAAGTCATACCACACTTACAAAGTACATATTCCTGACCACGGTTTCCCAATATAAATTCAGTTCATTATCTTCAACTTGTTTAATTCATAAAGCACTTCTTAACTTAGATATTCAATCCAATCCCACCAAAGGTACGTAATTTAAAATGTAACCATAAGCCATCTTTACATAGTTCCAAAAGACCCCAAGAGAATGCTGCTATTTGAAACAGAATAGTTATTTTTAGGATGCCTGGGTGACTCAATCCGTTGAGCATCCAATTTCAGCTCAGGTCATGATCTCATGGTTCATGGGTTTGAGCCCCATATCGGGCTTTGCACTGACATAACAGATCCTGCTTTGGATTCTCTGTTTCCCTCCCTCTCTCTCAAAAATAAATAAGCATTAAAAACAATTTAAAAAACCCAGAATAATTATTTTTGACAAAAATGAAATTTATCTGTAAAGAAGAGATTCTTTAGAAAGGCTCTTTCAGTAACAAATCAAATTTCACATACCTGTTATATCAAGAACAGAAGGAGATGCAATGTAGTATCTATGAACTGTTTCAAGAAGTTGAGCACCATGGCCTTGACCTTGAAATGGAGTCAGTATCAGCATCTGACTACAGTAAAGAAATGATTTTAAAATTAAAATATCGTAACATCTGTTTAAAAATTGCAAATCACCATAGTATTAAGAACATTTCAAAGTTAGTGTGGATTTTTTTTTTAGTCAACCTTCCAGATATCCAAAAATTATCAAGATATGCAAAATGGTTTAATCTTCCACACTGTTTCAAAGGAACAATGGCATAAATCAGTACATAGCCAATGAATACTGGTGATTTTTTTAAACAAATCAACACTATTATAACAAGTATTGGAAACTTCAGCAGTTCCTTCTTCTGAAATAAAAGACAAGGCACGTGTTATACCGCCAATTACCTTACACGTGGCCGGGTTTTGTCTGGGTACACATAGTAATTATAGACTGTCATGTAGCCTACGGTCGCAAAGAGCGTAGCTCCATCCTTATTATACTTCTCAAATCTGCAGATAAAACAGAAAGCCAAGCAGGTCAATTACAGTCGCGCTCCCATGCAGTGTCCATTTTCTTTTCCATTCTCTGACTGAATTTTCAGTGTCAGCAAGCTACTCTGTGAGGGCCCAATGGGTACACCTGCTATGTTCTGAATGTACAATTCACTTAATTGGTGTGCAGCAACTTGGATAAATCAGACCTCTTTACATCACTTCAGTGCACTTGCCTATTATAAAGATGAATAGGTGGCAAGTAAAAGAAAACACAGGCAAAGCTCATTTTACTGTTTAAGCCTACATTCAGGGCCCTAACGGACAACAGCATTTAATTCAGCTCTATTCTCAAGGTCTCCGAAAGCATAATGAAGGAAAACTCAAGCCTCATAAACAATAGTTTTTCTTTCCTGGGAAAAATATCATTATACTGTCCCAATAATTGGGCCGCCACAATTAAAATGCTGGCTTTGTGGAGGTAATAAGGTCTACTGTTGCTTTAGAACTGTACTTACACTAGAAAGTAGTGCCATCTTTCATCATCCACGTCAATAAAGCTAGCAGTTTCAATAAACCACATCAAAAAGGTCTGAAGCCTTTCATGATATTCTCGAAAGCCTCTACATGTCATGTCAGCCTAGGGAAAAAGCCAGGAAAAGTCAGGTGAAACTCATCACAGAGGTAAGTGAAAGTCTGCAGAACACAAAACTATCCTGTGGGAAAATGTTTAGAAGTCTCAGATTAAGATGTGTACACAGACACATACAAAATAGATCTTTGTTTTTAATGCTGACTGAAATTTGTTTCCCGAGCTTAGAATGAGTCACTGAAAATAATGCAACAAAACAGCACACAGACAGTTTCAGGCAAATGGAGTACTTGTATCCAAGAACTATTTAGATTTATCTTTACCTTGTATATCTGAAAGGTAAAGTTTTCTCCTCCTGTTGGACTGAGAACAGAGTATGTATGGAGTAAGGTTCCAAATGGCTTGAAATCGACTTCTTTTTCCAGCAAAGAGAGAAAGTCATTCGTGTTTGTACAAAATCCAGGTGGAATGATTTGTCTAATTTTGCCCTCAACATCATCTGCCTAAGGAAAGAGGTTAAAGGACATAAGAAAAAATTAATTACAAATTTGACTTTTAGCTGATTATAGTTAATTTCTTTGAATTGGACAAAACCCCACAAAAATAACAAAAATGCAGTTCCTAGTTAAACTATAGAAGAAAACACATGGAGAACTAACAAAGGATGAGTTCTGTGTGCACAAGAGACTACCAAACTGGAGATGAATATAAGTATAATAAAGAAATAAAAAAAGAGGCAAGTAACCTGAAATCAAGTGCAAGAATGAGGGCAATGCAATTGAAATTTCTAACATCATACAGAAAATACTGACTATATCCCTTTAGGACAATTTGAACTAGCCCAAACAAACAAAAAAAAAAGCTTATTATTTTATGTGTGTCAAGAAGACCATATTATCCAAGATCACAAGCAGTAGTAAGGTGAGGCTACAGTCTGACCAAACGAATAGCAAACTCACATTAACAAGTAGACAGGTCATAACTCCTTCATACACTAAACTCAGTATTAAGATGACAATTTTAAAAATATACCCACTTAGGACATACATAATTTATATGAATGGATATATTATCCACTCATCCCTATAATGTGACACAAATTTTATAGACTTGGATTTGTGACAGTAGAAAGAGACAAGCCTGGACAACAAAATTAAACTCAGAGACTAAAATTACCCTTGTTAAACAACCTCAATGAATGTTAAAACTATCAGCTGAGCAGACTTCATAATCCCTTTCAGAACCCCAAAAGACCACTTGATTGAATACATTTACTACTTCTCTTTAACCATGAATATTTGATGAAGTCTTACAATAAAGTATTACTGCTTCTCACCAGGCAATAAAACTTAATGAATTGGTCTCAACTTAACAAAACCTTATCCCTCAATACAGTCCCTAAAAGCCTGACATTACATTCAACAAAATGAGCCTGCATTCTATTCAAACTTTTTCCTGAACAATGAGGCCAGGTTTTTACTTAATGGAGTTTGCCGTGAGTTCAGCTGTAATGTTTGTATTGTATCTATTTCCACAAGGACTGACACAAGAACACTTTGTGTTAACTTACTAAGCAGCTCTTTCATACCGTTTACATGCATGATGGGTATTAGTTCTAAACCAAGACCCTTGCTACTTAGCATTCAAAACAGGGAAATTAAGATGCTTAGGACAAAATACACTACAAAAGGCTAATACAACATGCTACTAATTCCTATCCTTTCAACCATCTTTTAACTAAGTAGAAGCAATGCACCTGCAGATGAATAGCACTTTATTATCATTCAGTTACAATTTAGGATAGAGAGCCAAGGATGGAGTTTATCACAAACAAGTTTTATTATTTTAATGCTCTGCTACCACCAACATTTATACATAACTTGTTTTAGCTATAAAAAAGAGCTATTATTGAAAACACAGCTCTTCAATATTTTGCCCAACAGCTTATTTCTAATGCATACATCAGTCCTTGCAGTTCATTCTCAAGTCAAATTGCATTTGATATTTTTTGTTTAAAGTGCCATCTAATGTGAAGAAACCATCTTAAACCATATAAACATTATAGAATATGTACAACTTCAATAAGTACAAGAGGAAACTGTAATAATAAGGTATAGTTTTAATCAGTCTGAAGTATGGCAATTAACATCCAAAGTAGTGATGGGTAAAGTAGTATAATTTTAATCCAAGTTTAAAAGAAGTTAAGAAACATTACTTTTAAATAAAGAGGTTTATAACCTATCAGCTCAAAAGAAAACACTTCAAAGCATTTACAGTGTATGTAACTGTAACTCCTGAAAACTTTCCCTACATCCTGTCTTCTCAACAAGGCATTACAAAATATGATCAAATAACTTCACATATCTTGCATCAAATGTAGTTCAAAGATTTCTTAGAAACTAAGTTTCAAGTAGTGGTTCTGGTGGAAGACAGAGCAACCCAAAGGTCTGAGCTCAATAAAGCTAAAAGAGAGGTAATGTTTAAATGTTTAGCCTTCAAAGGATACCTATTTATCGCAATAAATATCTTCAAATAAATTTTTTGCTTTGGGCAAGTTCATACTTATTTAAGCACTTTTACAGCGGAATAAAAGACTAAGTTTAAAATCAAGGAAATCTGTTATATATAACAAGTTAGAAAAAACATGTATTGAATATATTACATAAAATACATAGCATAAAACCAAATGGCTCTTCAAACCTAGAATTCAGAATCTTACTTCGCTAAAGGAAAAATGTATGCATTTCTCTACCAAATACGTTGTTTTAAGAAAAAAATTCCATAACCAACCTGTCTTAGAAATCTGTACTCTTTACTAATTTAGTTCAGTTAAATATTCAGTCTTCATACTGGATTACTGGCCAAATAATGAAAATAGAGAAAAAACAATCTCATTAAAAAATTTTTAACATTTTTAATATTTATTTGTTTATTTGTTTTAGTAGGCTCTACCCCCAATATGGGGCTTGGAATCACAACCCCTGTATCAAGACTTGCATACTAGTCTGAGCCAGCCAGGCACCCCTATCTCATCTTTTCAAAATTTAATGTAGAATCAAAGATTAACTGAAACTTTTTAGTTCCAATGCTTGCTGTTAGAAGTTTAGATTCTGTTTCTGAAGGTCACTATAAAACTGCCTATTTTCAATATTTTTTTTTAATTTTTTAATATTTTATTTATTTATGAGAGAGAGACAGCATGAGCAGAGAGAGAGGGAGATACAGAATCTGAAACAGGCTCCAGACTCTGAGCTAGCTGTCAGCACAAAGCCCAACGCGGGGCTCGAACCCATGAACCATGAGATCATGATCTGAGCCAAAGTCAGACGCTCAACCGACAGAGCAACCCAGGCTCCCCTTCAATATTATTTTAAATCTCAATTAAAATTAAAGAAAAAAATGTACTTCTAGATAAGATATTAAGCATTCATGAATAGATCAAGAATCCAGAATACAACCTGATACATTAATTAATAAAGACATGCCTTACAAATGTTTTCCAAACATTTAGCAATATCTTTTTAAAAAGGAAAGAATAAAGGTAATTATTATACTATTTAGTTCTTAGGTGAGTCATGATGAAATATTTTAGATTATATAATCTCACACTATGATTATTTCAATTTCCAGAGTTCTATAACTTGTTACATATGAGATGTTCCCAGAAAGCAATTTTTGCTTTTCCTCATCACTGCATAAAGTAATGTGTCTGAGAATAACTGGCAGTCTGCTATGATATAAATATGTTTATACCTTATCTGTATTTATACACAACTGAAAACCAAATGACAGCTTTAGTATTTTATCCTAAACAGCACCATTTGTGTAAATTAGTCTATGGTGAGCTCTTTTTGAAATAATGATTTAAAAAAGGCTTGTTAAGTAGGTGCTCCTTTACTTGGCTAAAGTGGCAAACTTAGTATTGACTAGAATCTAAGATCTACTAAAAATACAAGCCAAAAAAATTTCCATATCTGCTTAATTTACTCAATCTTACATTACCTGACAACATGTCTGGAAATATAAATATTGTTAGGGAAGTTAACAGTGTGAACTTTTTCATTACTGGAAGAACAAAAGTGGTATCCTATTGATTTATACTGCATTAGTATTTTGCTACCTAAGCTTACATATAAGATTCTAAGACAGAAATCTCAATATATAATTTTAAAGCTTCTTTTATTTTATGAAAAGCATTACTAAGAACACTGTCACAATTATCAAAAAGAGCATAGTGAAATATTAGCTACCAAAGATTATTTTTTCAATTAAATTTTTATAGGTGCATAAGGATTTTCTTTAAGATGCTAAAGAATCCAGAAAATTTTATTTTTATTTAATATAATTTACTGTCAAATTGGCTTACATACAACATTCCAGAACATTTTTAAAATGTGCTCTTATCTACTCTCAAATTCAATCCATATTAGTAGAAGATAAGGATAAAATAGATGGCTGAAATTCACAGATAATACAAACTGTACCCATATATTTCGACTTTCTCTACTAAACCTTTTCCCAGAAATGCTAGCAATTAGCAAGACTGAACAATCTTAGTTATACTCCCTTGCACTAAAAAGCAATGAAATTACCTCAAGAAAAAGCAGGAGACTCTGAAAGGTGTAAGACCTTGATGAAAGAAACTGAAGACAACACAAATAAATGGAAAAGACATACTGTGCTCATGTTTGTACTACTCAAAGCAATCTACAGTTTCAATGTGCCCTCCATCAAAATACCAACCACATTTTTTCACAGAACTAGAACAAAGATCCTAAAATTTGTGTGGAACCACAAAAGGCCTTGCACAGCCAAAGCAATCCTGAGAAAGAACAACAAAGCTAGAGGTATCATGCTCCCTGATGTCACACTATACTAGACTACAAAGCTATAGTTATTTAAACAGTATGGTATTGGCACAAAAACAGAGATCAAGAGAATACAACAGAAAGCCTAGTAATATACCCATGCATATATGGTCAATCAATGACAAAGGAGACAAGAATAAACAACAGGAAAAGACTGTCTCTCCAATAAATGGCACTGGGAAAACTGGACAACTGCATGCAAAAAATGAAACTGGACCACTATCTTACACCGTATACAAAAATAAATTCAGGGGCGCCTGGGTGGCTTAGTTGGTTAAGCGTCCGACTTTCGCTTAGGTCATGATCTCGCGGTTCGTGGGTTCGAGCCCCGCGACGGGCTCTGTGCTGACTGCCGGCTCGGAGCCTGGAGCCTGTTTCAGAGTCTGTCACTCCTTCTCTCTCTGACTCTCTCCTGCTCGCTCGCTCTCTCTCTCTCTCTCTCGCTCTCTCTCTCTCTCTCTCTCCCCCCCTAGAAATAAATAAAACATTAAAAAAATAAATAAATAAATTCAAAATTTTTGATTACACACTTGAATATAAGACTTGAAGCCATGAAACTCCTTTAAGAAAATAGGGAATAAACTCTTTTACATTGATCTTCGCAATATTTTTTTAGACTACACTCCTCAGGCAAGGGCAACAAAAGCTAAAGTAAACAAATGGGATCACATCATACTAAAAAGTGGAGAAAAGGGAACCCTCATAACTGTTGGTGGAAATGTAATCAGTGCAGCCATGATGGAAAACAGTATGAAGGTTCCTCAAAAAATTAAAAACAGAACTACTACAAGACCCAGCAATTCCACTTCTGGATATTTATCAGAAGAAGATGAAAACACCAGCTCAAAGAGACACAAGCACCCTGTATTCACTGCATTATTTATAATAGCCAAGATGTGAAAGCACTGTAAGTGTCCACTGATAGATGAATAAATATTGGATATATATAAATACACACACACACAATGCAATATTACTCAGTCATAAAGAAATAAAATCTTGCAATTGCAACAACATGGATGGACCTACAGGGTATTATGCAAAGTGAAACCTAAAAAACAAAGCATGCAAACAAAATAAAACAGATTCATAGATACAGGAAACAAACTCATGGTTACTAGACAGGGAGGTGGATGGGGAAGAGGGGGCAGACAAAATAGGTGAAAGGCATTAAGACACACAAAATTCCAGTTATAAAATAAAGAAGTCATGGGGATGTCACATACAGCACAAGGAATGTACTCAGTAATATTGTAATAACTTTGTATGGTAACAGACGGTAACTGGACTTGTCATGAGGATCATTTCATAATGTATAAAAATACTGAAAAGAAAAAAAAACTGAATCACTATCATGTATACCTGAAACTACTAGGATACTGTATGTCAGTAATACTTTAAAAAAGGAAAAAGGTGTCAGGAGATATTAATAAAAGCAAAGGTCAAAGATAACCATAAGATGAACAAACCATCAGTGTCTGAATAATCGAGTTTATTGTAGTAAAATTCAGAATAATTATGTTGCCTTTAAAGATGACGGCTAATGGAGATGTTTTATAGGCGTCCTTATTGTGACTAAAAAATTTTACATGCAAGCAGTAACTCATCTAAAAAAAAATTTTTTTTTTAACGTTTTATTTATTTCTGAGAGAGAGAGAGAGACAGCATGAGTAGGGGAGGGTCAGAGAGAGAGGGAGACACAGAATCTGAAACAGGCTCTGTCAGCACAGACCGCGACGGGGGGCTCAAACCCACGAACCGTGAAATCATGACGTGAGCCAAAGTTGGCCGCCCAACCAACTGAGCCACCCAGGTGCCCCAAGAACTCATTTTGAAAAAGGAAAATGGATGATGAAAGATTAATTTAATAGTAAAAGCCTAATAAACAAATTGACTACTAAGTTGATTTGCTACGGTTTCTGACCACCTAAAAGAGTATATTTTTCACATACAAAAATACTACTACCCAGTATAGTCTGTGAAAACTGACTATATATATGATATGTAATAGTCTCAAACATAATACATCTAAAACAAAAATTTGATTTTTTTTTTGCCCACTTATACCTTCCTCTCCATTCTTCCCTCTAAAGTTAATAGCACTATTATTAAGTTTAAGCAATAGGGTTCTCCTTGTTCCTCTTTTCCATATCACCATTATTAATTCAATGATAGCAAAGTCTACTGATTCTACCTTCAAAATATATCCTCAATCAACCAACTAAATGTAGTTGCCTGTAGGGGCGCCTGGGTGGCTTAGTCGGTTAAGCGTCCGACTTTCGCTTAGGTCATGATCTCGCGGTTCGTGGGTTCGAGCCCCGCGTCGGGCTCTGTGCTGACTGCCAGCTCAGAGCCTGGAGCCTGTTTCAGAGTCTGTGACTCCCTCTCTTTGACCCTCCCCTGCTCATGCTCTCTCTCGCCTATAAATAAATAAAAATATTAAAAAAAAAAATAAAGAAGTGCCTGTGGTAGCAACACTTCTTAAAAAGAAAAAATGTAGTTGCCTGTAACACTGCAATGTTCTGGTCTCCCTTCTTTCACTCTCTCCCCTTACAGTGTATTCTCTGCAGAGCAATCAAAATAATCTTTTAAAAATATAAGTCATATGACCCTTACCTACCTAAAACCTCTAAAGACTATCTACTGTTCTTACCCAATAAGATCTAGTTTTGCCAACACCTTCATCTATCCTTCTTTTCATTACCACAATGATTTAACATTGATGATCTTTCTGAGTGTTCTCATTTCAAGGCCTTTGCATATACTATTCCCTTTGTTTACTATGCTCTTCCTTCAGATTATGACATTATTACATTGGCTCCTCTTCATTCAGTAACCAGCAAAATGTTTCTTCATAACACTATTTAGTATTTGTTTATTAACTGTTACTCCTAGCTAGAGTATAAGCTCCATGAGAGGAATGATTGTGCCACTATATTATCAAGAAGACAGAGGTACGGTGGAATTAACATTCTCAATACAAACCGTGACAGAAGAGGCCATTCCCCCAACTCTTTCTTTTTTTGTAAGGGAAAAAAAAGTCTTTGCTTGAACATGTAATTTAATTTAAATAAATCATCTTCAATCATGAAGTATATAATCCTACAAAAAGACACCATAAAAGATTGATTCCTTACTCCTAACAGAGCACTTCTAAATGGGAAAACCTGGTTTTCAAGAATGGAACAATTAGAAGTCAATGCAAATACAAAGCTATTTCACGGCAAATAGTATTTGGAAGATTTACCAATAACTAAGTCAATACTTCCTTTGGAAGAAATCAATCCAGCACTATCAGCTGGAACTTAAAAAAGAAACCAAAACCTTCAAGTGACAGTGAATTTTGTACCACACAAGGAAACTACTACCCGCATTTTTAATAAGGGCATCTAGCTGGGCCTGAGAATTTAACAATCTAATAAGAAACATCAGAGAAAAACTCCACTTTAATAAGTTTATATTACTATAATAAGTTTATATTAATGCTAGTTTACCGAGCATTGTATGAATTTGGGCAAGTCCTTTACAAGAAAACAAAATTTTAAAAATTAAAATAATTTTTTATTTTATAAAATAAAAATAATTTATAAATATTTAAAAAATAAATTTTTTAAAATTTTAAAATAAAATATTTAAAAAATAAATTTATAAAAATAAAAATAATTATTTTATTTTATAAAATAAAAATAATTTAAAATTAAAATTAAAAAGAACAATAAAAAGAACCAAATCAACCAGTCCCAAATCACGGAGAGGTTTTAGCCAAAAAAAGATGGAGCATGAGACTGGCAAAAATTTAAGTCAGAAGTTAAAGTCCATTTAGAGCCTTGAAAAAGTCAGTTTAGGCAAACCATGAGAGACTCTTGAATGCAGAGAACAATCTGAGGGCTGATGCGGGTGGGAGGGAGGGAAAGGGGGGTGATGGGCATGGAGGACGGCACTTGTGGGGATGAGCACTGGGTGTTATATGGAAACCAACTTGACAATAAACTAAGAAAAAAAAGAAAAGAAAAAGTTAGTTTAATTGCTAATGCTTTAGGAACTGCTACTTCTACAGAAAGTTGTTATACCAGTAGGCAGTAATACAGAAGATCTTTGCCTAGTTATGCGTAGCACAGTATTATCAATATGACACATCGGATTTGATAAAACTTCCTGAATTCCAAGTCCAAAGGATAAGATTTTACTATAAGAATGCAACTTCCAGGAGCACCAGGGTGGCTCAGTCAGTTAAGGGTCTGACTTTGGCTCAGGTGATGGTCTTGCAGTCTGTGGGTTCGAGCCCTGCACTGGGCTCTATTCTGACAGCTCAGAGCCCAAAGCCTCCTCTGGATTCTGTGTCTCTTATTCTCTCTCTGCCCCTCCCCCACTCGCATTCTGTCTCTCTCAAAAATAAACATTAAAAAAAATTTGTTTTAAATAAGAATGCAACTAACTTCCAATTCTGTAAATGTGATTCAGTGACAAAAATGGCATTTCATTTAAAAAACTCAATTCTGAAATAATTCTTGGTGAAAAGTTTCAAAGTCTTGAAGGAAGGGAGATGGGGGGATGGGTTAAATAGGTAATGGGGACCAAGGCGTACACTTGTTATAATGAGCCCTGGGTGACAACATATGGAAGTGTTGAGCCACTATGTGGTATACCCAAAACTAGTATTACACTGTATGGTAACTAACTGGAATTTAAACAAAACCTTAAAGAGAAAAAAATGTTTCAGTGCTTTTAAATAGGAATGCCCAGAAACAGAACTCTAAAACATAAAATTTTCTTTTCTTTTTATAGTTTATTTATTTATTTGAAGAGAGAAAGAGCATGCACACAAGCCAGGAAGGTGCAGAAGAAGAGACAGAATCCCAAGTAGGCTCCACATTACCTGAGCAGAGATCAGGAATCTGATGCTTACCTGACTGAGCCACCTAGACATCCCAAGACATACAGTTTTCTTAAGGTCCCTCTGGGATTCATGTCCATCCCAAACATGCAAAATACACTCATCCCATCCCAACATCCCCAAAAGTTTCAACCATTCCATCATCATCTCAAGTCCAAAATGTCATTATCTAATTAAGTATGAGTGAAACTCTGGGTATAAAACCTCATGGGCCAAAATTCTACCTGCAATACTTTGAAACTAGAAAACAAGTTATTGCTTCTAAAATACAATAGTGGGACAGGCAACAGGTAAGTTAAGGAGTTTCCCATCCCAAAAGGAAGAAAATTGTAGGAAGAAAGGTGTCACTGGTACTAAGCAATTTCAAAATCCAGGTCAAATTCCCTTAGGTTTCAAAGCCTGGGAATACTGTATTCTACAGCTCTACCCTCTAGGCCTTACTCCTTTTTTCCCCCGAAGTTTGCAGCTGAGTAGTGTTATCAGCCTGATTCTTACCTACAGAATTTAGAAAGTTCATTAGCCTTTTCTCATCCTGTTAGTCCAAACTGGCAGGGTTTCTGCTGATATAACATTCTCAAAACCCTTCTAAGTCACCTGTGTGTGTCATTAGAGTTCATGCCATTAGATAAGATGGTCCTACAAAGGACTTGATCTCTACTCAATCTCTATTCCTGGCTTTTGCTGAGATTACTGAGGAGATCCAAGAGTTACATGCCTAATCTCTTCAGCAAGAGTAAAAAGGTTATCTAGGCATACTTTCTTTCGGTTTTCTCTCCACAGCACACTTTCCTAACAATCAATCTCCAAATTTCAGTGTCTTCTGCAACCTGGATAGGCTGAGAATCTCATATATCTTCAAGTCTTGGATCTTTTATGCTTATGGTTCTTCTCACAATCTCTCCCTTTCCTCTCACATTTATAAGCCACAAGAAACCAGACCACTACTTCAATACTTTGCTTGGAAATCTCCTCAGTTAAATATCCAAGTTCACGGCTTATAAATTCTCCTTTCTATATAAATGTAGGACACAATTCAAGTAGGCTTTCTGGCACTACATAACAAATATCTCCTTTCCTTCATTTTCTAATAACATGTTTCTTTCCTTCTGACTCAATAGAGGCACCTTCAACATTCCTATTTCTACCAATATACTGTTTATGAAGGTACACTATTCTCTAAGATGATATAGACTTTGTCTCCCATGCTCCTCACAAGCAGTGAGGTGTCCACATTTCTACCAACAGTCTATCCAAAGGAGTCAATGCGTTTTCTACCAGGTACCTTAAAATTCTTCCAGTTTCTACCCATTACTCATTTCCAAAGACATTTCTATAGTTTTAGTTATTTGTTGCAGTAGCACTCTACTTCTGGTATGAAAATCTATATTAGTTTCCTGTGGCTACTTTAACAAACTACTGCAAACTTGGAGGCTCTGAACAACAGAAACTTATTCCTTCACAGCTTTGAAGCAAAGTCTAAAAACAGTATCACTGAGCTAAAAGCATGGTCAACAGGACCACACTCCCTCCAGAGGCTCCAGTGGAGAATCTATTCCTTGCTTCTTCTAATTCTAGTGGCTAGAATTGTATTTGGTAAACAAAATACAACTCTGATCATTGAAGTGAAGATTTTTATAGAGAAGGTCCACTCAGGAAAAAGATCAGGCTAAGGATCAAGATCAAAGGTTAACTGCCATGATAGGCAAGCAATCACGTCTGTAACTAAAGACTGTTTCCAAAGTGCTATATAATAGATTCTCTCTTCCCTCAAACCTTTAAATTTTACAATCTGTTTTATACTCAAAGGGAAGGTATAGTTAAAGGTAAATTCATTTTTGTCCTTACCTCTACACAGTCAAAGTTCTCATCAACTTTAGATGCATATTCAACACGAAACATTGTTGACAGGCTACCAGCAATATAGTATAACAGGATCTTCAGACCCTTGTAACCAAAAGCAGTTTCACTGAAAAGGAAAAAATATCAATAATCTGAGACCTCAGAAAGAATCTTTGCAAAGTCATTACAAAGTATTAGTCATACATATAAACAAGTTTTTAACTTTATGGATAGCTTCAAGATTTTAAACCACCTATTTTAAAAAGAAACAAGTATTTATAACATGACTGTGCCTCAGCTTTCCTCATTTATAAAATGAGAGGGGCGCCTGGCTAGCTTAGTAGGTGAAACATATGACTCTTGATCTCGGGGTTGTGAGTTCTAGCCCACATCGGGTGCAGAGATTACATAAAAATAAAATCTTTAAAAAAAATAAATAAGAGAGAATAACAGCACCTACCTCTGGGATGTTGCTTGAGTTAAATGAAAAAGTTAATACCTGTAAACTGCTTATAATGTTGACTAGCACATTATACAAGTAGTAATAAGTGTCAGACATTACTGCTACTGTTGCAGCTGGTGCTATTATTACTAGTACCAGAGAGCATTTCAAATCGGACACAAGCAGTATTAAACTGGTACCTGGCTAGGCAAGCAGCTAAGATGTAGCTTTGGCCCAGTCTTTCCTCCAATTTACCACCTGCTTCCATCATCAACATCCAGAGCTGCTAAGAATAGTGAAAGCAACTAATTAAACCCCCATATGAACTCAGAAAGCAGATCTGGAGCTGCTATTTTCCACTCCTGCAATCCATCTATGCCTTAGATATTCTCTTCTTGCGCTTAAAAAGAGTCTTCCAAAATGTGAATCTAAAATATCCAGAGTAGGTAAAGCTAGAGACAGATTGCTTAGGGTTGGGGAGAGTAAAGGGGAAAAAGAGCATGACTGCTAACTGGTTTTTGTTAAACCAAAACGGGAATTTTGGTAGGAATAACAAAAATATTCTAAAACTGATTGTCATGAGGACTGCACAATGCTCTTTGCTAAATCATTTAAATACAGGGGCCTCTATACTAAATATACTGGCTCAGTCGGTTAAGCTTCCAATTTTGGCTTGTCATGATGTCACAGTTTGTGAGTTCAAGCCCCACATCAGGTTCTGTCCTGACAGCTACAAGCCTGGAACCTGTTTCTTTGTCTCTCAAAATGAATAAACATTAAAAAATTTAAATAAAAATAGATGAACTGTATAATAAATTATATCTCAATAAAGCTTTTCTTTCTTAAGTGAATTCTGAAGAGTACCTGGAAAAAGCTGTGCCATTTCCAGATTTCTATCTAGACTACCAAAATAAAACATTAGCAGGGTCCATTCCAGGACTCTGAAAGTAATGTGCATAAAAAGGTATGGCAATGATAATAGGATCAAGGTCATACTTGAGTCATAAGACATAGATCATCATGATTATCTGTCACTTGTCTAACTCAGAAGTATGCAAGCATTTTTAATGACATGCAAAACAGAATGAATGTACAAAATACCTTTAAGAAGCATTATCTGTAAGACTAGATCCTATGAACCAAAGGAAGAGATTTTAAGTAGAAGAAGAGAATAAAGTAAATAGCTCCTTAAAGACAGAAATCCAAAAAGAAAACATTTTTCTTTCCATAATAAAATAAAACCTACTTGAGGGGCACCTGGGTGGCTCAGTCAGTTAAGTGTCTGACTTCGGCTCAGGTCATGATCTCACAGTTTTGTGGGTTCGAGCCCCGTGTTGGGCTCTGTGTTGACAGCTGGCTCAGAGCCTGGAGGCTGTTTCAGATTCTGTGTCTCCCTCTCTCTCTTACCCTCCCCTGCTCATGCTGTCTCTCTCTCAGAAATAAATAAAAAACATTAAAAAACAAAAACAAAACAAAACAACTATTTGAAATACAAAAGGCTCAAATTTTGGCATGAATCAATACATAATAAAATATAATTACTTAAAAGCACATAAAATACCTAATCTGATACATTAATAATGGAAAATTCTGAGGAAATTTGTCCTTGAAGAGACACTTGTCAATTTCAAAACATTGGGGGGTGGCTCAGCCGGTTAAGCATCTGACTCTGGATCAGTGCAGGTCATGATCTCACCATTTGTGAGTTCGAGCCCCATGTAGGGCTCCCCACTGGCAGTGAGGAACCTACTTGGGATTCTCTCTCTTTCTCTCTCTCTGTGCCCCACCCTTGCTAGCGTGCTCTCTCTCTCTCAAGTAAACTTTATAAACAAAAACCATGTTAAATAAATATGTGAACAATGCTGAAATAACACTTAGGTAAAACAGCCATGAAGGGAAATATTTTAAATGCCCAGTGTGTCAAAACACCTTTCCTTGGGAAACCAGGTGACTCCAGAACTGCTGGAAAAAATATATGATGAATCTGGAAAATCTAACTGTATCAAAAGTAAACTGTCCCCAAAATGAAGATGATTTATCAAAAGGATTCAAAAGCCGATGTGAAATGAGATCATTTGAGTGTCATAATTAATAACGGTAACAGATTATAAACCACTGGACTAAAAAAGAATCCTTGAGTCTGTTCTGATATAAATAAAGAAATACTTAAGGGGAAAGACCTCTGACTTACGCAATGCCAACTAATAAATGTAGAAGGTATGAAAAAGTTAGAAAATCACTATTTTATAATCATAGTACAATACTAATTCAGGCAAGAATCATCAATGGATTTAAAACTAGTGGGTGAGGGGCACGTGGGTGGCTCAGCTGGTTAAACATTCGACTTTGGCTCAGGTCATGATCTTACTGTTTGTGAGTTTGAGCCTAGCATCGGGCTCTGTGCTGACAGCTTGGAACCTGGAGCCTGCTTCAGATTCTATGTCTCCCTCTCTCTCTGCCCCTCCCATGCTTATGCTCTGTCTCTGTCTTTCAATAATAAATAAAACATTAAAACTAGTGGGTGAAAAAGTCTAATAGGAAACAGTATATTTTCAGTCTCAGAGTATTTCCCCACAGATTACATAATAAAGGAAAAAAAACAGTGAAGAAAGCTGACAGACACCTCTAAGCTAAATTACCCAAATTAACAATGGAACAAACGGACATCATGGGCTTTCTGATTGTAACAGATTAAGGAGACAGCACAATTTCTTTAAGGTACTAAAAAAATGCACACTATCTGAATTTAATCATGAAGAAAAATCAAACTAATCCAAAATTAAAGTTTATAAAACTAGCCTATATCCTACAAAAATATGATGTCATGAGAAACAAAGAAAGGCTGAGGAACTGTTTCAGATTAAAGGAGCCTAAACTAAATGTAATATATGACTCTAGACTGGATCCAGAATGAGGAAAATTGTTAAAAAGAATTACTAGAAACCAATTGGCAAAATTTGGGATGTGGATGATGTATTAGATAATAGTACCATAGCAATGTTAAATTTCCTGGGTTTTGATAATTCTATGGTTACTGTCCTTGTTTTTAGGAAATATATACTAAGGAATTTAAGAATAAGGGATCAAGATACATCTACTATCAACTCTCAAATGGTTCAACAACATACCAATACATCTATATAGGAATGAGTAATTAAAGCAAATATAACTAAATGGTAACTGGTGAATCTAGATTTTAAAAGATATAAGAGTACTATTACTTACAATTTTCTGCAAATATGAAGTTTTTTTCAAAATCAAAAGTTAAAAAAATGGTCACTGGCTATTCTCATAATGTAATGAAGCTATAAGAAATTAAGGAATTGTGCTGAATACCCTAAGACATATCTTTGACTTTGCTTTTAAAAATAAATTTCTCTGTAAATAAACTATTTACTTGCCATTGAATAACTTGAGCTTTCTTGCTGTAGAAGAGTGTATTTTGTACTAAAAGCAATATAGCAAAGCAGGAGAAAAAATAAAAGTAGTAATTATGAATATGGGCTTCGCAGTCAGATTGCCTGAATCTGAACTTTGGCCAGTCATCTGTCCTTATGCAACTACCTGATTCCACCAACGTACAGTACAATGACTGATAATAATCGCTAAGGCGGCTGTGAGAATTAAATGAGATAATGCCTCTAAAGCACTATGTGATAGGTATTATATAGTAAACTGGTGTCTCAATGTCAAAAATGCCATTCTAATGTATATTTTAAATAAATTACATAAAAAACAGCAAAGAAAATAAAGTCTGATTTCTAGATCTTAAAAAAAGTGTTGTTGTTGGTTTTTTTTTTTTTTTTGGCCATACTAATTTGGCAAACATCTTACTAAGTTACTTACTCATCCCCAAAGAGTTGATGGGTATATTCAGGAAAGAAAGTTCTAATGTCATTCTCAAGATCTTCAGGAAAACGAACTGTTTAAAAGAATAAAAAATATAGAGATATTAAAGATACTAAATTAAAGATATTAAAGGTGACAGGTATTTCCATTTCAAGAATTTCACTATAACTAGGGTACAGCCAACATTTTTCTTACTTAAAATGTCACTTTTCCATTATATGATTTATACTGAATTCTCATGAGACAAATGAACAACAGATAATATCACTTAGGGTGCTTCAGCATCAAAACCCTACTGATTCTAAGAATTAGAAAACTAGGTATGAGAGGCATCTGATTTAGTTTTTATTTTTCTGTATGTTTATATACAATGCAAAGAGTAAAACAAAATAAAACCAAAAATGAAAAGCTACAGCGTGAAAAAAACAAACAAAAAACAACCAAACAAAAACAAAAACCAACAGCCAATCAACCAAAAATTCCTACAGAAAACATTTTGAGAACATGAATAATCTGAGTTTTGAGGAAGCCTTTATCATCACATCATTCTTTATCAGTGCAAGATGGTTACTTATGTTGTTCTTCAGTTTTGGAGGTTTTTGTGCTATTAAAAGTAATACTGTAATGACATCCTTATATACACACCTCGCTGTACTCATAACAAGTATATATAGGATAAATTCCTGGCAGTAGAAGTGCTGAGTAAAAGTACTCAATTATTTTTATAAATACTGCTTAACTGCTCTCTAAAACTATTTTAAGTTTGTGTGTGTGTGTGTGTGTGTGTGTGTGTGTGTGTGTGTGTGTCCACCAACAGCTAAACTCCTTTGCTTCCCACATTCTTGACAATATTCTGGACCCTCAACTTTAATTTCTACCAATTTAAGATGGAAAAGGGTACTCTGTTATGTCATTTGCATTTACTGTGAGTTCTGATATCATTGGACATTTCCCCAATATAATTTCTCTTAGGTAGAAAAAGCCTTACCCCCACCAAATCCTTAAATTGAAGAATGAACAGTTGTAGATGAAAAATTTCTAACACTGTCCTCCTATAAGAGATCCTTCACAGGATGCCAAAGTATCATCTAGCAGATTAACGATTTAGAGAAGAAAAGATAGCTTTTCACTGTAGAAATCTGGCAGTCACCACCTTTTCAAGACCAACATTGTATGCCTCTTGATTCAATGCAATATAAAATACACAGCATCTTCTATGAAACATTTTCTTACCAAAAACATTTATCCTAGATCTAATCCAGCTTTAAATCTTCTAATTCACAAGAAATATGGAAGACAAGGTAACAACTACTACGAAAAGAAAACAGACAAATCCAGAAAGTATATCTGTCTAATAATTCTATACAACGATTTTACCCTTCCAAATAAATCAATGGTAGAAGGGCAAAAAGTTCCATGTTGAGGGGAGGGGTTGTTCTGGATTAAAAGAGATAAAAGAAACATTACAGCCAAACTTAATACATGATCCTTGACTGAATTCTGGTTTATATAATTAAAAAAAAAAAAAAGCTATTGAAGACTCTCAAGGACAACTAGGGAAACCAGAAAATTACATGATATCAAAGAATTACCATAATTTGTATAGTTGTGATAACAGAATTATGGTTATATATGTGAATATTCATATATTAAAACATGTGCTATGAGGGAACTGTTATGATGTTCAGAAATCTATTCAGCAAATGTACATACAAAAGCAAATACAATGGGATGCTTGGGTTGCTCAGTGGGTTGAGTGTCTGACTCTTAATTTCAGCTCAGGTCATGACCCCAGGGATGTGGGATCAAGCCCTGAGTTGGGCTCTGTGCTCAGTGTGGAGCCTACTTAAAATTCTTTCTCTCTCTCTCTCAGCCCCTCTCCCCCCAAAAATAAAATAAAATGCAAAAGAGTATTTTAAAGCAAATATGACAAAACGTTAATTGCTGGGTTTAGGTATTAGATATACACGTAAATAATGTCAAAAAGTTAATTGCTGAATTTAGGCATTATATATACAAGTAAATAATGTTCTATTCTCTCAACTCTTCTATGTGTTTACAAATGTTCGTTATGAAAACTGAAATTTTAAAAAAGCCCTGGCACTTGTTGGGATGAGCACTGGGTGTTATATGGAAACCAACTTGACAACAAACTATTTAAGAAAAAAAAAAGGCCCTGGGCAACCACAGCAAAATGTTAAGATGTGAAAAAGCTGAATAATGGGATCACTCAGCATATTCATTAGTTTGCTATGTATTTTTCCATGTCTGTAATATTTCACAATAAATAAATAAAGCAATCCAGTATGTCTAGACTCTTTAACCCCCCAAATTTCCCACCACTGCATCTCTAATATTTAAAAATATTGAGAAGCCTCTAGAAATTACTAAAAATTAATTGCAAACTACCACTTCTAGTACATAGCACTTTGGTAGTGATGAGAGACACAGAGAAAAAGAAACATAACAAGCATCAAAAACCTAGCGATGATAACTATTTCTATAATTTGGACTGCCCTTCTTCAACGTCCTTATCATCTGACCTATCAAGGTTGTACTGTTTCAGCATGAAATTTAGTCCACAGGTAATAAGAACTAAAAGAAAGAGAAAGCAAAGTGAGGAGTCTTTTAATTGAAGTAAAACTGAAATACTTTAAGGCAAATATATAATTGAATATTTATTGTTTAGATCGGATTAGATTTGGGTGAAATAATCCAAGAGAAATTCTTTAAAACCAATACTAACTTATATATATATGAAAATATAAATATATATATATAAAGGATTCTTTTAATATCCAATAAATGAAGTTTTTTAAATAATTTTTTTTTTAATTTTTAAGTTTGAGAGAAAAAGCATGAGTGGGAGAAGGGTGGGGGCAGAGAGAGAGAATCCCAAGCAGTCTTACCACTACCTCTTCCTAGCTCATTCCTTGTGATACCCCAAACTCTAACAATTCTTCAACCTCTAACATCCACCAGGACTTACAATGTATTGAAGATACACACAATTTTCACTGTCCCTCCCCTCCTTTGTATCCTTTCCAGTGTAGGATTCCATGGCCAATCAATATTATCACTCCCTCATAAACATCCTTAAACTCCTTTGCTCCAATCTTTGTCATGCCAGTCTGCTAAATCCCCACTCTAGTTAAATCTGACTGTATGTCCACTTTATGCTATACCCTTGCATCTTCACGTAGTTGACTTTAACTTCACATTCATGGGTACTAAAGTTGGAAGTGGACTCTTAATGCTACTTGACAATATCATGGTTCTCAAATCCACTCACTCCCCTTGCTTGACAAGATGACTACTTCCTCAAACCTCCAACATCTTCTAGAATCACATTCTCATCAGATAACCTTGCTTCTTGTTTCACTTAGGAAACAGAAGCATTCACAAAAGAACCTGAACGGACTGCCACCTCTACACCTTCCAATTTATTGTAGCCATTCCCATTCGTCTTCCTTTTGTTAAACTGGCAGAGAAACTTTACCTGCTCCATCTAAGGCTAATCCCTTCACTGATATTCTCAAGAATATTCTCTCATATTTTCAAGATTACTCCACAAACACTCCTCATTCTTTTCCTGTATCATTTTCCCCATGTCTGACATATCACAGGCACCAGCATATACACATGTTATTTCTCCCATGCTTAAGTAACTCTTGTTGCAATATTCATATCTGAAAAAGCAGTCTTCAATATAAGACAAGATGAAGAATTAAAGTGGGGACAGAAATAAAGATCCCTTTATTACCAGAGATAAAGAAGGAACATTTGTGTGTGTGTGTGTGTGTGTGTGTGTGTGTGTGTGTGTGTGTGTGTATGTATGTAAGGGGGAGGGAGGGAGGGGGAGGGAGAGGGAGAGGAGAGGGAGAGGGAGAGGAGAGAGAGAGAGAGAGAGAGAGAGAGAGAGAGAGAGAGAGAGAGAATGTATGTGTGTGAACAGGGGAGGGGCAGTGGGAGAGGGAGGAAGAATCCCAAGCAAGCTCCATGCCCAGCACAGAGGTGGAAGTGGGACTCGATCCCACTGCCATAAGATCATGACCTGAGCCAAAATCAAGAGCTGGATGCCTCAACAACTGGGTCACCCAAACACCTCAAGAAGGAACATTTTATAATGCTTAAAGGGTTAATATATCAAGAAGATTCAGACTCATCTGTATGCAACTAATACCAGATCTCCAAAACATATGAAGCATTAACTATACTTCAATTAAAAAAAAAAAGGGGGAAAAGAAAAAAAAACCATGAAGCAAAACCAGACAACTGAAGAAACAGACAAATCCACAATTATAGCTGGAGATTTCAATAGTCCTCTCTCAACTGTTCTGACAGAGTAGATAAAAATCAGCAAAATATACATGACTGTTACACCAACTGACATTTATAGAACCCTATATAAAACTTCAGAATATAAATCATTTATATTCTCTAGGACCCTCACCTAAATGCCTGGGACATTCACCAAAACAGATAATTTGTGCTAGACTATAAAACAAATCTCAAATTTAAAAGGACTAAAATAATCTGACCTTTATGGAATTAAAACAGAAATCAGTATAAGATAGCTAGAAAAGCCCCAAATATTTGCAAATTAAGCAACACTTTTCTGTGTAGTCCACACATCAAAGAAATAACAACAATAATAAAAACACAAAATAACAGAATTGATGGGATGCAAATAAATCAGTATTCAGAGCTAGATTTATAATTTTAATGCTAGTATATTAGAGAAGGAAAGTTTAAAACCAGTTATTTAAGCATTTACCTTGAGAATGGAGATTTTTTTTCTAAGTTTATTTACTTAGTTTGAGAAAGAGAGAACGTGAGCAGGGGAAGAGCGAAAGAAAAAGGAAGAGAATCCCAAGTAGGCTCTGCACTGTTACTGCAAAACCTGTTGTGGGGCTCAAAATAAAACACGGTGAGATCATGATCTGAGCCGAAATCAAGAGTTAGATGCTTAATAGACTGAGCCACCCAGGTGCCCCAAGAAGGTAGATTTCTTAAGAGCAAATTAAATAATTATAAAGATTATTATAGAGATTAAGAGAAAAAATAAACAAGAAAAGCAATTTTTGAAAAGATCAGTAAGATTGATAAACTGATAGGCAGACTCATTAAGAAAAAAAGTATCCCAGAAAAGGGACTGCAGTTGTTACAGTCCTTAAAAGAGTAACAGGGAAATATTATGAACAATCTGACAAGAAATTTAGGTAAAATGGACAATTTCCTTAAAAGACAAAAATTACCAAAACTGACACAAGAAGAAACACCAATTCAGAATAGTACTAAATCTATTAATTAGATTTGTAGTGACAAATCTTCTGACAAAGAAAACTCAAGGCACACAAAGCTTCACTGGTAAATTTTATTGAACATTTAAAGAAGAAATAATACCAATGTTTGGCAAACTCTTCTTAGAAAACGGGTAACACTTGCCAACATATTTTATAAGGCTGGGAAAACCCTCATACCAAAATCAAACTAAGACGCAGAAGAAAAAAAGATTACATTAAATCTATAAATGAATGTAGGGAGAACTGCTGTCTTAATATTTCTGAGACCTTCGAGGTGCCTGGGTGGCTGAGTCGGTGAGGCATCCGACTCTTGGTTTCAGCTCAGGTCATGATTTCACGGTTTATGAGATCGAACCCCACACTGGCCTCTATGAGGACAATATGGAGCCTGCTTGGGATTCTCTCTCTCCCTCTCCCCTGCATGCTCTCTTTCCCTTCTCTCTAATTAAATAAACTTAAAAAAATAATAATTCTGTGCCCTTCAATCTATGAATTTTAAAAACAACACCAAACATTCATGAGGATATGGAATAACCAGAATTCTAATACATGATTGGCGTAAATGTAAATACTTGAGAAATCAGTCTAGCAAGTATCTCATAAAGCTAAATATACAACCATCCTATGACCTAGCAAATCTACTGCTAGGAGTTTACCCAAAATAAAATCATGGGTCCATAAAAAGACTTGTACAAGAGCATTCTTAGCAGAGTTATTTATATAAGAAAAAAAACTAGAAAAAACAAAATGTCTATTAACTAATGAATAGTGATCTATCCAACAACAGAATAGTATTCAGCAATAAATAGGAATGAAACTCTGATATAGGCAACAGTAAGATATACCTCAAACACACGTTGAATGAACTAAGCCAGTCACAGAGTATACATGCATAATTACATTCATATGAAGTTCTAAAATAGGCAAAACAAACTTTTTTTGTGTGTGAAAGAAATCAGAAGAGTAATACTCTGCAGGAAGCAGAGATTGAAAGGGAAGGAACAAAGTTCTGTCTACTGAGAAGGCCCATTCTCATTAATGTTAGAACACAACCAACAACAATGAGTTTTCCTGCTCACCTACTAGATCTTAGCGAAATACCATCTTCCTCTTTAAGAAAAAACAAACAAACAAACACACACACACCAGGATTCCTTGGAGAAATGGCTGATTCCAGAGCTGTGACAGAGATAACAGAAGAGCCTGGAATAATCTTGTTCAAAAAAATAATTAGAGAATGAAGTAATCAAATGAGGAGGACATGTAAAAAAGACATAGAAGCCAGAATGAACTGGGCTCCTACTGGCCAACTCAGGGACAATATAGGCACCAAAATAAATGATACTAACAGATTATAATCCACTAAATAAAAGAGGAACTAAATAAATGAAAGAATTGGAAGTTTAACGAAAAACTAACAAGTGCAATGAGATCTGCACATCACTTTTGTGATATTCCTACCAGAGATATATAACCTAAAATAAACCATGAGCAAATATCAGATAAACCCAAGTTGAGAGACATTCTACAACATAACTGATCTACAACTGTCAACTGGTCAAGGTCATGAAAGTCAAGAAAAGACTGACAACTATTCCAGTCTGAAGGGGACAAAAGAAACATGGAACCAAATGTAAGCCCTGACCCTAATTAAACTGGATCCCTATACTATAAGGGGCATTTTAAAACAAGTGGGAAAACTTAAATAGAGTCTGAGAATTAGATGATGATAATGTACTGATACTAATTTTCTAATTTTGATGATTATATTCTGGCCATGTATAATAATGTTCTTATTTACAGTAAATATATATTAAAGAATATGTGGTGATGGTGCATCAAGTCAGTAATTTATTCTCATATAGTTCAGGGGGAAAAAGTCTTTGTATTAAACTTCCAACTTTTCTGTATGTTTATGATTGGTTCAAAGACAAAACAGGGGTGCCTGGGTGGCTCAGTTGGCTGAGCATCCAACTCTTGATTTCAGCTCAGATCATGATCTTGCGGTTCACGAGAGCAGCTCCCCATCTGGCTCTGCACTGTTGCCCTCCCCAGGTTGTGCTCTCTCACTTAAAATAAACTTTAAACAAAACAAAACAAAGAGGAATGTAGCCCACACCTGCTGCATGTATCAACCCCCCAAAATTGGATTTTAATTTAAAACCCCCAAAAAGCAGCCATCTCGGGGGGAAACCTCAAACTTCACTGAATCATATACTTACTGTACATTTCAATGTATGTAAATTGTACAACACTTTTTTAAAATGCAAAAATAGGGGTGCCTGGGTTGCTCAGTTGGTTAAGTGTCCGACTTTGGCTCAGATCATGATCTCACCATTCATGAGTTCAAGTCCCGTGTCTGCCTCTGGACTGACAGCTCGGTGCCTGAAGTCCTCTTTGGATTGTGTGTCTCCCTCTCTGCCCCTCCCCTGCTTGCTTGCTCTCTCTCTCTCAAAAATAAATATTAAAAAAAATTGTTTTTAAATAAATAAAAAGCAAAATTAAGTTATCTAACTTTATCTTAGGTCTTCCTCTAGCTACCCATTTCTCAACTCTACTTCTGAGAAAATCTCTTCAAATAGTCTATGCTCCACTTCCAATTGCTCTCCTCTTAGTTTCTCTAAATTACCATAAAGTATTAGATCCTATGACTTCCCTCATTAAAAAAATTATCAAATTCCCAAATCCCAATAGTTCTTATGTTATAAGACTACCGGCAACATTAGACATAGTTGATTACCTCTTCCTCCTTCAAATCATTTTTAAATGATTCAATCATTTGGCTTCCAGATACTTCATTCTTCCAACTATCCTTCTCAGTCACAATGGCTTCCTTAATAATCCTTGAACACATCCAGCACATTCTGCACTTGTCATTCTCCTGTATGTTAACAATCTTACTTGAGATATCTACGTTGCTCACAAATGCATTCCTTTTGTTATATACTCAAATGTCACCTTAGCAGTAGGACCTGATTACCCTGTATTTTCTCCATAACACAAATCACAATTTTTCATGTATTTATGTCTCTTACTCATAACCAGAATGTAAGCTCCATGAAAAGAGAAACTATCTGTATACTGCTCTATGTCCAGTGCCCAGATAAATTTCTGCCACATAAGTATAGCTAAGTGAACTTAAAATACAAAGACAATCTCAGTAGAACGAACAATATACCATACTTTAACAATACATTATATGGCTTTTTCATAGAATTTAAAACAGAGTATACTGGAGAATTCCAAAGTCAGGGAAAACAAAATACATATTACATAGGTTAAAGACAGGAATGATAACGTGCAAGGAAATAAGAGAAAAAGAAGATAACAAAAGCAACAAACAATAAATATAAAGGAGATGAAATTATCAGGTAAAACAAAAACTATGCAATCAAATCCAAGTATGTACTCTATAAAAGACACATCTAAAAGGAATGACAAGTTAAAAATAAATGGAAAGGTCAAAAAATGTATCATGAAACTACAAAACCTGAAAATGCAATCTAAATTGTAAAAAAAAAAATAGCATTAAATGGCATAAAACGATCTCTTCATAATGATTAAGGTGACTTCTTTTAAGCCTTAACCACTAGGTAATCTAATGTTTTTAAAACTGGTGAGAGTGGGAGTGGTAAAGTAGAAAGGCCAAGAAAAACAGTCACAAAGAATACAAAAGCTGACCTTCACCTCCTCTAAAAAGAAAGCACAATGGACAAAAACATAGACCAATCTCATCTCTAAGTTGTGGTAAGATAAAAATATTTAAATATAAAATAGTCTTAATCAGTTCATTAAAATGTCTCAAGATATTTATTTCAGAAATGCAAGGGTGGTTTGACATACAAAGATATAATAATAAAATCTATCATACTAAATACTATGTATTATTAACATTTGCATATTATATAATATAATCAAAATCATTTCCATGGAAACCAAAATGGCACTTGATAAACTCTTAATATGGATGTTTAAATAAAAACTCTTTGCAAAACAAGACAAAGTACTCTTCAAAGTAATAAACAAGGGTCATATTTAGTGAAGAAACACTTAGAACTATTCTCACTAAATTAAGGAATAGAGATGACTGTAACCATTTTTAAGCACTGTTCTGAAAGTGCTAGACAATGCAATCTGAAAAAAGAACAAAGAGGTATATATATCAAAAACAAAGTGAATTTATGAAAATGATCAGATAGGCCTGAAAAAAAATCAGCTGAAGCCACTCCCCAAAAAGTAAGAGGAGGCAATAAAATTATCAGCCACCAGGCCAACAGACACCTGGGTGGCTCAGTCAGTTAATTGTGCTCAGCCCGGCTTTGGCTCAGGTTATGATCTCACAATCCATGGGTTCAAGCCCTGCATCAGGCTCAGTGCCAACAGCTCAGAGCTTGGAGCCTGCCTTGGATTCTGTGTCTCCTTCTCTGATCCTCCCTGGCTCGTAGTCTTATTTCTTTCTCTCTCTCAAAAATAAAATAAAACATAAAAAAAATTTTTTTTAACATACTAAAAAAACAAAACAAAACAAAAAAAAAAACAGGGCACCTGGATGGTTCAGTCAGTTAAGTGTCCAACTCTTGATTTCGGCTCAGGTCATGATCTCACAGTTTGTGAGTTCAAGCCCCACATCCAGCTCTGCATAACAGTACAGAGCCTGCTTGAGATTCTCTCTCTTCCTCTCTCTCTCTCTCTCTGTCCCTCCCTCATTGATGCTTTCTCTCTTAAATAAAATAATAATAAAATATATCCAAAAAACCCAAAAAGAGAACCCAGTTAAAAAACAGGCAAAGGATTTGAATAGATACTTCTACAAAAAAGATATACAAATGGCAAATAAACACATGAAAAGATGCTAAACATCTTTAATCATTAGAACAATGTAAACCAAAATCACAGTAAGATATCATGTTATATCTACTAGGATGGCTATAATAATAAAAGAAAAAAACAGAAAATAGTAAGCACTGATAATGTGGTGAAATTGGAACCCTTGTACTGTGCTGGTGGGATTGTAAAATGGTACTGCTACTACGTAAGATAACTTAGCAGTTCCTCAAAAAGTTAAAGAATTAACATACTCAGTAATTCTATTCCTAGCTATATGCTCAAAAGAATTGAAAACAGGGACTCAAACAGATACCCATAGGCTGACGTCCATAGTAGCATTATTCAAAATAGCCAAAAAGTAGAAAAGACCTAGATGGGGGCAGCCTTGGTGGCTCAGTCTGTTATGCATCCAATTCTTGATTTCGGTTCAAGTCATGATCTCACTGTTCATGAGTTCAAGCCCCACATCAGGTTCCACAGTGACACTACAGAACCTACTTGGAATTCTCTCTTTTGCTCTCAAAATAATAAACTTAAAAAAAGAAGACCCAAATGTCCACGAACAGATGGATAAACAAAATGTGGTACATATACACAATAGACAATTATTCAGCCATGAACAGGAATGAAGTCCTGATACATGCTACAACATGAAATATCTGCTAAGTGAAATAAATTGAAAACATTATGCTAAGTAAAATAAGCCACACAGAAAAGGACAAATACTGCTGTGATACCACTTAAACAAAATATCTAGAACAGATAAATACATAGAAAACAGAAAGTTGATTAGAGGTTACCAAGAGTGGGAGGGGAAAAGTAAATGGGGATTTACTGCCTAACAGGCACAAAGTTTGTTTGGGGTGATGACAAAATTTTGAAAAAGATAACCTGATGGTCACACAATATCGTGAATGCAATTAAAGCTACTTAATTGTACAGATAAAAATGGTTAAAGAGAAACATAGAAAAAAAGATTCACTCTTTGTACAGTAATCTACCCCAAAGCTCCAACCCTCTTAAAAAAAAGGGTCTGTCAATCCCTCACACACAAGTGAACAGAGCTTCTACAAGAGGAAGAATCTCAGGATAAAAGTTAATGGAATTATGGGTATGCAGTCAAGAGTTAAAGTTATCCCATGTGTCTAGCACAATGCCTGAAACATACATTTCAATAACCATATGTCCGACAAGGTGGAAGGGGAGGGAACTGAGACAGGGAGGCTGAAATCAAAGAGGGAGGGAGGAAGGTTGGATTGAAGTTGCAAGTTATTAAAACTGTAAGGGATTAGAATGACCAAATAACCCAGTCAGTTTTAGTTCTGTTGTGTACGTGTAGAACCTGAGTTAAGTAACTTGAATTTTAAAATGGGGAAAAATATATATTTAAAATTATTTTCCACAGTTTTCTCACACATTATCAATAAAGACAGAAAACATAGTGAAAGAGAAGATCTCATTTGTAATAGCAACAACTTGGATGAAATACCTGGGAATAAATCTAATAAGAAATATTTACCATCTATAAAGTTTAAAAGTCTTTAAAAAATAGACATTAAAAAGACCCAAATAAATAGAAAAATATTCCTTTTTTAACATTTTTTAATGTTTATTTTTTTAATTTTTTTGTTTAAAGTTTATTTTTGAGAGACAGAGAGAGATAGAGCACAAGCAGGGGAAGGTCAGAGAGAGAGAGAGAGAGAGAGAGAGAGAGAGAGAGAATCTGAAGCAAGCTCCAGGCTGTCTGCACAGAACCCAACATGAGGCTCAAACTCACGAACTGCATGATAATGACCTGAGCCCTGAGCTGAGGGTGTATGCATAATTGACTGAGCCACCCAGGTGCCCCTAGTTTTATTTCTTTTTGGGGGAGAGAGAAAGAGAGATGGTATGCCCCTTCCTCACACATGCACGGGGTGGGGTGGGATGGGGGGCAGAGAAAGGGAGACCAAGGATTCCAAGCGAGCTCTGTGCTGACAGCAGTAAGGCTTGAACTCACAAACCATGAGATGATGACCTGAGCCAAGTCGGATCCTTAACCAACTAAGTGACACAGGCATCCTGAAAAATATTCTTGCCATTAAAAAGGAAAAACTCGGGGCGCCTGGGTGGCTCAGTCAGTTGGGCGTCCAGCTTCAGCCCAGGTCATGATCTCGCAGTTTGTGGGTTCAAGCCCCACATCGGGCTCTGTGCTTATAGCTAACTCAGAGCCTGGAGCCTGTCTTCGGATTCTGTGTCTCCCTCTCTTTCTGTCCCTCTCCTGCTCATGCTGTCTCTCTTTCTCTCAAAAATAAATTTTAAAAAACATTAAAAAAAATTTTTAAAAAAGGAAAAACTCAACAATGTAAGGATGCTGATTGTACCTAAGTTAAACCTGATTTAACAGGATCTCAAGTAAAAACAAAACGAAAAAATCAACAAAAAGTCTTTTCAAACTTGATAAAATGTTCATCTAGAAGAACATCAGAATTAGAAAAAACTTAGGGAAAACTCTTAAAGAATAACAAGTGGGGGCTTAGACACATCATATATTGATCATAACATTTATTTATTTATTTATTTATTTATTTATTTATTTATTTTTAAATATTTTTATTTATTTCTAGGAGAGATAGAGAGACAGCGTGAGCAGGGGAGGGTCAGAGAGAGAGGAGATACAGACTCTGAAATAGGCTCCAGGCTCTGAGCTGGCAGTCAGCACAGAGCCCGACGCGGGGCTCGAACCCACGAACCGCGAGATCATGACCTAAGCGAAAGTCGGATGCTTAACCGACTAAGCCACCCAGGCGCCCCGATCATAACATTTATTAACAGCATTATAGAAATGGCACAAGGACAAAAGATATACGACTTTTATGATACTTTAGTATGTTAAGAGAGAAATTTTAAATCACTCATGAAAAGACAAAGTGGCAAGTAGATAATTAGCTAACTCATCTGAGAAAGCAAAGCAGGATTCCTACCTCATGCCTTATAGCAAGAAAGTGTCAAAGTTTCCACTTAAAAAAGAAAAACCCAAAAATTATGAAAAGAAACAATGGATAAACTTTATAATCTTAGAGTAGGAAGGCCTTTTTGTAAGACATGACAAAAACACCTATTTGCAATACAGGATAAAATAAGGGCTGATTCACTTAGCTACAAAGGATATACTTTTCTTAGAATCAAAATTCAGTTTTAATTGTGAAATTAAAAAAGACAGTTAAAAAAAATACAGTAAAAAACCCACAGAAAATAACAAGTGTTGGCAAGGATGTAGAGAAACTGGAACCTATGTGCACTGTTGGCACGAATGCAAGATGGAGTAACCACTATGGAAAACAAGTACTTACATCCTTGCAACAGGATCCTGGCTTTAGAAAAATAAATCTGTGTACGCACAAGAAAAAAGATCTAGGTAAGTATTATCTCTGTAGTGAGGAACACTTTCTATATATTTTTGTTATGTTTCTACTGTTTTAAATTAATGGAAGCTAATATTTATTGAGAATTTCTAAAAGTCAGTATGTTTATGCACTTAACTTCACATTTAATGTTTACAACCACTATAAAAGTAAGTACTATTAACTTCACTGTAAGGATATTCAAGTATGAAATGTGATGGAACCAGAATTCATGAGCATGTAACAATTTTTTAAAATAGCTTTATTGAAGTATAATTTACATAACAATAACACTTGTTTTAAGCATAAAACAAGTTTGTCTGATTTTTTTCCTTTACTTGGAATGTTTTTGAGTTCTCTCATGTTGTATAGTATGTATCAGATCTTTACTCCTTTTTACTGTCTAGTAGAATTCCATCCATAGATACATTCTACTTGTTTATTCATTTACCAGCTGATGGAGATCTGAATTGTTTCCATTTTTGGGCTACTGTGAATAACACTGCTATAAATACTGACATACTAGCTTTTATATGGACATGTTTTCTTTTCTAAAATTTTTTATTTTTTATTAAAAAAATTTTTTTAATGTTTTATTTATTTCTGAGAGAGAGAGAGAGAGATACAGCATGAGCAGCGGAGGGTCAGAGAGAGAGGGAGACACAGAATCTGAAGCAGGCTCCAGGCTCTGAGCTAGCTGCCAGCACAGAGCCCGACATGGGTCTCAAACCCACAAACCATGAGATTATGACCTGAGCCAAAGTCAGATGCTTAACCGAATGAGCCCCCCAGCCATCCTTCTTTTTAAAATTTTTTAAAAATGTTTATTTATTTTTGAGAGACAGTGCACCCAGGGGAAGGCAGAGAAAGAGGGAGACACAGAATCTGAAGCAGGCTCCAGGCTCTGAGCTGTCAGCACCAAGCCTGATGCAGGGCGCAAACTTACAAACCGTGTGACCATGACCTGAGCTGAAGTCGGACACTTAACTGACTGAGCTGCCCAGGCAACCCTGGACATACGTTTTCATTTCTCTTGAGTAGGTAGATACCTAGGAGTAGAGTTGCTGGGTCATATAGTACATCTAACTTTTTAAGAACTTGCCAAACTGTTTTCCAAAGTAGTTCCTATCAGCAATACGAGTGTTTCTCCACATCCACCAACACTTATTGTCTACTATTTTTATAAGAAAAATGTAAAGATAAATGTTTTTAAGAGGCTGTGAACATTCACATCTATCATTTTTTGCTATACTGTACTTCCCATTTGCCACACTCTGCCACTTCCTAAACATCTACCCACTCCATAACATAAATCAAGACCGAATAAAATCAGCATGTGTTCAATACATGCAGAAAACGAATCATTTACATGAACAATTCCTCTTATGTAAAATTCTACTTCAAGTTAAAAAAAAAAAGATGCTATATGAACACGCAGTACATATATAATACCACTTGGAAATAGCATACATACCTAATTTTAGTTCAATTGCTGTGTTGGTGTTACATTTGTACTCTGCCAGCTTCTTCTCCACTGCACTCTTGTACTCAACCAAAAATTTCTCCATAGCACCAAATCCTAGGGGAAAGTTTTTAAAAGGTCTCGTTGGAAGTGGTTTAAATAGTCAACCTTACAAAGAGAGTTCTTATTAAAGGTGGAATAAAAGTTAAGATTTAAAACACGCTAATAGATCATAAAAGTAAAGGCCTATATACTCCTAAATAAATGTACTGAGTATGACTGCCTCATTAAAACACAAGAAAAATATCACTTGTGAGATAGAAGCGTATGACCTAGGCTTGCTTTACTGAAAATTAATATGACAGACTCTTGACCTTTCTTTATATTTAGTACTAATATATACTACCTGCTAGGATTTATAGCTAAGCAGCTTTTTAGAATATAAAAAGGGTGCCACTGCTCCACCAAGAAACAAAGTGAGAATATCCTTTGATAATTACAATATCATTTCATCTCTAGTACTGGAAAAATTCTACCCAGGGTACTCTATATCAAATGTTAAAAAACCATCAACTGATAATGCATACATTATCTCAAGAAGGATAGACAAGAAACTAGTAACCACGGTTATCTATCTCTAAGAAAGAAGGAATGGGAATAAGGTTAGAAAAGAAAATTTTCACTGCATTACAGTTTTTTTTAACCTTATGTGTATAAAGTCATAAACTATGGGCTACTGGCAACCAAATGGTTTTATTATAACTTGGCCACCCATCAATGCATGTAACAAATAATTAAAAATGGTAACAATCATTATGGAGGTAAACTGTCAAGCAAAGATATAAATCTCCTAACAAAAGGAACATAAAAATTCGTAAGAATTCAGGAAAAAAGTCATTAGCAGAAACAAAAGAAAGGTACAGTGACAGGCCATGAACTTTAACAAGTGGTTAAAACATCATACACAGAAACCGGGGGGCATTTGAGGTACTACAGATTAACGGTCTGGAGTCAGAATTCCTAGAATCAAGTCCAGTCTTCACCATTTACTGGATCTGTGAACTAGAACTAGAGCACATTACTTGACTCCTCAAACCCTAATCTGTAAAACTGAGACAACAGAACCCACTTCAAGGGAATTACATACAACACAAGCAACAAAATTTAACTTGTGAAATCATATTTTGTCTTAATCCCCACAATCTCTTAGAAAAGCAGATACCATATCAGCCCCATTTCATATTCAAAAGCTCATACTGAGAAAGAAAAGAGGTTTAATTGCTTAACAGCACCCAACTATTAAGTAGTGAAGCAGAGATTCAAATTTAGGTGTAATTCCTATTATATGTAAACCATACATAATACATACGGTCCCCCCTCTTTTAGAGCATCAGTGTACCCCCAAAATCCCATGGTCACCACCTAGAACAGTCCTTCCTTAAATATCTGTAGAGTTCATGTGATAGCCTATCTATCCAGCACATTCAGAAAAGTGTAGTAAGACCACTATGAAGGCACTGGGAAAAGATAAAAGTAGAAACTGCCCCTCACTTCAAAAAATATGTAATTGGAAAACCACACCAAAATAGGCTTAATACATATAAAAAACCGGCAATTATTAGTCATTATATGCTGTAAACTAAAGAGACTCAATAAAGAAAACAGAATAGAGAGTTACAGTATAGACTACTAAGAGAAGTTCAGATGAAGGAAGAATGCGAGAACTTCTTTCTCAAAGGAAATCTAAGTCGAGCCTAGAAATATTAAGCGCGAGAGATGAAAAAAAAAAGATTAAGTCAAGGTTCAAGTGAGAGCCCTAGCACAGGGCAAAGCTGAAATGCGCTAGCTCCGAAGTTGACTGTAAGGGGAAGGTGGAAGGAGACCTGGAAGAGGAGGAAGATCTGAACATTAAAAACTGCTGGCGGGAACAGAACCAGACTACAGTGGCTGTGGCAGCGGGGGGAGGGGGGGGAGCGACGAAGAGATTAACAGGCCTCAAGGCATCTGGCACCCTACAAGCCCGAATCGCGAGGCTTTCCCCTGGCTTCTTCGGCCCTCCGCAGGGGCCGAGTTCTTCACAGAAGCCGCAGAACCCCGAGTAGTTGGGGGTGGGGGCACGAACCTCGGCCGACAGGGAGCTGGGTTGAGAGTTCCGTGCTTCCAGACTGAAGCACGTCTTCTGGAACCCAGGCTGGAGCCCGAAAGTTCCAGGCGGGCACTGTCACCACGGTCTCGGCGTTCTTTCCTAAACCTGCCCGCCCCCTCCCCTTGATAAACTTTTCCCGGGAACTTACCCGCCATTTCCGAGCTGCGAGCACCCGCGGCTGAGGAAGGACGAATCAACCCGCGCGCTCCCTGGCCGGAAGTGAGCTCATTACCTAACGCATTTCCCCCGCCCACCTCTGATATGTCGCTAGCCAATGAGAGGAGGAGATTCGAGGCGCAGGGCGGTGGAAGCACCTCAAGAGGCGGGGCTGACGCCGCGGGGAATGCTCCGACCGTTGCCTAGCCACCGCGAGGGTGGTCAGCCACTTTGTAGGCCTGAACCGGAGGTGGAGGCCGCAAAAGAGACCTAATGTGTTAAAGATGCTCGCTGGCTGGTGCGAGGACAGTTTCTATTGGGTTGGATTTGAATGATATAAATACCGTATAGCTGTTTTCTATTCCTCCCCAGCGATGTTGCGGAGTCGCGTAGAAAAACTTCCACCCTGACCTGCACAAACGCCTAAGGCCTAGGTTTATGTAGGTTAAGTGTAGGGATTGAGTTGCATTTGCCGGAGAAATTTACGATTATTTTGTTTCTATTTAAAAATTTTTTTAATTAATGTTTATTTTATGTTAGAGAGACAGAGTGCGAGCTGGGGAGGGACAGAGAGACGGACAGACAGACAGTATCTGAAGCAGGCTCCATGCTCGGAGCTGTCAGCACAGACCCCATTGGGGGCAGAACCCATGAGCTGTGAAATCATGACCTCAATAGAAGTTGGAGGCCTAATCGAGTAACTAACCCAGGTGCTCCTATTTGTTTCTATTTTGGCCTCAAATTCTTGTTTAACTTCGTTTTTCTTCTCATGTGTTTAAACAGTATATATTGTAACATTTAGGTACTCTGCCCCTGAAATTGTTACCTAATAATACCTCTAATCCTAATGGCCTGAACCACCTCACAGGATGCTTCCTGATTTGGGCCATAGTGCTTGTTAGTATTTCACAATTGTTGAAACGTTTCCTCCCAGAAGAGAAATCATTATTTAGGTATCCACAAAGAGTCCCACAGTGTTGTCTATACACTAGAATGCCTTGTCTCAACAAATGTTGCTTAATAGGTTTTACAGTGATACTGCTAGAGCTGAAATGGACCCTAGGGATGATAGTCTAGAACTAATACATCCTCTCATTTTGGAGCTAAGGATATTGCCCAAGTTCACACTCAGTATATAGCCTACCTTAGAGTCCAGTTCTCCAGATACTCAGCGCAGTATTTGTTCTACTGCATGGAGATGGCCCTCTTGAAGATAAAGATCAGAAAAGGTACTAAGAATGTTCAGATCCTTCTTTACATCTAAAGGAAACACAAGAAATGATGCTCATAATGTTAAGAAGGAAACTGGAATCTGCTGTTAATGACATTATGGATCAAGAAAGGAAAACAATCTTTTTAAATAATCATGTTTTTTCAAAATGGCAAGGCTCATTTCTTTACTAAACCACCTTATTTGTGGATCAGCCAGATGATCAGCAATTATCCTTATAGTAAGAAAATAAAATCTGAAATAGATTAGTCCTGTGACTTTATGGTTGTAGGGAAAAATACAATGAAACCTATATATGATAAATATGAAAATGAAATAAGATGAATGTGAATAAGAAATGCAATGAAACTTATATTGTGTGATTAGCATTTAGTATGACCTACTTGCAGAATTGAGATTACAGGTTTTTTTTTTAATGTTTTATTTATTTTTGAGAGAGAGACAGAGTGAGCAGGGGAGGGTCAGAGAGAGAGGGAAACACACAATCCAAAGACAGGCTTCAGGCTCTAAGCTGTCAGCACAGAGCCTGACACAGGGCTCAAACCCACGAACCATGAGATCATGACCTGACCCAAAGCCAGACGCTCAACCAACTGAGCCACCCAGGTGCCCCGAGGTTTCTGTTTTAAATTGTCCTGGTCTTAGAATTGTTCACACATATTTATTACAATGCCACAGAACACATGTTTAGGTGCAATTTGCCTAAAAGTAGAAACAATGACTTCCTTCAGAAGGGTAGTAGTAAAATTACCAAAAATGAGAAGGATATTTTCTGTTTTTGCAGGTTTTCCCCCCTCTTTTTTAAATTTATATTTTACCTGGTTCTAAAGGGAATTTAGGAGGTGAATTTAGGAGTGAATTTACCACGATGGAGTAAAATTTCTGCAAAAGGAATATGCTGTTCTTATACACACGGAAGAGGCAACAGGGGGTGCAGAAAGTCCACTGCCCTACTAGTCTCAGTTCTACTACTTGGTGACTGTGTGACCTGTTTCATCTATTAAGTGGAGATAATAATACTTTCCCAGTTACCATACTTTGGTTGTGAAAATGAAATGGAATAATATTAATGAAAGAGGTTTGTAAACTCTAAAAGTATATGTTAATGTGAGGTGATATTAGTATGTTAATATTTATTCTAGAATAGAAGGTTTGGAAAAGGCATTTTTCTCCAAGGAAAAAGTCCATATTACACTATTAGGAATGAACTAGCAACTGTATGTTTGATATAGATTCAAGTGCATATGGAGTAATACATTTTGGCATCCTGTCTTGAAACCTCCAGAAGAGAATTGTTTTTAAAAAAAAAACATGGTATTGGGGCACCTGGGTGGCTCAGTTTGTTGGGCGTCTGACTTCAGCTCAGGTCATGATCTCACTGTTCGTGGGTTTGAGCCCAGCGTCGGGCTCTGTGCTGACAGCTAGCTCAGAGCCTGTAGCCTGTCTTCATATTCTGTGTCTCCCTCTCTCTCTGACCCTCCTCTGATCATGCTGTCTCTATCTCTCTCTCAAAAATAAATAAAACATTTAAAATTTAAATAAATAAGGAGCGCCTTGGTGGCTTAGTCGGTTAAGCGTCCCACTTTCTCTTGGGTCATGATCTCGCGGTTTGTGGGTTCAAGCCCCTCATCGGGCCCTGTGCAGACAGCCAGCTCAGAGCCTGGAGCCTGCTTCAGATTCTGTGTTTCCCTCTCTCTCTGACCCTCCCCTGCTCACGCTGTCTCTCTCTCTCTCTCTCTCCCCTAGAAATAAATAAAACATTTTTTAAAATTTTAAATAAATAAATAAATAAAACAAAAAAATTAAAAACATGGTATTAAAGCGATGGACATCAGAAAGTGGGTATAGGAAATCTGAAATCTACAAGAAAAATGCAGATATTTAATGTGTCTTTATGTCAAAATACATACTTCTCTACAGGTAGTAACAATAGTTAGTTAACTCATTTGTTTAGTTCATAGTGCTTACTGGGAGGCGAGGGGGCAATAAGTTTCAGTTCCCAGAGCAATTACTCAAAATGCCCTACTCACCTACTTGACTTTCCTATGAGTTAAAATAAAAATAAACCATCTCATATTGAAAACTACTATTAGAAAAGTAATTTAAAGACATACATTACCAACAATTTTCACACTCCATTCTGTAACTCTCATACACTAGCCATAGGTGTTTGAACTAGTATTTTTTGAGAAGCAATTTTGTAATTTTAACAAATTTAACAAAAATTTAAATTTGTATATCTTTTTAAAAATTTGTTTATCTCTTGAGATAGAAGTTCCACTTATGAGTATTTGTCTACAAAACTGTGTAAGAATGCATATGTGAACCAAGATGTGCAATGCAGCATTAATTGTATTGAAAAATTGGAAATAGCCTAAACATTCATCAAAAGGGGCTGGTTAATATGTACTGACATGGGAGAATATCTATTATATAATAGGTTAAAAACTAAGTTATATAACATTATAATGTTATGTTATTTATATAAAGAAGTGTATTTTGATAGAAACATACCTAACAAGTTTAACTGTGACTGCCTTTAGAAGGGCAAGTTTGGAGAAAAGAATTAATGAGTGATTAAAAAAAAAATACTGTTTGCTTCTTTTAATGAGGCTATGTTAGTTTCTTTCATAATTAGAAACTTAGCAACCTTTTTGGAGGTTTTTAGAGATATGTGCTAACGTCTTACTCTCTTCTTTACATTCTATGAATTGTGATACACAGAATGAAAGAGAAGCAGCTTAACTGAAACAAGGAACAGTTGAAAATTCATATTTCTACTTTTGCAATCTGTCATTATTTATAAGCAAATATTGATCAGAATGAGGAAGGAGCACTATAATTGCTTATACTTGTTTATAAAATGACCATCTGGTGATGTATGCTTCACTTTTTGAAACTATGATTTGTAAGAATGGCATTTATTATGTATGTCTACTTAGAGTAATACAATAATGCCTAAGGTATTTCATATTCCATAGTTAAAATGCTGTTTCAGATGATTATATTTTCAATTTCAACCAACAAAAAAATGACCGTTATTCCCCTGTCGTAAATTTGTTTGCTCTTGTTTTGGGTTGTTTCTTAATGTGGAAAGCTTCAGGGTAGGGGGAGGTGAAGGAAACTCTATTAAAGCTACTTAGATATTAAAAAAATGAAACTAAAAAGTAATGAAATTTATGACTAGAAACACTCATTATAAAATATATTATTTCAGTCATTGTCTTTTATTTTTTGATAGGTATAAAACACATAAAATTGAACATTTGATTTTTAAACATGCAGTTTAGTAGTAGTAAATATATTTACATTATTGTGAAAGCTGTTATTTAAAAAAAATATTTACTTATTTATTTTGAGAGAGAGAGACAGACAGAGAGACAGAAAGAGAGAGAGGGAGGGAGAGAGGGAACATGTGCACAGGGTGGAGGGAGTAGAGAAAGAGGGAGAAAGAAAATCCCAATCAGGCTCCACGCTGCCAGCACAGAGCCCTATATGGGGCTCAATCCCATGAACCTGAGATTATGACCCAAGCCAAAATCATGGATTGTATGCTTAACCCACTAAGCCACTCAGGAGCCCCACAGCTGTCATTTTAATGGACTGGTTTTCACCTTTTGATCTATTTACCCATATTACTATGCACAGCAAGACTCTTAACTTGCTATCACCTGGACACACAAAGTGAGTAACTTTTATGCCAGTTATTTAATGCTGTGAGTTAAATGTTTAGTGTATAAACCCGTCCCTTAAAAGACTTAAAAACTAAAATATAGTTATTAACTAAAATACATATATTGTTGATATTAATATTGTTATGTTGTTAATTCTTAAAATAATTATACAATAAAATATAGATATAAACAAAAATATATATGGTTATCAACAAACTAAACCAATTAATGGCTATACAAATTAATAAAATTAAAAGAATTCTGAAAATTTTCCTAGAGAGAATCCAGACTTTAAGTTTGTCATTAATCTCACCAACACAGGGCTCTCAGATTATCCCTTTGCCCATTCTTGAATAAGCTAAAAGGAAGGGAGAGTCATGCCAACTGGCATCATATAATAGAGAGAACCTGCTTCATCAGGTAAGTAGGGTGTGTTGGCAGGGCTAGGATGCATTTAAATAATAAAATGTCTACTTTTTCATATCTTTGTAAGATTAAATTTTGTTGTATATGGGAAAGTTTATGTTATTATAGATAGGATATGATTTTTAAATATGATTTAAGAGAAACTAAAGTACTTTGAATAATATAGAATCAGAACTTTAGAGCAAAGTGATTTTGGAAATCAGATAATCTGGTCATTGACATCTTATTTGGTATATATATATATGCATAAAAATTTGTGTATGTATATCTATAAATATGTATCTAATATATTTTTATTACTCTTCATTCCTATATTAAATATTACTATTGTTAACTTCTTGTTTTTTAGACAGAAAATAATACAAATACTAATTTTTTTTTACAAATAGTTTATTGTCAAATTGGTTTCCATATAACACCCAGTGCTCATCCCTACATCCCCACCCTCCTCCACGCCCATCTCCCCCCTACCCCCCACATCCATCAGTCCTCAGTTTGTTTCTCAGCATTCAAGAGTCTCTCATGGTTTGCCTCTCTCTCTCCCTTTCCCCCACCATTTCCCCCCTTCTTCTCCCCCATGGTCCTCCGTTAAGTTCCTCCTAATCCTCCTATACGTGCAAACATATGATATTTGTCCTTCTCTGCCTGACTTATTTCTCTCAGCATAACACCCTCAAGGTCCATCCATGTTGCTACACATGGTCAGATGTCATTGTTTCTCATTGCCATGTAGTATTCCATGGTATAGATAAACCACATCTTCTTGATCCATTCATCTGTTGATGGACACTTAGGCTCTTTCCATGTTTTAGCTATTGTGGAGAGTGCTGCTATGAACATTGGGGTACATGTGCTCCTATGCATCAGCATTACAAATACTAATTTTTAATATGTTCCACCTGTGTAAGTCACCTGTGCAGTCCTGAAAATCCCTGACTTCATCCCACACTCTTCCTTAAGGTTTCTCAGTGAGTTACTGATAGAGGTGATACTGTGGTCCAACTCTCAGTTTGAGCCTATGTTCTTCTGTTGTTGTTTTTTGTTTTTTTTTCTCTTCCCATTCCTGCTGTTGAAAGAGCTACTTTCTTTCATGAAATACTTTACTTTGGAAAGAAAGTCACCATGTCTGGCTCATGATTGATACCTATTAAATGTTTGTCTTAAATGATTCTGTAGTAATACTATCAGGAACATAATTTCTCCCCCAAAAAACTAAGCTTCCATTTTTGTTTCAGCACTTAATGGTTCTTGAGATTGGAAACTGCTAAGTTTCTTTGCTTTAAAACACCCTTCAGCATGTGATTAGAATCAAAGACTAAAAACCACCTTATTCATGTTCAACTCATCCTACCAACATGTATATAATACAGTCCTTTCCTTCTTATTAAATTGTTCTTTGGATGTCACCAGGGAATAGCTCCTGCCTAAGGTGAGTAATTGACACAACTGCCAGGAGATGATTTTTTGCCAGAGTACATTTATCCTTGGTACAGTGGCTCCAAAGACAACATTCTCTGGGACACATGTATTCTTGTAGACAGACCCAGATCATCAGTAGCCCTGGTTTTCCTCAGAACATTTTAACCTAGTTTTGAGCTTTCTCTCAGAGCTCGAAGGCCTAAGCTTCCTCATGAGCAGCTTACCCTGTTCCTCTATACTTCCATCTCTATCCTTCATTCAGTTAAGCACCCAGACATTCAGATACTAGATGTAGGCTGCCATCTCCCCAAACCCAGGTCCTATTAGAAATACACTTACAGAGTCAAAGAGAGGTATTGGGTAAGTGGTCCAGTGGATGTAACATCATTCCTCCTTTTCTCCCTGGGTTTCCCACAACAAACAGGAGTGAGCCCATGCTGTTCCCCGCAGCAGCCCCACATTTCACCCCAAGTGAGGCTTTTATACTCTTCTCTCACTTCTCTCCAGTTGACTCCATTGAGGCCTGCTGTATCTGGGGCCTGCTGTGTTCACTCACCAAGGTAGGCCTACTTATCACAGAAAGATTGCCTCCCTTTCTGATATGTCCTCCTAGGGGATAATTATGAATCATCACCTTCTCCACTCTTAAGCTTATTTACCTCTTATTGATAACTCCTCCAGGGCTCGAAGAATATTATCTTCATCTCTGAGTTCTTACTTGAAGTGAGAACAAATTCTTTTACTATTTTATGGAAGATTTTTATTCAGAGAAAGTCTTGTATTGAATACATTAATATTTAAGTTGCCCGTATCCCCTCTTCGTAGGCCCACACTTACGTTTATTTATCTCCTTCCCCTCTTTGCCTGGCCCTTAAGGACAATTCCTATGTAAATGATATTATCTATTTATTGCAATACTGGGTTGTATTTTCATTATATGAATTCTTATCTAAAGATCTGAATACTGACTTTATAAAATATATGTAATATCCTCATCTAAAGACAAATACTTGGAGAAATGAAAACTTCTATTTAAAAAAAAGTTATAGGAACAATTGCAAGGGGTTCCTAAAATATTTTAAAATATTAACAAGTAATAACAACATTTTGTTTTATGTAGGTTTTATTATACCAGAATCACAAGAAAGACCAAGAAGAAATTTTCTTTTCAAAAAATTGTGGCTGCACATCTACATTGTCCTTGGATATGTAGAAGCCCTGCTGAGCTAAATTGTGTATTTCTTTTATTTAGTAAAGATTTTTGCTATTTTTTCCTTTTCTTTTTTTTTTTTTTTAAATGTTTTATTTATTTCTAGGAGAGAGAGAGAGACAGCGTGAGCAGGGGAGGGTCAGAGAGAGAGGGAGTCACAGACTGAAACAGGCTCCAGGCTCTGAGCTGGCAGTCAGCACAGAGCCCGACGCGGGGCTCGAACCCACGAACCGCGAGATCATGACCCAAGCGAAAGTCGGACGCTTAACCGACTAAGCCACCCAGGCGCCCCTATTTTTTCCTTTTCAAGTGGACTTTCAAGTTCTTTTATTCTCATATTTTGAACTTCATATTGTTCTTTTGATCAAAATGCACAGAAGGGCTGCAGCAGGGAGATGACAAATGTCCAATTTTTTCAAATAATATCAATATAATTTAATTATCTTAGGTTTTGCTTTGCTTTGTGTTAAGCAAAAGTAATTAGATGGTGTGTTTAAATGCCAAATCATGTTTTATTTACTATTAGGAGATTTTGTATATGAGCCCATATCTAAGAACAGATGAAAAATACTATGTATTTAGTACATTACAACACCTTATCCATCTATTAAAGGTAGCTAAGTACTCACCTAAATGATAATTATGAGAGATAAGGACAATAAGCTGTAATTTGAAAGGTCGTTCTTTGGTGAGCCTTTACTTTTATGCTATCTAGTTCATACATATTTTCCATTGGGATCATATGGAGTTGATATTTTAAAAAGATAGCCATAAACTTTTTATCTCTTACCAGGCTTGGGGTAGGGAGGGGTTAGGGCATTCCTAGTATAGATCAATATGCTGTAAACAATTCCAGGAGATTCTTAACCTGTTCCAGTGTCCTAAAATATTCCAATGTGAGAGGAAGACTTCATAAATTAGAGTCCTCATACAAATATTACCAATGATGCTGTAGAAATTGGAGTCAGAAATAGAATAGGTTAGGGTAGATGATTTCACATCAGGTGGGCCTAAAGGAATCTTCACTAGAAAAAAACTCAAAAGACATGTTCTCTGAAATATCTGTGCTATTAACAATTATATGTATAGACTCCCTGCAAACTAGAATGATTGCAGAAAATGGAAAAAGTCAAGCATAATACTCAAATTTTAATGTAAAAGGGAGGAACTGAGAGACCACACTTTGCTTAGTCTTCTTCTTTGAAATACTATGGTGTTAATCTTTGAAAAACAATAACAACCAAAAAATACCAAAAAACAAAAACCAGAAAACCATAATTTACAAGTCCACAGAGGGTGTCCAAGTATCTATCATCCAACATGTATTTATGAAAAGCAATCTTGCTAAATAAACTTATTTTACTTCTTAAAACAAGTAGGTGGCAAAAAAAGAAACATAATAGTAGGTTTGGTTAGATATACAATCATTGCTGACCCTATGCAAAATTGTGATTTAGAGAAAATTCAATTATCTGCTCCAGGCATTGTTTAATATATTCAGATTACTCGTACAATTTTAGTTGCCATATACATACAATTTTAAGTTCTGATTCATTCACTTAACATTGTATCATAAACTACATACTACTATTTCTTTCACGTGACCAAGTTACTAAGGACTCTGTTTGGATATGTACTAAAATGCTTTATTTTTCTCTAGTCTTTACTCTACTATATTGTGTTTTCCTAGGGTACATTTTCTGGTCTTTTAAGTTATTCAAAGTCTAGGGACATCTGGGTGGCTCAGTTGGTTAAGTATCTGACTCTTGTGTGGCTTAGGTCATGAACTCACAATTTGTCCATTGGTGTTGGGCTCTGCCTCTACTCTGCTCCTTCTCTCTGTCTCTGTCTCTGTCTCAAAATGAATAATAAACATTTAAAAAAATTTAAGTTATTCAAACTCAAGCCTATCCTAGTTAAAGCTTCAGTGTTTTATTTTATTATTATGTTTTTAATGTTTATTTTTGAGAAAGAGACAGAGTACAAGTGGGTCAGGGGCAGAGAGAGAGGGAGACACAAAATCCAAAGAAGGCTCTAGGCTCTGAGCTGTCAGCACAGAGCCCAATGTGGGGCTCAAACTCATGAGCCGTGAGATCATGACCTGAGCTGAAGTTGGACACTCAACTGACTGAGCCACTTAGGTGCCCCAAAACTTCAATGCTTTAAAACCTCCTCCATTGCTATCTAGACTTACAGCCATAGGGACTTGAAATGAGTAAAGGAGTATAGTCAATTTTTGAGTCATTCTCCTTCTCTAAACCCCTAAAGATTGGGTTGGGAATGTCCGGTTGGTTCTAGTATATTGTTTCCTCTTTCCTTCTCCAGGCAAACTCTTCTGGTGTTGGCTAGAAGTAGGAAGAGAGGAGAAATGAATCTTGCTACTTAACTACTCTGTTTTGGTCATCTCTGCTTCTCCAGTTGACAATGGCTGCCATCAGTGCCCTTACTGTCTCTTATATAGCATGCATTCTTAATTTATTGAGTGAGTTGAAAAGGGGCCTCTGTTTTATACCAATTCCCTGAAAAGAAAACTCTGGGTCCTCACTGCTTTTTTCTCCTTTGTTAGTAGGCTTCCCTTTTAGATGGAATACCATAAAAGCAATTCAAGCCCCAATATCTTCCCAGTGTAATTTGTCCTGTAAGAAATTCATGTATTGTCCCTTGTGTGACAATCAGTGTCCCCAACACAATGGGCACACATAGACCTATCAGCCATCATATCATCATAGGATGATGGGATTTAAAATGCTAGCTAATGCCAATGCTCTTCATATAATGTGGGGGTAGAACAGGGAGTGAGAATAACAAAGTGTAACTGCTATTGAAACCTCCTTCTGTAGGTGGCCATGAGGCCTAAACTGGTAATAATAACTTTATTTTTCAGTCCTTCATTGCATGTTCCCTTACCCCTCTAAGCACCTTAACTAGATCTAATTCTATATCTAGTGCAGTGCCTAACCCTTAATTCCCAAATAATCTGAGTCCACTATAGACTTATCTTTGTTGGGTTGGCTATCTTTATTGAGTTGCCTCAGTTGGGTTTTGGGCATAGTCATCCTTATCTCATCATTTAGTTTCCCTTTGATAATTGAAATTAATCATCACGTGGCTATGGTGACCCCTTTCTGCCTTTAATTCTGCAGTCTGAGAAGCCCTAAATGGCCATGGGGCTGTATTAATTTCTAATTCATCTGAACCTTGGTGGTATTTCCTGATGGAAGCATTCCTCCCTTGAGTATAGGACCTCAAAATCCATGAACCCAAAGCTGTGGGGAAGGGAGGCAGAAATGTCTTCTATGGATTATTTGGCATGATGGTGAGAGGGGCCATTTTCACCTCTTCCTCTTGGCTCATAGATCTGTATGTTCTGATATTTCAAAACGTGCCTTGGTATTGAAACTTTTTCATCCATTGTTTTGGATACATAGAGGACATTTTAAAACTCAAAACGGGGGGTACCTGGGTGGCTTAGTCGGTTAAGCGTCCGACTTTCGCTTAGGTCATGATCTCGCGGTTCGTGGGTTCAAGCCCCGCATCGGGCTCTGTGCTGACTGCCAGCTCAGAGCCTGGAGCCTGTTTCAGTCTGTGACTCCCTCTCTCTCTGACCCTCCCCTGCTCACTCTGTCTCTCTCTCTCTCCCAGAAATAAATAAAAAACATTTTTTAAAAACCCCTCAAAACTCATCTTTTGGATATGGAAAATTCTCTTATTTCTCTGATTTTTCTCCTATCCTTTTAAAACTCAATTTTTTGTGGAACACCTAATAGTCAATTATTGGGTTCCTTGGATTTGTTCTCCATATTTAAATATGTTTCCTCGTTTTCTTTGTATATTGCTCTGCTTTTTGAGAGAATTTTCACAATATTTTTATCACAATCCTTTTACTAACCTTTTTATTACACTTATTACCTGTCTAACTTTGGAGAAGTTTCTACATGTCTCAGTCTCAATTTCCTCATCTTTGAAATGGAGATAATAATATGAGATTACCCTATTTCACAGGGTTGTTTTGAGAATAGATTCATATTAAGTGCTTAGGATATTGTCTGATATAAAGTAAGTACTCAATAATAAATATTAGTTAAAATGAGCTATGCATCAGTATCTTTTTTTTATGTTCGTGTATTTTTGAGAGAGACATACAGTGTGACCAAGGGAGGGGCGGAGAGAGAGGGAGACAGAAAATCTGAAGCAGGCTGTAGGCTCTGAGATGCCAACACAGAGCCTGACACCCCAACATAGGCTCGAACTCATGGACCACAAGATCATGACCTAAGCTAAAGTTGGACAGTTAACCAACTGAGCCCACCCAGGCACCCTTATGCATCAGTATCTTGTGAATTTGGTTAGATTAAGTGATCTTTGGGTCATTTACAAGATGATTTCTGACCTCTGAAACTGATGACCAGATATCCTAGACCTCAGTGACTTTACCATATTAGGTCTTTTTTGAAATATCTAACAATGGCCCTCAACAATCATGCTTCTATCTCATTACGCCCTTCAAACTCAACAATTAAAACAATTTTTTACAAGTTTATTTATGTATTTTGAGAGTGAGGAAAAGAGTAATCAGGACAGAGGGATGGAGAGAATCCCAGGAAGGCTCCATGCTGTCAGCACAGAGCAAGACATGGAGCTCAACCTCATGAACTGTGAGATCATGACCTGAGCCAAAATCAAAAGTTGGACACTTAAGCGATTGAATCACCCAGGTGCCCCAAAACTCAACAATTTTTAAAGCCCCTTCTCCAGTTTTGCCTGTCTCTATATCTGTGCTTACAGATCTGTTTTCACTTTAATTGAATGTCTTGTAAGAAACTCTTATTCTTAAAAAAGGGAAGTGATGGGGGCAAAAGATGACTTATGAAGATGGTCTGCCCCAGAAATGTGTATTCATTCTTTAAAACATTTTTATTGACTAATTCTATATGCTGACCTCTGTGCTAATTGCTAGAGATACAGAGATTTTTGTTTTCTCTTTTTCTTAATTACTTATGAGCATCTATCATGCCCATGTGAGTTCACAGTCTATTGCAGTATTTGTAAACTGGGCCATGAAACAAATTCTGTATGTTAAAACCAGAATTAGGGAAAAAAAAGGAAGGAGAATAACACAGAATAATAAATACCAGAGTATGTTGCATATAGTCTAGTCAGGTATTGTTTCATAAAAGTTTTATTGCAGTGTGTACGGATGGGGTTAGGATTAAAAATATTTGTATATATATTTTTTTACCATATATGTCTGGGTCAATGAAGTTTGAAAACCACCAGTGGAAAAGACAGTAAGTAAAGAAATGATTATAACACAGTGATAAATACTCTACATAGAGGGAGGCTTACCCCAGTCAGGGAAAGAGGAAGACAGATTGTTTCCTGGAGAAGATTCTTGAGCTGTATGTTAAAGAATATGCAATTTGAAGTAAATGTGGAGTAAAATATTCTTAAAGGATTATCACAAAGAAAATAGCCCCCAAATCCTTTGCCTAAAGAAACAAGTATAGTAGCAGGAAGACAGAAGCTATAATTAAGAAAAGAGAACAGTTGGGAAGCTTCCACTCTTCATCATATTGAGGAGTTTGGATTTTATAGTGAAGTCAGTAGAGAGGCACTGAAGAATGGGGAAATGACAAAATTTAATTTCTGTTTTAGATTGAATACTTGACAGCACTGTGGAGAATGGATTTGAGGATAGTGACAGGAGTCAGAAAGTGGAGAACTAGATGCTGGGAGAACAATCAAGAGGCCTAATGAAGGCTATTGTAATGGTGAGAAGAGATTTAAAAAGCACTGGAGGGGGTGGGAAACAAAGGACGGTACCCATTCAGATGTGAGAGGTAAGGAAGAGTCTGATACCCAGCTTTCTGGCCTGAATAACTAAAGCCAGATAGGATATTTCCCATATGGGAAATATGAAAGGACTAATGGCTTGTGGTGGAGTGATCAGGTAGGAATAATTAATAAATATCTAATTAGTACCTGTATAGCTAATGTCAGGCATATAGATAAGCATTAGGACTGAGGGTGTGGATGAAGAAGGAAGGATGGGGATTAAGACATATTCCACACGGAACACAGAGAAATGGTAAATTCATGAACAAGTGGTGAGTTACAGTTTCTATGAAACCTTCTGTATATTATCCAGCTTGAACTGATTTTTTCATTTTCTTGAAAAAAATTTTTTTAAATGTTTTATTTATTTCTGAAAGAGAGACAGACAGACAGCATGCACAGGGGAAGGTCAGAGAGAGAGGGAGATACAGAATCTGAAACAGGCTCAAGGCTCTGAGCTAGCTGTCAGCACAGAGCCCGACGCAAGTCTCAAACCCACGAACCATGAGATCATGGCCTGAGCTGAAGTCGGATGCTTAACTGACTGAGCCACCCAGACACCCCTGATTTTTTCATTTTCTAAACCTATATTACAGAAATTTACTATACAGTTAAGCATACGCATTGTAAATTAATGGTTTTACCTATGTTTTGTCTTCCAATACATTGTAAGATCTTTATAGGGAGGGATAATTATGTTCCCTTCATATTTTCTACTTATAGGTATCAATGGTAGCAGACATGCCACATCTAAGAGATGAATTAGAGGGGCACCTATGTGGCTCAGTCAGTTAAGCATCTAACTTTGGCTCAAGTCATGATCTCATGGTTCATGAGTTTGAGCCCCACATTGGTCTCTGCTTGACAGAGCCTGGAGCCTGATTAAGAGAGAACTCCCCAACTCACACTCTGTTTCTCTCTCTCTTTCAAAAATAAACATTAAAAATGAAAAAAAAGAGAGATGGATTATACCTTCATGGCCATATAGAATTCTGAATGATGAAATGCCCTGCCACCCCTTCAAGGTTCCCAAGTATGTTTAAGGAAAGGTATATTTGTTTCATCTGCTACTGAGCCTTTGCTTCTCTGTGATTCATGCCTCCTGTTACCACTCATCATACCTTGTATTGCACTCACTTAGTTTCTGTTTTCCACCTAGAACTCTGAGCCTACTGTGTTTGATGAAATGATACTGTTTCTTCTGTCACATGAATCTCAGTGAAGGGGTAATATGAGGAAGGCACTCTTCCCATTACTGCACCTTAATTTTCTTCCCTACCATCAACATAAAACTTGTTTTATGTAAAGCTTTATTGAAGGGCTGGGGATGCTAAAATGAAATATAATTGCTGATTACCTATTTTATTCCCTATCTCTACCCTGAACCATCCAGGTAAGCCTATCCATTTGGGATGATAGAAGAACAGGGTGAGCAAACAATGATTATTTCTCTGGCTTCTTTCCAAGTACTGACAGTTGACGGAAAATACAGGAAAGACCATATAGATGTGTTACTCTGATTTTTTTCCAATGCTGACTTGGCCAGAATTAGGGAAGAAGCAGGTCAGTATTACCTGTAACCAGTATTACCCAGAAACTTCCTCAAAAGTGCAAGCTATAGTAAACTGTTTAAAAAAAAATTTTTTTAATGGTTTATTTATTTCTAGGCGAGAGACAGAGACAGCGTGAGCAGGGAAGGGTCAGAGAGAGAGGGAGACACAGACTCTGAAACAGGCTCCAGGCCCTGAGCTGGCAGCACAGAGCCTGACGCGGGACTCGAACCCATGAACCGTGAGATCATGACCTAAGCAAAAGTCAGACGCTTAACCGACTAAGCCACCCAGGCGCCCCTATAGTAAACTGTTTTTATGTGCAAGTATATTCTTATCCTTTCTGACATATTTTGCAGTACAGAGAGGTCATGGTCCTCTTATACTTAACTCTTAATTCCTATTTATTTCATTTTCATGAAGTTTTTCTTTATAATATTGTCATTACCTTAAGGTGTCTTTTTATTGTCAAGGGCTACTGGGAAAGGAGTATGCAGAGTACAACTTTGAGACATTCAATAGTTCTTGGTCAAGTTCCTTCTATGTTTGCATCTTCATCCTTGTCTGATTAAAAGAATGCCAACCATTCCATAATTCTGCCCAATTTTCCTCCTTGATCTGTCTCTTTCCAGAAGGGCAAACTCTCCAAAGTCTTGCTGTTTCATACAGTTTCTCCAGAACTTTCTAACTTAAACTTACCGATTATTTGTCTGATCAGTACCATTTGATACTTGTCAATATTATACCATTTCTTTATAGTAATTCTTCAGAAGTTTTTTTTTTCCAGTGCATACCCCAGTTCTTGAGTTCCTTGTTTTGAGGGTTGTGGCCCTCTCTTCCTCAGTGAGTCTTTTCTTTAGGTCTCCTACTACAAATCTTCCCTCCCCTTTTTGGAAACTCCCTACTTAATGGGATTTTTTTCATCCTTCTCCCAATAGGGCAATCCAAGAACACAATGACCATTACTGAGTATTTCCTATCAATATCTTGAGTTTCTCAGTCTAGATTTATACTCTAGGTGCATTTAACCAAGAGAGTTCCAGTCTACGCTGGTAACTTCCAAGATTTCTGTCAGTATGTTATACAAATAAACTTCCACATACTTCCTCCAGTTTTCCTGTGGTAACTATTAGACCAAAGAAACACATACACACAAACACAACTCCCATATAATTACTGTCTGAATTCATGTTAAGGAGAACATTTTTTCCCCTCAATTCAACGTAGTTTTCATAGATTTCCCTGTCCATAATAGAGATACATTATTTGTCAAGCAGTTTCAGTTTCTTTTCCCTACTCTCCAACAAGGTGCAGAGGCCTAACAGTGTTTAAAAAACAAGTCCCATTACAATTTCTAGCCAAAGAATAGAATTATTACCTGAATAGCCATCTTTAGAAACACAAAGATCCAGTACAGTTTTCCACAAAGCTTAATTATGAAAAATCTCAAATATATGGGAAAATTGAAAAAAGTTTTACAATGAATTCCCATATAACCCTCAGTTAGGTGTCACATCTCTCTCTCTCTCCCCTTCCCTCCCCATCTATCCATCCATCTGTCTGTCTCTCTCTATCCATTCTTCAATCTTATTTCTTTTATTCATTTCAAAGTAAATTTAAGATACTAGTACTTCCTCCCTAAATACTTCATTAGCTAGAATTCAATATTCACAGTTTTTCTTTTGAGGAAATTTACACACAATGAAACCATAAATGTACATTCCCTATGTTTTGGAAAATACATATACATGTAATCTAAACTCTTAGCAAGATATAGACCATTACCATCACTCCAGATAGTTCCCAATTCCTCTCCTCCAAAAAACATGGTTCTGTGTTTTTGCCACCACAGATTAATTTGTTCTAGAACTTCACATAAATGTAATCATATAGTGTATGCTTTTTTAAATCTTTTTTTTTTAAACTTTATTTATTTTGAGAAAGAGAGAGAGAGAGCACAACTGGAGAAGGGGCAGAGAGAGAAAGAGAGGGAAAGAGAGAATCCCAAGCAGGCTCCGCCCTGTCAGCACAGAGCCTGACATAGGGCTCAAACTCATGTACTGTGAGATCATGACCTGAGCCAAAATCAAGAGTCAGATGCTTAACCAATTGAGCCACTCAGGTGCCCCCAGTGTATGTTTTTTTGCACTATCTGATTTTTCACTTAGCATGATACTTTTAAGACTCATCCATGTTGTATCAGTAATTTGCTCTTTTATTCCTTCATAGCATTACATTCTGTAGATTTACCATAGTTTACCCATTCTCCTATTGATAGACACCTGGGCTATTTCCAGATTTTGGCTTTTATGAATAAAGTAGCCGTGAACATTCTTGTACAAGTTTTTTTTAATCCATATATATTTTCACTTCTCTTGGGTAAATCCCAAAAGGTAGAATTGCTGGGTCATAGTGTAGGTGTATGTTTAGTTTTATAAGAATTTGCTAGATCTTTTCCCACAGTGATTATACCATTTAATACTCCCACTATAGTGCATGAGAGCTCTGGTTTCTCCACATCCTTGCCAGCATCTGTTTTCAGTCTTTTTAGTTTTAGCCATTCTAGTGGGTGTATAGTGCTACCTTTCTACTGTGATTTAGTTTGCATTTCTCTGATGGCTAATCATGTGCAATTTTTCATGTGCTTATTGGCCAATTGTACATTATCTTTTGTGAAGTATTTGTTCAAGTCTTTTTGCCTTTTGCCCATTTTTAAACCAGGTTGTTTACTTATCATTGAATTTTAGGAGCTCTTTATTTTTTTTTTAAGTTTACTTATTTATTTTGAGAGAGAGACGGCAAGAGGGGGGGAGAGAGAGAAAGAGAGAGAGAACTTGAGTAAGGGAAGGACAGAGAGACAGGGAGAGAGAGAATCCCAAGCAGGCTCCTCCCAGAGCAGCACTCGACTCAGTGCTCCAACTCATGAACCATGAGATCATAATCTGGATGCTAAACCACCTGCGCCACCCAGGTACCCCAGGAGTTCTTTATATACTGGAATATCAGTCCTTTGTTGCATATATGTTTTTGCTAACTTTTCTCCCAGAGACTGTGGTTTGCCTATTCATTTTCTAAATGCTGTTTTTTGATGAGTACAAATTTAAAAAATTTCTTAATTGTTTATTTTTGAGAGAGACAGTGTGAGTGGGGGTAGGGGATACCCATGTGCGCGCACACACGCGTGCACACACACACACACACACACACACACACACACACACACAGAATCCAAAGCAGGCTCCAGGCTCTGAGCTGTCAGAACAGAGCCCACACACAGGGCTCGAACCCACAAACTATGAGATCATGACCTGAACTGAAGTCAGATGCTTAACTGACTGAGCCACCCCAGCACCCCTGATGAGTGCAAATTTTTAAAAAATGTTTATTTTTGAGAGAAAGAGAGAGGTAGAGGAGGGGCAGAGAGATGGTGACAGAGGATCTGAAATGGGCTCTGCATGGACAGTAGCTGGATGCAGGGTTTGAACCCACGAACCGTGAAATCATGATCTGAGAAGAAGTGGGACACGTAACCAGCAGGGCCACACCGACACCCCTGATGAGTACAAGTTTTAATTTTAGTGCAATCTAATTTATCAGTTTCTTAATTTACAGTTATTGCTTTTTAATGTCCTGAGTAAATATCCTTTACCTACCTTTGAGCCACTAAGATATTCTTTTCTTTTCTGCTGAAAGCTTTATGATTTTAGCTTTTCCATTTAGGTCTATTATTCATCTCAGATCAGTCTTGGTGCATGTTTTGAAGTAGAGGTTGAAGTTTATTTATTTTCCCATATGAATTTCTGGTTATTCCAGAGTTACTTGTTGAAAAGACTACTTGACACATTGAATTGTATTAGTACCTTTGAGATCAGGTGACATTAGAGGCATCTGGGTGGTTCGGTCGGTTAAGCATCTGACTTTGGCTCAGGTTATGATCTCCTGGTTCATGAGTTCAAGGCCCATGTTGGGGCTCTCTCTCAAAAATAAATGAACATTTAAAAAAAGGAAATCAGATGACTTTATAATTTTGTATCTATTTCTGAGCTCTCTAATTTGTTCCATTGATCTATTTATCAATCTTTATGCCAGCCAGTACCACACCCTACTGATTTCTTTAGCTTTATAGTAAATTGAAGTCAGGTGGTGTAAGTACCCTAACTTTGTTCTTTTTTTCTTTAAATGTTTATTTATTTTGAGAGAGAGAGACAGAGAGAGAGCATGAACAGGGAAGTGACAGAGGAAGAGGGAGAGAGAGAATCCCATGCAGGTTCCACACTCAGACCTTGAGATCATGACCTGAGCTGAAATCAAGAGTCAGATGCTTAACCAACTGAGCCACTCAGGCACCCCTAACTTTGTTTGTTGTTATATACTTTTGACTGGAGTGGGAATATGTGGTAATATCCCATTATTACCTACAACTGCCTTGGCCTTTGCCACATGCAGAAGGCTTTGGTAGCATTCAGCTTTCTTCATTTAAAAAAAGAAAAGGATAATAGCAGTTGCCATGCTCAAATGGGTAGGGATCATGCTATTTATTTTTCTTATTTCCTATAGTTGCAACAGTGAGTTTAGTGCAAGCACAAGGCGCTCAATAGGTTTATATTAGCTAAAATTTGGCTCACTCTTAATCATGACATTAGAATGTTAATATATGTGCTGCCAAAGTGAGCACAGACATTAGAGTGTTAAAAGAAGCATTGAAGTTCATCTAGTTCAGTCCTTCATCTGATCATAAGGTTTTCCATTAAATATTAGTTTACTAAGGCCCTCACAGATTTAAAATGTTTAGAGCAGCTCATTCCATGAATTCCTTCCAAAATCCATTGAAAAGAAAACTGTCTGTTATTGCCTCCATAAGGGAATAAAGAAGACTGTGGTCCAAAAAATGAGATCACTGTCATCCTCATTGCATAATTTATAGAACTCAGAGTCAGATTGTGAGGAAGAACAGTTTAGGAAGATGTAACTCCAGAAGTACAACTATTTCATCTGATATTTGGCACCCTACTCTTCGCTCTTTGTCAAAAAAAAAAAAATTGTACAGTATGGAGAAGCCCTAAGGTGTCTAATTTATTTGGTGTCTTTAAGTGGTTTGGGTTGAAGTAATAATTTCTGATTGATTAATTTTGAAGTCAGCCTACCAACTAGAACATAATTTGCTCAAACTTGGACACTTAACCCTTCATATTTCTCTCTAGTCTATTCCCTGCCATTTCCCTATATAGACTCTTGGCAAAGAAGGAGTTAAAAGCACATCTTATAAAACTGTAATTTTTGGGGTACCTGGCTGGCTTAATCAGGAGCATGTGACTCTTGATCTTGGGGTTGTGAGTTTGAGCCCCATGTTGGGTGTAGAGATTACTTAAAAATAAAATATTTAGGGGCACCTGGGTGGCTTAGTCGGTTAAGCATCCGACTTTCACTTAGGTCATGATCTCGCGGTTCGTGGGTTTGAGCCCCGCGTCGGGCTCTGTGCTGACTGCCAGCTCAGAGCCTGGAGCCTGTTCAGTCCGTGACTCCCTCTCTCTCTGACCCTCCCCTGCTCACACTGTCTCTCTCTCTCTCTCCTAGAAATAAATAAAACATTAAAAAATAAATAATAAATAAAATAAAATAGAAAGTTTTGTAATATTTCAGTAAAATAAAAGGAACTATTTTATATTCTAGTTCCAGATGTCCAAACATCCTTTGTGTGTGTGTGCCAAAGTCAGACCATGCTATTTATTTCAAATATTTTATTTTACTTATTTAAATTTCACTTATTTTGAGAGAGACAGAGAGCACAAGCAGGGGATGGGCAGAGAGAGAGTCCCAAGCAGGCTCCACACTGTGCAGAGCCCAATGTGGGGCTGGAACTCATGAACCATGAGATCATGACTAGAATGGAAAGCAAGAGTTGGATGCTTAACCAATTGAGCTAGCCAGGTGCCCCTATTTAAGATATTTTAAGTGAGTTTCATCTTGATGGCAGGCTAAAATGTAGCTTATTCTTCATCATAATGATGGTGTATGTAGTTTCAACCTATGAAGAGCTTCACTCCTGGTTTAATTAGTCAGTGATACCTTAATGCTCTACTAAGTGTTTATATACCACCTAGATTTACTTCTTACAAGATGACATTCATAGTAGCTACATGAGATATGGAAACAAGAACAAAAATGTATTTGTGTCAGTAAAATAATCAGAGGAGCCTAGAAGATAAACAGAAATAGTATGTTGTTAAAGATGGAAGGAGGGCCAGGAGTTGTGGCAGAACAGGCTCATTGGAAATTGCTTCCTGTTTTAATTATTATATTTTAGTTTATTAGGGCATTAGTATAATTCTAACTACCACCCACAAAATGATTGGCTGGTTTCAAATTAATATAATATAAGCTGTTTGGGCAGGTGTGTTTAGTAAACCCATAGTTTGGTTTTACATCTGGGGTAATATATTATTTTCATTAGCCACAACTTCACAAGCATATTTAAATTGCTCAGTCAAGCTACATATTGAATCCTTTATGAAACCAATTCTAAAAAGTGACTATTAATGACAATATATAAATATAAATATATCTGCAACAGTTTCTTAGCCTTTAACTGCCAATTTTGCTTTCTGAAATGTCATTCTCTATAGACTGTTTTAATGATCAAGTTTTCAACCTATAGTTGTTCCATAGTTTTAAAATTATTTCTTGTTTACAAATGCCACTTGCAATTTAAGGAAAGAGTTATAAATTACTATATTGGGAAGCAATTTTTTTAAGGTTATATCTTTCAGTAATCTCTACCCAATGTGAGGCTCAAACTCACAACCCCAAGATCAAGAGTCACATGCTCTATTGACTGACCTACCAGGCACTTGCTCTCTTTTTCTTTTATTTATTTATTTATTTATTTATTTATTTATTTATTTATCTTTTATAGTTTATTGTCAAGTTGGTTTCCATAGAACACCCAGTGCTCATCCCAGCAAGTGCCCTCCTCCATGCCCATCACCCATTTTCTCCTCTCCCCCACCCCCATCAACCCTCAGTTTGTTCTCAGTATTTAAGAGTCTCTTATGGTTTGCCTCCCTCCCCTTAACTATTTTTCCTCCTTCCCCACCCCCATGGTTCTCTGTTAAGTTTTCCTGTTCTACATATGAGTGCAAACATACGGTATCTGTTCTCTGCCTGACTTATTTCAATCAGCATAACACCCTCGAGTTCCCATATTGGTACAAGTGACCAGATTTCATTCTTTCTCATTGCCATATAGTATTCCATTGTATAGATAAACCACATCTGCTCGATCCATTTGTCAGTTGATGGACACTTAGGCTCTTTCCATGTTTTGGCTATTGTTGAGAGTACTGCAGTGAACATTGGGGTCCATGTGCCCCTATGCGTTAGCACCCTGTATCCCTTGTGTAAATTCCTAGTAGTGCTCTTCCTGGGTCATAGAGGAGTTCTATTATTAATTTTTTGAGGAAGCTCCACACTGTTTTCTAGAGGGGCTGCACCAGTTTACATTCCCACCAACAGTGTAGGAGGGTGCCCGTTTCTCCACATCCTCGCCAGCATCTATAGTCTCCTGATTTGTTCATTTTAGCCACTCTGACTGGTGTGAGATATCTCAGTGTGGTTTTGATTTGTATTTTATCGGGAAGTAATTTAAAAAAAACTGAAAAGCTTTGAATTATTTCTACTAGCATTTCCCAAATATATTGTGAATCTTATTTGACAGCTTTGTCTTTTGATATCCCATTAACTAAGTTTTTTCTCAATCCTGATCATTTGCAATTGAAGCAAAAGCAAATTTTAATTTAAAAAATTTTTTTAGTGTTTATTTATTTTTGAGACAGAGAGAGACAGAGTGTGAACAGGGGAGAGGCAGAGAGAGAGGGAGACACAGAATCTGAAGCAGGCTCCAGGCTCTGAGCTGTCAGCACAGAGCCCAACACGGAGCTTGAATTCACAAACCATGAGAGCATGACCTGAGCTGAAGTCAGATGCTTAACTGCCTGAGCCACCCAGGTGCCCTGATTTGTTTTAACTTTTAATAATACTATTGGTCAATCATTATAACAGAATGATAGGTTGCAAAGTTTTTCAGCGTAGAACTCTAACTTATGGGCTTTGGTATCCCTTTCAATACTTAATTCTTTAAAGTAGATAATTTTAATACCTTTGTCCATTTTATTATTATATGGATGGATAAAAAATTTAGCAAAATCCATCTTTATTTAGGGTAGTTGAGCTTTTTTATTTTCTCTGTTTAGCACCCTTATTTAGTTTTAAATTGTTACACCATTTCCATTGCAACTAGATTGGCACCAGTGAAGCTCTGGAACTTACTAAAAAATCAGCTATTTTAAGATATACATATATATATATACACACCTGATATATATATATATATAATTTTTATATAAATAAATAAATATATAAATATAATAAATAAATAAATAAATATTAAATGTGATGTCTTCCTCTATAGTCTGACCTTATATTTTCACTCCAACAATATACATTTGGTCAACAGTGTGTTCTGATAGGAAATAATTCTTTCACTTATTTATTTTTTAAAATGTGTATTTATTTATTTTGAGAGAGAGAACATGTGAGCCAAGCTGGGGAGGGACAGAGAGAGAGGGAGAGAGAGAATCCCAAGCAGGTTCCACACTGTCAGTGCAGAGAGCCCTCTGAGGGTCTTGAACTCACAAGCTGTAAGATCATGACCTGAACCAAAATCACAAGTTGGCTGCTTAGCCGACTGAGCCACCCAGGTGCCCCAATACTTTCATTTTAAATAAATGTCTTCCTTTCCCTTAAGTACTTTTATTCGAACTAAGGAACTTTAGCCTGCTAAACATTCTTCTCTTGTAAAGTAATGTAAAAAAACAAACAAACAAACCCTGGAGAATTCTACTTAGAGAAACTTTGTGAAATAAGAGAGAGCAAAGTATCAGGGGCATAAGGGTGTAGAAGAACAAAATATGAATTTGTAAATCTTTATGTCCAATCACATTGTTAAAAGAACTTTGAACAAGTTGAAGAAAGAGATGTAATGGTGGTAAATAGTTAAATCAACTGCACCAGAAAAGCTCATTATCGGAGTACTAGTAATGTAGTATTCCTTATCAACAGTTTACATTTGCCACTCCTCTTTCCTACTCTATTAACTTGGATACTTAACACAAATATGATTAGTGAGACTGGAGAAAAGGGAGGCCTCTTGTTAGATTAAACATTGGAAATATGAAAGAGCGTGAGAGGGATCATAGAGCTAAGTGATATTAATACAAATCTTATTGTTGTTACCCTTGGGGGAAAAAAACCCCAGCAAGTATGCTTGTAGTCACAAACAAAAAAAATATACTTAAGGTCGGGGTTTGGGTAAGCATCAACCATCTTGAAAGATCCTAAGTTAGGGACTAAATGCTAGGCATGTGTATTTTTTACAAGGATTATGTCTGCCATAAAATAGATGGCCAGTAAATGTTGAGTGATTATGTGGCTCAATATTGTCTTAATGGCAGAACTCAGTTTTAGAGACATTATTTTGGTTCAAGTATAGCTACTACTTATGTAGGGCTGGCTATATTTACGTAGGGGCAAGTTGGGCAAGAATTCAGTACCAATCTTGTCCAAGGACAAATGGATTTTTTCCTGTATGCATTTGTGCCCCACATCACTGCACAAAGGATTTGGGCGAGTCTACTAATAAAGCTTTATAATAGTACAAGAATCACAAATGTATTAAGCACATTCGTCCCATGCCAATTTAGGGGCATATTTCTCAAGTTATATTTTCTTAGGTTTTCCCCAGAGTGCATTGGTCCTGAATCCTTTTTATTGTCAATATTTGTCATTAGTTGTCATTAATTCATTTATTATTATCATTAATGGGACATGTCATCTGATCCATCGAAATCTTGCTCAACCTGGGCCCCAAGCATTCCTTTAAGTCTCAGGATTAAACGATTCTGGCTGGTCTGTGCCCAAAGCCACACCCATTAGGAGGCCTTAAGAAACGTGGGACTTTCCAGGCGGCGACTGAGCTGTAGGCAACCACGCGGCGCGTCGGAATCCCAGGGCTGGCACTCCAGCCTAGCCTATGGGAGGATCATCCTCCTCCCCAGGGAGACAGGTCGCTTGCCCGGACCAGCTCCCTTTCTGGCGGGGATTCGGGGCCCTACTCCAGCCCCGCCCCGGTCTTATTTGCATAGGGACGCGCGCGGCGCCGGCGAGCGGGTGGGCGGGCGCGGCCGGGGAGGCGGCGCGCGCGCGCCCTGACAGCTCGGCCCTGCTCGCTCACTCGCTCGTCCCCGGCTTCCGAGCACAGCATGGCGGTCAAGGTGACTCCCAACTCTCTGCTGCTGCCTTTATTGCATAAGAGACATTCCAGGGACCTTGCCCCCAGCCCCTCACCTCTTACCAATTCCTTCTTTGCCTGGTTCTTAGATAGCGTATCCTGGGGCTCCGGCTTGTGGGTGGGAGAGCTGTGTGGGGCTTGGACCGGACGGAGAGGATGCCCGGCTGGGGGAGGGGAAGTAGGAGGGATTATGAGTTGGAGGGGCTTGTGAGGACCAGATCGGTAAAGGAAGAGTAGTGTCCTCTCTTAGGTGCATGAGATTGTGAGTCCGGAGTTGGAGGGCATCAGAAAGGGAGTGGGAAGAAGTGGCATGTAAAACCCGGGGATAACCTAAGGCATCTGTGTATTGCAGTGGGGGAGGGGGTGAATAATTCAGTTATTTGGGGCTTCAGTGGGGCAGGGGGCAGTGGTTGGCATTTGTGCTGCAGGTGGCGAGATGTCGGAAGTATTTGGAGACACTGTAGCAGCTTTCATGTTTTAGGTTGGGTGGAGAAAGACAGGGGCGCGGAGATAATTATATTCTGGATTGCTTTCCATGGGGGAAGAAAGGCTGCTAGGCCAGGCGATTAATTTGGGGGTTTTAACTTTCCTGTTGCCCTGTTCTTGCTAGCTTCTTGATTTGGAGGTGGGTGGTTGCTATTGTGTTGCTAGTGGATGTGGAATAAAATTAGAGATTGATCCTCACTGCCTTCACTTTCTAGTCCAGAGCAAATCTGGTAGATTTGCTGTATATTAAGCTCTTCACACCTGTACTTCCACTCTGTAGTCATAGATCTCCAATTTGACAGGTGTTATCAGTATTCGTAGTTTTGGTTTGTTTTAAACTAAATGCCCCTATAAAAGATAAGAGCATTGATTTGTTAGCATTTGTGAACTCTAATCTGAAGAGATTATGTGGTCTCTAGTAAAGTATTAACTGTTTTTTTTTTCCTTACAGGTGCAAACAACCAAGCGAGGTGATCCTCATGAGTTAAGAAACATATTCCTCCAGGTAAATTGGCTTATATGGCACCTTTTTTTATTGAGGAAAAAAAGTGTGTATTTAATGCTTCTCAGGCCTTAATTTTCAGGAATGTTCTGTTTTCATTTACTCTTTTATTTCCCATTCTTAAAAACATGGATAGACAACATAGTTTATAATTCTCTTATTTTATTAAGGTGCAAATACAAATTTTCCTTTCTATTAAGGTTTGATGAAATATTTTTCTCAAAATTTTGTTTTTTTTTAACATGGTTTAAAGTATGTGAGAGAAGCCTAAAAAGAATTTCCAGCTGCCCTTAAGCGCTATGATCAAAATATAATTTCAAAATATATTGACACTCTTGTGTGATTACTATGTATGGTGATTAGTATTCTTTCTTTCTTGAAAGTTGCATGTTTATAGTTTTCCTGTTTGTAAGCATTTATGTAATTTGTTACAGAAATAAGAATATTATTAATGTCTGTATCTTTTCTCCCTCTGCTTATTTATATTCATAGGCTTTTGGGGTTTTATTACAAAATGTTACTGTCTGCAGTTCTTACAAAGATCTACCTTCTAACTTTTTAAGATCAGTGACTTGGCTGTAGACTTAAAACAAGTTGGCTTAGTTTTTTGTTTTGCTTTCTTAAATTTCAGAAGTTCCTCATGCAGGAAGTTGTACTTAAGAAATAGATGAAAAGGGGACAAGATAAGGTGTTTTACTAAGTATATGTTTTTCTGTGAAATCGTCTTTTGAAAACTTTTATTCTGGACCTAGGTTCTTATATAGAAACTTTGACCTTGGGTAGGTCCCTACTTGGTATTTGTTTCCTCTGTAAAATGAGAGGTGATCTCCAAGGTTCCTTCCAGCTCCAAAAGTCTATGATTCTATATTAGGAACAGATTCTCACATTTGCTGATCAGCCTGGAATAGATGACATTTTTATTTGAGACATGGATTGCTTAAGCTATTGTTGGGGAGGAGGCTGCATAGATGACCATACATATGTGTAACTCATGAAAAAAATTGTGAAAATTGGAATCTTAGATTTCATAAAATCTGATAAAGGAAGGATCATTTCCAGAACATAAATAATTATAACAGAAATAGTCTATTTCTGGCCTGAAACCTTTATTCCTCACAAGTGTTCTTTAAAAATAGTGTAAAATATGTCAGTATTAACCACACCATGATTATACTTAGTTGTTTTGTGAGATGTTCATGTGATCCAGTTAGTTTTATTTTCTATATTAAGCAGGCTTGGAAAAAAATCAGTTGAAATGGTTCATGATGCAGTGCAAAGAGCACTGACCTAGGTGTCAGGAACATTGGGTTTAGTTCCCATTCCTGCCTCATTTTGATTGTTGGATCTATAGCTACCTGTCTGGCCTTTCTGGGCTTTATCTTCTCATGTGGAATTCAGTGGGATGTGAGGAAATGGGAATTAGGTCCTTCCAGCTTTAAAAATTCTATGCGGGGGGGAGAGGGGGAATCTGTGATTCTGTATGGGTTTGGTTTTTGGAGGAGGGGGAGATAGAAATACAAGGAGAGAGCTGGTACTATCAATGCCTAGCTTTTTGACAACTTTTTTTTTAATGTTTTATTTATTTCTAGGAGAGAGAGAGAGAGAGAGAGACAGCGTGAGCAGGGGAGGGTCAGAGAGAGAGGGAGATACAGACTCTGAAATAGGCTCCAGGCTCTGAGCTGGCAGTCAGCACAGAGCCCGATGCGGGGCTCAAACCCACGAACCGCGAGATCATGACCTAAGCGAAAGTCGGACACTTAACCGACTAAGCCACCCAGGCGCCCCTTTTTGACAACTTTTAAATCTTATCTTTTTTTAAAAAAGATTTTATTTTTAAGTAATCTTTATACTTGACATAGGGCTTCAACTATGTCAAGAGTTTTTCTCTACTGACTGGGCCAGCCAGATGCCCCCTTATCATTATCTTTTTGATGATGCCCTTATTTTATGTTTATATTGAAAAATTGTGGAATTCATAACAGTGCACTTAGTACTAGTTATAAAGCATTGACTCAAGAGTTATTGATAGATAAGACATATCTATCACAGATACTTACCTTCACCAGCTAGAAAAATAGAATATAGTTAGTTGAATCTATTTGAGGACAGTTACTAAGTAACATATTAGATTTTTTTATTCCTGTTTTGAGTACTTCAAACTGTAGCTACTTGAAGCTATAGGACATTGTTTAGAAACTGTTTTATTTTACAAACATATGGTTTATTAATATTTTAGAGAAAATAGGCAAAAAATATATACTGACCACATTATTTCTTTAGTATTTAACATATTTGCCCAAGAAATATTTACTAAGGATTATTTGCTGTGTGCCATGTGTGTACTTTTGTATTTAACTTAGGAGTAGGACCCAGTTGAATAATGGAAGGAGAGGGCTGAGCCAACACTTGAATGGTAATTGACATGTGACTTACTCCTTTCTCATCCCATTCCATCTCTAACAGATTGTGGCCAGGGAGTCAAGAATAATGAAGTCAAATACATAGCCTCTGGTAGAGCAATCAGATTGAGTTGCTGGATCAAAGTGGCTGTAATAATAATGACAGTGGCCAACATTTATTGATCATTCAGCAGTGTGCTGGGCATTGGCCTCGTGCTTTTACGGTATTATATTAACTTTCATAACAACCTTAGGAGGTAGGGTTAGAGTCCCCGTTAAATAGATGAAGTTAAATGACTTGGTTAATGTCATTTAGTTCTTAAGTGGTGGAGGCTGGATTCCAGTCAAACTGCAGAACCTGTACTCTTTTTTTTTTTTATTTTTTATTTTTTTATTTTTATTTCTAGGAGAGAGAGAGACAGCGTGAGCAGGGGAAGGTCAGAGAGAGAGGGAGTCACAGACTGAAACAGGCTCCAGGCTCTGAGCTGGCAGTCAGCACAGAGCCCGACGCAGGGCTCGAACCCACGAACCGCGAGATCATGACCTAAGCGAAAGTCGGACGCTTAACCGACTAAGCCACCCAGGCGCCCCCAGAACCTGTACTCTTAATTTTTTTTTTAATGTTTTATTTATTTCTAGAGAGAGAGAGAGACAGCATGAGCAGGGGAGGGTCAGAGAGAGAGGGAGTCACAGACTGAAACAGGCTCCAGGCTCTGAGCTGGCAGTCAGCACAGGGCCCGACGCGGGGCTCGAACCCACAAACCACGAGATCATGACCTAAGCGAAAGCCGGACGCTTAACCGACTAAGCCACCCAGGTGCCCCAAGCAGAACCTGTACTCTTAACCTTTACACTAAATCACTTGTTGGGGAGGAGGGGTCTCCAAAGGGAGGTGGGCAATTTTTTGAAAGCTAGAAGTACATGAGGCACTAATGGCAGCTGTGTTTGTTAAGTTAAAGGAAAAAAAAAATCTGGTTACTTAGGTGATGAAAAAGTGCCTTTACCCTGTAACTACGTAGAACATTTGGCCAATGAGTTTGGATTTGAAACAGTAGGGATGCACTATGGGTTTCTGAGTGGGCAAATTGAAGTGGTGAATTCTGACAGCTCTTTGTGTATGTTGGATAAAGTGTGGAGAGGCTGGAAGTAGGTAGGGAGATCAGCTAAGAGGCTTTTGAAATAATACATGTGGGAGATAATGACCTGGAGTGTCTGATAGCTGGGGAAATGGAAAGGAAGGACAGTACCAGGGACTTTGTAAGGGATGAATCTATTGAATTTGGTATTAAATATAGAAATAAAGGAAGAAGTAGTGAAGCTGGTGGGAATTTTTGGTTATTTTTGGTTTTCATTGTTAAATAAGTATGTCCTAATATGTTAAATCTGATAGGTTTGGAGAGTTACAAATTCATACAGGTGGCAGATAAATCCTTGTGGTTAGGGAATTAAATATAAAAGAAACAGGAACAGGTGCCTGGGTGGCTCAGTCTGTTAAGCATCTGACTTGGGCTCAGGTCATGATCTCATTGTCTCTGAGTTCGAGCCCCGCGTTGGGCTCTGTGCTCACAGCTCAGAGCCTAGAGCCTGCTTCAGATTCTGTGTCTCCCTCTCCTTCTCCTTGCCCACTCATGCTCACTCTCTCTCTCTCTCTCCTTCAAAACTAAATAAAACATTTAAAAAAATTAAAAGAAACAGGACCAGGAATAAGGGACTGATTTATAAGTGATATCCATAATTGAAGTGGGAAGGAGGAGGAAGAAAACTAGGGAGAATCATCCCATGGGAGTTTAAAGTAGTTTCAAAAAAAGGGTGTAGTCAAAGATTAAGATATAAATTATTCTGTTATTATAATTTGATTTTGGTAGGATTTTGGAGTCACTTGACTTCTAGATCATTGAGATATTGAAAGACTGCAGAGAAGATTTAATTTTGAATTTCAGAATACAATTGAAAGCTGCTTTTTTTAAAAAAATGTTTTTTATTTATTTCTAGGATAGAGAGAGAGACAGCATGAGCAGGGGAGGGTCAGAGAGAGAGGGAGTCACAGACTGAAACAGGATCCAGGCTCCGAGCTGGCAGTCAGCACAGAGCCTGACGCGGGACTCGAACCCACGAACCGCGAGATCATGACCTAAGCGAAAGTCGGATGCTCAACCGACTAAGCCACCCAGGCACACCGAAAGCTGCTTTTTATAAATTTAGATCTTTGGCATTAACTGTCTAAAGTCACAAACACTCATTTGTCTTTGTTAACAGGAAAATATTCCTCTTTGAAAGTGCTGATATATCTATGTTCAAAGGTACGATGTGTTCAAGCTTGTGAAAGGGCTTTATAAAAGTAAAGTATTCTTATTCTGAGTATAGGGAAATAGGTTTATTTTTTCCGTGTTCATTGCTTCTTAAATTTTGATGAGCTATATTTTCTGTTAGTTAAAAAAAAGAACAATAGTATTCACTAGGATTCTGCTTTTTCTTGCTCCCTACAAGTTCATAAAATTGGAGCACAACAAATGAATTTTTAGGTATTAGACTATGCTGACAACCAGTTGTCAGGCTAAGATTTTACTATTACTACCCTTACAACTGTCATTTCTTGATTTATCTCTTCTTTTACCTCTTATCTACCCACTATCATTGACCCAATTTTGCTGTACCAGAAGTATATAGTAGCAAAAGGAGACAATAGAAGCAATGACGAGGGAGGGAAGGTGAGGATAACAGGAATGTCACAGGCTGTTTGTTATAAACCTGACAAACTTCAGAATGAGAAGCTGGTCTATGCTTTGTGGCAAAGTAGGTTTACCAAAAAGCGGTTTTAAGTGAATGATTTGTCATGATCTCTCTCTCTCTTTTTTTTTTTAGTTGCTAGACTTTTTGTTGTTTTTCAACGTATTGTATGGTAAAAGCAACACATGTTGAGACCGTATCATTATATATGTTAGACCAAAAACATACTGCAGTGTAGAACTCAAATATTATTTTGAACCTCTTTCTTTTTGTCATTATCACCAATGTAACAATTATGATCATATCCATATAAAAATTGTGAAAATGCATTTTCTGCTGTTATTTATTTTATTTTATTTTTTAAAGCTTATTTGTTTATTTTGAGAGAGAGAGAGAGAGAGAGAATGAACCAGTGGAGGAAGGGCAGAGAGGAGGGGAACAGAGGATCTGAAGTCCGTTCTGTGCTGACAGCAGATGTGGGACTTGAACTCATGGATCATGAGATCATGACCTGAGCCTAAGTCGGATCCTTAACCAACTGAGCCACCCACGCACCCCTGTGTTGTTTATTTTAGAGAATAAATGGAAGAAGATGCTGCTAATGTAAAGCAAAGAGTGATTGATTCTTCCGTAGGGTTTTTATTCATTTTTAACTGAAAGAAATATCCTTTTTATTAAAAATTTTTTAATGTTTATTTTTGAGAGAGAAAGAAAGAGAGACAGACAGACAGACAGAGCACAAGCAGGGGGGAGGGACAGCAAGAGAGGGGGAGACACAGAATCTGAAGCAAGTTCCAGGCTCTGAGCTGTCAGCACAGAGCCCGACATGGGGCTCCAACTCAAGAACCATGAGATCGTGACCTGGCCCGAAGTCAGATGCTTAACCAACTGAGCCACCCAGGCACCCTGAAAGAAATATTCTTTTACTCAATACATACTTGTTTACATATTACATATGTATTTATTTTTGGCAATAAATAACCTGAGTCTCAGAAGGCAATTAAGCAGGAGACCCTTCTACTTTGTTGGAATATGCATTAAGGCTATCTTTTCTTTTCTTTTTAAGTTTATTTATTTTTGGGAGGGGGAGAGAGAAAGTGTGTGTACATAGGGATGGGACAGAGGGAGGTAGAGAGAGAATTCCAAACAGGATTCGAACTCGAGTGGGGCTTAAATTCAGAACTGAGATCATGACCTGAGCTGAAGTTGGATGCTTAACTGACTGAGCCACCCATACATCTGCCTTTCTTTCTTGCTTTGTCTCTCCCTTCCCTTCCCTTCCCTTCCCTTCCCTTCCCTTCCCTTCCCTTCCCTTCCCTTCCTTTTTGTGAGAAAGAGGGGAGGGGCAGAGAGAGGAGAAAGAATCCCCACCAGACAGTGTGGAGCACAGTGCGGGGCTTGAACTCAGGAATGGGGAAATCATGACCTGGACGAAAATCAGTGGTGAACACTTAACTGATTGAGTCACCCAGGCGCCCCAGGGCTAGGTTTTCAAAAGGATGGAATGTGTACTACAAATGATAACATCAACTGAGGCCCAGTGTGGAGAAAAAAGGTGCTCTCATAGGGTATTTGTGGAAACAAAGACTCTTTGGAAAGCAGTCTGTCAATAGTTTCAAATAAAAAGATACCTTTTGAATAAACAATCCTACTTTTGGGATATTTAACCCAGAAAAATAAAAATACTCATAAAAATACATATGTACAAGGTTGTTATAACACTCAATTGTTCCTTGATGGAAAAAAAGTAGGAAATGAGAAACAAATGTTATCAGAGGGGAGTGATAGAAAAGCTGTGGAAAAACCATCCCATGGAAAATTATGCAGAACTAAAAAGAATGAGTTAGGCATATTTCAGCTGATTTAGAGAGATTTCCAATGTACTATTAAGTGAGATAAGATGTAAAAAAGTGTCTATAGTGTGACTCTAGTTTTCTAAAAGCCACTTCATTTATGTCGCATGTGTATAAGAATTAGGGGAAAATAAAAATAAAGCCTTAATGTGTACGTATTAGATTTTGATCAAGTGAATAATTAGAAAGTAAGAATTTCGAAATTTAAAAATCTGAAGTTTTTTTTTTTTTTTTTTTACAAATAGTTTATTGTCAAATTAGTTTCCACATAATACCCAGTGCTCATCCCCACAAGTGCCCTCCTCCATGCCCATCCCTCCCTTCCCCCACATCCATCAGTCCTCAGTTTTTGTCAGCATTCAAGAGTCTCTCATGGTTTGCCTCTCTCCCTTTCCCCCACCATTTCCCCTTCTTCTCCCCCTTGTTCCTCAGTTAAGTTCCTCCTAATCCTCCTATACGTGCAAACATATGATATTTGTCCTTCTCTGCCTGACTTATTTCGCTCAGCATAACACCCTCAAGGTCCATCCATGTGGCTACACATGGCCAGATTTCATTGTTTCTCATTGCCATGTAGTATTCCATGGTATAGATAAACCACATCTTCCTGATCCATTCATCCGTTGATGGACGCTTATGCTCTAAAAATCTGAAGTTAAAAGAGGACTTCCCAGCATAAATTGAGTTGAATAAACCCCATTATAAGACATACAGAAGGGGATCTATAGTTTTCTTAGCTATACTGATTAAGGGTTCTTTAGAATATAGGAATTGAAGATGATAGCCTTTATCTTTAGTATATTAGTATTTGACATAAACTGAATAAAGTTTTCATTTAAAAAAAAAAAAAAGAGTGACAAGGCACCTGGATGGCTCAGTCAGTTAAGCGTCTGACTTAGGCTCAGGTCATGATCTCATGGTTCGTGAGTCCAAGCCCCACGTTGGGCTCTGTGCTGATGGCTCAGAGCCGGGAGCCTGCTTCACCTTCTGTGTCTCCCTTTCCCTCTGCCTGTCCCCTTCTCACTTTCTGTCTCTCTCCCCCCCCCCAAAAAAAAAATAAACATTAAGAAAAAGTGTTAAGAGGGGCGCCTGGGTGGCTTAGTCGGTTAAGCGTCCGACTTTCACTTAGGTCATGATCTCGCGGTTCGTGGGTTCGAGCCCCGCGTCGGGCTCTGTGCTGACTGCCATCTCAGAGCCTGGAGCCTGTTTCAGTCTGTGACTCCCTCTCTCTCTGACCCTCCCCTGCTCACGCTGTCTCTCTCTCCTAGAAATAAATAAAAATATAAAAAAAAAAAAAAAGAAAAAGTGTTAAGCATTTAGGGCATACTAGCACCGCAGTGAGACTTTATCCTTGAGACAGATAGAAGGATTGAAAAGTAACTGAAAAGATGAGAAAATTAGTGTTATTAAATCCCATGTTATGTTCTACTATCAATCAATATATTTTTAGTTGTCTACCATGTGCCAGCCTAGGCATTGTGCTAGGTTCTAAACCTTTATAGAGTTGATATAGAGGAGTTCAGTGAAAGTAACTCATTCTAGGTAGAGATGAGACACTAGCAAAGCCCACACACTTAAAAAAAAAAAAAAACTACAGAAGGTGACAAGTCTAATAAGAAAATAAACAGATGATGGGACAGACCATCATTTTTCAAGAGAGTAGTGAGTAAAGACCCCTGAGAAGGTTATACTAGAGGTGAGACTTAAAAGTGGGCAGAGAATTCCCAACAGAGGGCTCCCATGCATAAAGCCTAGATGTGTATAAGGGCCTGGTATGTTTGACAAACAGAAAGGAAGCTAGTGTGCTTGAAGCATCAGTAAGTGAGGGAGTGAATGGCTGTAAGAGATGAGGCTGAAGGAGAGCCATGTCAAGCAGAGCCTTGTTTGTAGGCCACTGAGAAGAGTTTTGATTTTTTTTAAAGAGCATTGTGGAAACCACTGAAGGTCTTTCACCTTGGAAGTTGAATAATTTACATTAAAATTTTTTAAATGTTTATTTATTTTGGGGGGGAGGGAAGGGAGAGAGAGAGAGAGAGCAATGAAGAGGCAGAGAGAGAGAGGGAGAAAGAGGATCCCAAGCAGGTTCTGTGCCAAAAGCAGAGAGCCTGATGTGGGACTTGAACTCACAAACTGAACTGTGAGATCATGACCTCAGCCAAAGTCATGTGCAATCAACTGAGTCACCCAGGCGACTTTCAATTTACATTTTAAACAGATCATATTTAAATGGATTATATTGAAATGTAAACTTTCAGCAAACTGGGTGGCTTAGCTGGTTAAACATCTGACCCTTGATTTTAGCTCAGGTCATGATTACACAATCGTGAGTTCAAGCCCCACGTCAGGCTCTGTGCTGTGCCGAGCCTGCTTGGGATGCTCTTTCTTTCTCTATCTCTCTCCCTCTCCCCTACTCACACATGACTCTCTCTCTCTCTCAAAATAAATAAACTTTTTTTAATGTTTTATTTATTTTTTTGAGAGAGAGAGAGAGAGACAGCATGAGCAGGGGAGGGTCAGAGAGAGAGGGAGTCACAGACTGAAACAGGCTCCAGGCTCTGAACTGGCAGTCAGCACAGAGCCCGACGCGGGGCTCGAACCCATGATCCGTGAGATCATGACCTAAGCGAAAGTCGGATGCTTAACCGACTAAGCCACCCAGGCGCCCCTCAAAATAAATAAACTTAAAAAAAAAAAAAAGGAAATGTAAACTTCCATACTCATTCCTGTGCTTTCTTATGGATGACTGCTTTGATTAGACTGTGATTCTTCAGTTTAATTTCCTTCTGTCCATGGGGTTCTTCGAATATCTTTGAGTGGGGCTTCAGCTGACTCCTTTTCATCCAGGAGACAGCAGAGTGTTGCTCGAACCCGCAAGGGCTTTGTAGTCCGGTCTGGGTTTGGGTCCTTATTAGATGCCCTTTTGCTTTAGGACCTTAGTTATTTACACCAGTAAGTTTCCTTACCTAAGAAGGGATTACTATACCTAGCACATAGGGACATTGTAACGATTAAATGAGGTAATGTGTAACTGATGCCTGATACATGGAGCTTAGTTACTTGGTCCTTTCCTTTTCTTATAAGATGGGATGACGACTTTTCTTTCATGAATAAGATCTGAGTCCCTTGTCTTTCCTAAGTAACTGTGCTGGACCTATAAAGTGGCTAAGATGTTAATATGTGTTTATGATTATGTACATGTAATCAGCTAATTACTCATATTGTTGAGACATATACCTGAAGATATTTACAAATTTCCACATTCAGAAATACCACCATAAGAAGGAATTTCAAATTTGTAGCTTCTGAGAAAGGATATAGCCATGGTCTAAGAAAGACTGTGGATGATATGTATGTTTTCTTTGGAACCTTCAACTGCTCAGTCTAGATCAGGAAGGAATAATAGTTCAACTGTAGACTCTGTAATACTAAGACACAGATCTGAGAAAGAGACTTAGAATTCATTCTTTATGTGTATAACTTAAAAAAAAAAATAATTTCCCTATTCTGTCCAGCTCTCTTTTACTTAATATTACTGAAGTTTCTAAAGCATCATTCACTGAAATCAGTGCTATATGGCCACTATTGGGCTTTTAGAACTGTGCTATTGTTTACTTACTGAGACACTATTATGTCTCAGGCACTATTTTAATTATTTTATATAAGTCATTATAGTCAGTCCTCAAAACAACTCTTTAAGGTAGGAACCATTAACATTCTCATTTTATAGGTGAAGAAACTGAGCCCTAGAAAGGTTAAGTAACTTGCTCAAGGTTATACAGTAAATGGAAGAAACTTCCTTTATGTATTTCCAGCAACTTGCCTTTCTAAATTAATATTTGGTGATACAGGTATGTTAGTATACATTGAATCACCTTATTATTTTTCTGTATCCTTTTAAAAACCTTTTTAATTATGGAAAATTTTAAGCCTATAAAAAGTTAGAGAAAATAGTACGATCAATTACCATATATCCATCACGCAGCTTCACCAACTCTTTTGGCTAATCTTGCTTTCTCTATATTGCAGCTGCATTGGATTATTTTGAAGCAATTCCCAGACATTGTATCACTGCATATATGAATACTTGGTATCTTGAAAAGATACTAAATGATTACTTGATAACTCTGAAATGATAACTCTGAAAAAGATACATGATGACTGAAAAACCAACAAAACATAATTCGATTATTTCATGTAAAAATATTCCTTAATAATGTGGATTTCCATTCAGTGTTGAAGTTTTCCTGTTTGTTTCATTTTTTAAGTTGCTTTATTAAAATCATGATCCAAGATATGTTCATACATTACATTTGGTTGCCCTTTCTCTTAAATCTTTTAATATTTCCCACTCCCTACTAGGAAAAAGGTCTCTCTTTTTTCTGTGACAAAAATCTTGGAATTTAATCAAGGCTTACCAACATTAAAGAATTCTGTTTCCCTAAGAGTTGCACCTTGATTGTCAAAGACATGATTTGCCCAGGCTTATAAATATATATGCTCCTTGTATGTTCCCATGGTTACTTAGGCCAAGAGATTGAAGTATTTATTTTAAGAACAATGCAAATTAATTATTCAACTTAATCTGCCCTGAGAAGCATTCTGGTTTCAGTTGTTGAATTCTCTGGGGTCATTATTTTATATCCAAGGTTTTGGGAAATTTGGAGGGGAAAATTGTTTTGGTATATCTAGTTTATTATGGTAGCTTCATTTGATTTCCGTGATTAACAAGGGGCTTATACCTCTCTGCTCTGTTAGAAATTACACTGTTTGGTAGGTGACAATAGGATTTGATATAATGGACAGTAAAAATACATATAAAGCATTTTATAAATAATGTTAAAATACATTAAAGCAAAAAGAAAAATAAGCACATAATATTTCATGGAGTCAAGCAGACTTAGAAAGGCGGACTTTTGGAGAACTTTTTTTTGCAAAATCCAGTAGAAGGTTTTGCTTCTAGTGTATATGAAATATGTGACTGAGAGTTCTAGTTGAAATTAGATGTATAAAATTGCCTTTTCCTAAAGCATGTGTAGTTGATTTTAGTAAATGTCGGAAAAATTTTGCATCACTAATTAAAATCTTTAAAAAAGTGGCCATATGTGTTAAAATTATTTTTTCATATTAAATATTATGTAGAATAGATGAATTCCACACTGTACTGTTGTAACAGGGTTTGTTGTGGTCTGCTTGTTATGCAGAGTGCTTGTGTAGTGAAAGGGCATACATTCCTGACTAAATTTGGTTTCTGTTAGAAGAGCCATATAAGTGAAGGACGGCAAGAGGATTAGCTTCAGAAGCTCAGCTCTTCCATTTTTCCTGTAATTCACTTTTCTATATGGGAAATGCTTTACGTGCTATATGAAGTTACTGAACTTTGTGGCATTGTCTTGTGAGAGTTACTGAAACTGGAAGGATGTTAAGATCTGAAAATGTCAGTTCATCTCAGTTGGAACATAGTCTCAGAGCAACAGTTTGTTTTGACTCGTATTACAGCCACGTGTTGGATAAGCAGAGATGAACCTGGCTAGACCAGTTAGGACTGATTTGGTAAACCCAAGAATAGTGGAGGCCAACCCCAAGGAAACCTTGGTTTGGAGAAAGACGAGACGCTAGAACAATAACTCCTTCATGTTTGGGTAAAAGGAGAATAATTAAATAAGCAAGGAGGGAAACTTGGATCCTATGCTTTTCTGTGTTTCTAAGCACTTTAGAATAACTGCAGTATTTCATTATGTGTTAGTTTTACAGTGTCCAAGTACTTTGGTGTTCAAGATCTCATTTTTCCCCTCACATCAAGGCAGCTGTGTTTCTGTATCTTATTAGAGAAGAAGCTCAGAGAAGGTATGTGTGTCACTCAAGAAATAATACCTAGTTAATGGCACAGGGATTAGAACTTGTTTTTATTTTTTATTTTTATTTTTTTAAATATTTTTTTATTTATTTCTAGGAGAGAGAGAGAGACAGCGTGAGCAGGGGAGGGTCAGAGAGAGAGGGAGTGACAGACTGAAACAGGCTCCAGGCTCTGAGCTGGCAGTCAGCACAGAGCCCGACACGGTGCTTGAACCCACGAACCGCGAGATCATGACCTAAGCGAAAGTCGGACGGTTAACCGACTAAGCCACCCAGGCGCCCCTAGAACTTGTTTTTAGATCCTAGTTTTGGTGTCCATCATGCCACTGTCTCTGAGCTGTTTGAGGTAGGAACTATGTTTTTGTGATCTTTGCGTCTCTACTATCAGGTGTAATGTCCAACTCACAATTGGTACTTAATAAATGTTTTTAAGTGAGTGCAAAGTAACCTGGAAGATTTGATAATAGCAGATTTTTGGCTTAAAAAGTAACGCTTCTAAATATATTACCTTGATTTTGATGAGCACAGTTAAAAAGAAAATCCTAGATCTTCATACACTGTATACTTTTAAAAAGTAACCACCTTTCTAGTTACAGCAGATTAGAATTTTTCTTTATAACCCCTGGAAAATCTTTTAGACATAAAGTATCAAAAGATCTGTTTTTGAACTTAAATCATTTAAACAGGCAATTTGTATCATTTAGACTATTTGGGTTATTTACTCATTCGTGTCATTAAATTAACCTTTTCCCCCCCCTACTCAAAAGAAATTTAGGGTAGTGTGAAAACTTGTTGTAAAGTCTGCTTTACAGGTAACCTGTGATATAGGTTAAAATTTGGCAAATTGTAAAGGAGTTACTACTGTTCAACTTATTCCAGTCAAGTGAGACCTTAATATGTTGATCTGTTGGCTTGACAGGCAAAACATTTGTAGATAACATGATTGCATTTGGAGCTAGAGGTATTTCTGTGTAAGTACGGTAGTGTAATTATATATATATATCTGTATGTGAAACCCTGCCATCTTTTATCAGCAATAAATGTATAAAGATTCTAATCTTTCATTAAGGTCCATTTCATTTCTCAGGCTCATAATGTCAAGACTTTTTCAAGCACATGTGAACTATACTCCATGTAAACTTAAATATTTCTGGAACTGTCAAAGCTATGTGTACTTTTATATTCAAATACTTGAATTGGATTTGGAAAAAGTTTAATCAAGAAAATAAATCATGTATTTTTGTTTGGATATGGTCAGCTACTTCTTGTCAATGTCTTTCATTTGTCCTTGACTTCCTGCCCAAGAGGGATTTACAACTGCTTAAGAGACATCTTTGAAATGGCAAATGATTAACTCTAAAGTTATTTGGAGTATGGATATAATGTTTGGTTAATTTCACTTAAAGTCATTTTGTTCCTCCTTTGAAATGATAGGAACAAAATAGAAATATAATGAAACTACTAAGTTGATATATTAAATTTTTAGAATAATTTAGCATGGGAGACCCAACACTTTGTTTTAACTTTCTTTCTATTCCTTTTAGTATGAACATGTCATTTTGATTAGCAGAAAGGGAAGGTCGCAATATGGCCACCTAGCCTTTTCTGATTTCTAGGCCTTCTGTGTTACTGTAGGCCATGTTTACTTTGTTTAAAACATTATTATCCAGCAATTAAAATAAGCATTGGAAATAATGAAACTGTTAAAATAAACAAGTCATTCTTATTTTAAAAGTATTTTTAAAATATACTTTTTGTTTAAATAAATCGCTTGTTTTTGAGGTACCTGCTTTGCTTTGTTAACATAATACCTACAATGTTTTAGCATCTTGACTGACTGAGGGTAGATTCTAGTTTCTGTTCTACACTGCCTCTTCTGTCTGTTCAGGCAGCTGACTCACTGACATTGCCAAGTAATTGTCTGTAATTTAATGAGTTAATTAGTTAACTGTCTCCTGGAGAAGTCAAGTACTGACTCCTTATGGATGAGAAGACTTTTTTCCCCCCTCTGAGCTATACTTTATCTTTCAGTTAAAATCAAGTTAAAATAGAGTAGGAGAGTTGGGGAAAACATTAGCAAAATACCTCAGGGTAATTGATTCTCTGGCATCATTTATAACCTCAGATACCGGCAAAGCCTGTTCCAGTACTTGTCAACAAAAGCATTTGTTTTCCTTGTTGGCTGCTGTGTCAGTGGTTTGTGCTAAGGCTATTTCCTGATGGTTTTAAAGTCAAGAATGTTGGGAAATCCTGGTGATTCTGTAGGTACACAGAGTGTGTGTGTGTGTGTGTGTGTGTGTGTGTGTGTGTGTGTACTCCTGGCAGTCAAAAGTCAGGTACTAGTATTAGACACTATGTGGCAAAAATAAATGGAGAACTAGCGGCCACATTTTGTTAATACTAATTGAAATGTTTTCATATTCTCTCTTTTGAGAATGGACATCTGATTAAAGAAAGCAAGCAGCACTCAACAGTTGTGATGAGAACAAAGATCTCCATAACCCAACTCCATGACCCAAATAAAATAAAATTTTATTTTGCAGTTTGTATTATAGTTCTTCCTTCTTTTAAATTTCTCTTAAGAGTCAGTCCAGGATTCCTTGTCAAAAGATGTGAGCATTCTTACAGTTCTTTATATACGATATGCATCTATCTATATCTGTATTTATAGCTAAATTGCTTTTCAGCAAGACCAAAATTGAAAAAAAGTAACATCTACAGAATAGTATTAACAGTAAATGTTATCATTTGTCTAAAAAAGAGAAATGGGTAAGTATTCATACATGTTTACATGTGTATACATTAGCATGTATATGCATATATATCATATATATATATATAATCGTTTATGCATAAAGCATATCTGGAAGAACATACAAGAAATTGATGGCCTCTGGGGCATGTGGGTGGCTCACTTGTCGGGGAGTCTGACTTTGGCTCAGGTCATGATCTTATGGTTTGTGGGTTCAAGCCCTGCATTGGGCTCCCTGCTATTAGCACAGAGCCTGCTTCAGATCCTCTGTCCCCCTCTCATGTACTCTCTCTCTCTTTCTCAAAAATAAAGTAATCATGAAAAAAACCCTAGAAATTGATTGCCATTAGAGTAGGAAATTAAGTACCTGGAGACAGAGCTCAGAGGAAGACTTTTCACTGTATACCCTTTTGTACATTTTAAATTAAAAAAAAAACTTAAATTTTATTTTAGAGAGAGAGAGCACAAGAGAGGGGAGAGGAGCAGAGGGGGAGAGAGAATCTTAAGCAGGCTCCATACTCAGCACAGAGCCTGACTAGGGGCTCAATTCCACAACTCTGGGATCATGACCTGGGCTGAAATCAAGAGTCAGGTGTTCCACTGACTGAACCACCAGAGTGCCCCTGAATTTTTTAAAAAATGTTTGTTTATTTTGAAAGAGAGAGGGGGGGAGGGGCAGAGAGGGAGAGATAGAAAAGCCCAAGCAGGCTCCACACTGTCAGTGCAGGGCCCAGCGCAGGGGTTGAACTCACAAACCATAAGACGATGACTTGAGCCAAAACCAAGAGTCAGATGCTTAACTGACTGAGCTACCCAGGTGCCCCAGCGTTCTTTTTGAATTTTGAATGGTATGACTGTAACACTATTAAAATCACCTTTATTTTTTATTTTATTTTTTTAAATATTTTTATTTATTTCTAGTGTGAGAAGGGGAGGGTCAGAGAGAGAGGGAGACACAGAATGAAACAGGCTCCAGGCTCTGAGCCGGCAGTCAGCACAGAGCCCGACGCGGGGCTCGAACCCACGAACCGCGAGATCATGACCCAAGCGAAAGTCGGACGCTTAACCGACTAAGCCACCCAGGTGCCCCTAAAATCACCTTTAAAAAGCCATTAGCAAGGGGTGAAAGTACCCATTATTTTTTCATTTGCACTCCTACCACCTTGGTTCAGGCCTCATCCCCTTTCACCTGGATCTTCATTAGCTGACACTTGGTCTCCCTGCCCCAGTCAGTTTCCATCTTCTCCAAACCATCTTTTACATTGCCACAAGAGAGAGCACAGGGCAGATCATGTCTCTGTCCTCTAAAACTTCTGGTGGTGTCCCATGACCTGTGGAATGGAGTTCAGACTTCAAGTTAACATTCAGAGTCTTCTTTTTTTTTTTTTTTTTATTCCACCATTTTCATTGTGTTTATTTTATTCATTTTTTTTTTTACAATAAGTTTATTGTCAAACATTCAGAGTCTTCTATCATTTGATCTCACACTGCCTTTGCCTTTTCCATTTTTTTTATATAAGAATATTGTTAGTTTATTTATTAAATAAAATCAGTAACCTGTATAACCATAGCAAAAGTACACCATAGTAGAATAAAATGTATGCTTTTATTATGCTTAACACTGATAAATCAAAGAAGGCATAAATGTTCTTTTATTTATTTTTTAAATATTTTATTGTCAAGTTGGTTTCCATATAACACCCAGTGCTCATCCCCACAAGTGCCCTCCTCCATGCCCATCACCCCCCTTCCCCTCCCCATGCCCCATCTGCCCTCAGTTTGTTCTTGGCATTCAAGAGTCTCTCATGGTTTGCCTCCTTCCCTCTCCCCCACTGTTTTTCCCCTTCTTCTCCCCCATGGTCCTCAGTTAAGTTCCTCCTAATCCTCCTATACGTGGAAACATATGATATTTGTCCTTCTCTGCCTGACTTATTTCGCTCAGCATAACACCCTCAAGGTCCATCCATGTGGCTACACATGGCCAGATTTCATTGTTTCTCATTGCCATGTAGTATTCCATGGTATAGATAAACCACATCTTCTTGATCCATTCATCAGTTGAAGGACTTTTCCATTTCAACTTACATGTATCTTTGCTTTGTTGTTGTTTAGTTTATTTATTTTGAGAGAGAGACAGAGAGAGCATGAGCGGAGGAAGGGCAAACAGAGGGGGGAGAGAGAATCCCAAGCAGGCTCTGTGCCGTCAATGAGGAGCCTGATGCTGGGCTTGATCCCATGAACCATGAGATTATGACCTGTGCTCAAATCAAGATTAGGATGCTTAACTGACTGAGCCACACAGTCGCCCCTGCTTCGTTTCTTTGTATACTCTCCATTAACATTTCTCTCTCCAGCTAGCTCTCTCCCTCAAAAAAGGAAAAAAAAATTATTTTAAAATCTCTGTATTCACATTTTTTTTTCTTTTTCCTTTTTTTTTTTTTTTAAAACTTGAAGACCCTTTCTGGCTGTTCCAGTTAAAATAAAATTTTACTTTCAAGGCCTAATCTGAACGTACTTTTTCCTGCTGCAGCCGCATCCCACCTGCCCTTAGAATAAGCCATTCCTCTTTGGATCCTATAGTACATTTCCCATACCGCTGTTTGGCACTCATATTCTAGGGAGTTATTGACTTGTTAGTGTCTTTAAGTTCTATTTTTAGACTTCCTTATGTGGCTTCCTCTTTCCAGTTGAAGTAGTCTTCCTGACATTGTACCTTTCCCCACTCCTGCCTGTTCTTAATTCTGTGGTTTTCTGATCTTGGTAAAACATGTCAGATTATGAAAAACATTGAAGAACACATAATAGAAGAAGTAGTTGATAGTAATTGGTAGAATTCATTCATTATTAGTACTAATACCATACAGTTTTTTTCTTTATCCTATATTTGCATACCTGTTTGTTTTGAAATGTCAAAAATTATTTAGTCTTCATTTTATTTTTATTTTTATTTTTTTGGTTAAAAACTTTTTTTAATGTTATATTTATTTCTGAGAGAGAGAGGGAGAGACAACATGAGCAGAGGAGGGTCAGAGAGAGAGGAAGACAGAATCTGAAACAGGCTCCAGGCTCTGAGCTGGCTGTCAGCACAGAGCCTTATGCGGGGCTCGAACCCACAAACGTGAGATCATGACCTGAGCCAAAGTTGGACGCCAGGTGCCCCTAGTCTTCATTTTATAGATGTGATATATCTAGAAGTCTGGGAAGGGAGTGGAGTTGTTGAAGGACTCAGAGAGTTAGTGGTAGAGCTGGGTCTTAAATTTAGGACCATTTCAGCAATGACTTTTATAGCATGTAGAGTGAACATGACTTTATCTTGGGGTGATATTTGTTAGGTGCTTTGGGTAGTACAAGTTAGTAAAAATATGTCTACCTTGGGCTACTTCTTCTGCAGGCTGATCAAGCATTTGCTATCATAGCCTCTGTGGGGTTTTGTAGCATATGAGAAAGGAAACATTTTTTATTTAATTCTCTCCTTGTTGAAAGAGCTGGTTGCTTGGTTTAGTCAGATTTACAAATGAGAACATTTGAAATGCTCAACCAAAAAGAAAACCAACTGTGATCCTTCTCATCCTTATTTCCCAGAAGCAACCATTTTTTTTTATGAATATAATTAGTTATCCCATTGGCTTACACACAACACCCAGTGCTCATCCCAACAAGTGCCCCCGTCAATGCCCATCACCCACTTTCCCCTCTCCCCCCTCATGAACCCTCAGTTTGTTCTCAGTATTTTGAGAGTCTCTAGTGGTTTGCCCCGCTCCCTCTCTGTTTGTAACTATTTTTTCCCCTTCCCTTCCCTTCTATTAAGTTTCTCAAGAGTCACCACGAGTGAAAACCTATGATATCTATCTGTCTCTGACTGACTTATTTCACTCAGCATAATACCTTCCAGTTCCATGCACACTCCTGCAAATGGCATGATTTCATTTGTTCTCATTGCCAGGTAGTATTCCAATGTATATATAAACCACGTCTTCTTTATCCATTTATCAGTTGATGGACATTTAGGTTCTTTCATAATTTAGCTATTATTGAAAGTGCTGCTGTAAACATTGGGGTACATGTGCCCTTATGCATTAGCATTCCTGTACCCAGCTATTGCTGGGTCGTAGGGTAGTTTTATTTTTAATTTTTTGAGGAACCTCCACACCGTAGTCCAGAGTAGCTGTACTAATTTGCATTCCCACCAACAGTGCAAAAGGGTTCCCATTTCTCCACATCCTTGCCAGCATCTGTAGTTTCCTGATTTGTTCATGTTTACCACTCTGACTGGTGTGAGGTGTTATCTCAGTGTGCCTTTGATTTGTATTTCCCTGATGATGAGTGATGTTGAGCATCTTTTCATGTGTCTGTTGGCCATCTGGATGTCCTCTTTAGAAAAGTGTCTATTCACTGGAGTATTTGTCTTTTGCCCATTTCTTCACTGGATTATTTGTCTTTTGTGTGTTGAGTTTGGTAAGTTCTTTATAGATTTTGGATACTAGCCCTTTATCTGATACAGAACCATTTCTGATTCTTAGCTGTTTATTTGGTATTTTCCTTCATATTTCTGTACTGCTATTTCTAGACATTATTGACTTTCTATGAGAGATGAGGACTTCCTTATACTACTTCCTTCTCCATTCCTCTCAGTATGTTTGTCATTGTTATGAAATTAATATCCGGTATCTACATTATTATGACTATGAATACTATTTATCTGATCCAAGTCATGTATTATATTTCCTATTTTTATGCAAGAAAAATACTTTTTCATAATTTACTTTCTCATAGTGTTAAAAATTATCTAACTTTTCATTTACTTAGCAATTTGTGTACCTCATACCAATTCATTAATTTAACAGATATTTACTGAGTGCTGGGGTGCCTGAGTGGCTCAGTCAGTTAAACATCTGACCCTTGGTTTTGGCTCAGGTCATGAGATCAAGCCACGCATTGGGTGTGCACTATGCAGGGAGCCTGCTTGGGATTCTCTCTCTCCTCTCTCTGCCCCTCCATTTCTCTCTCTCTCTCTCTCTCTCTCTCTGTCTGTCTCTGTGTCTCTCTGTGTTTAAAAAAAATGTTTACTGGGGTACCTGGGTGGCTTGGTCGGTTAGGCATCCGACTTTCACTTAGGTCATGATCTCGCGGTTCATGGGTTTGAGCCCCGCGTCGGGCTCTGTGCTGACTGCCAGCTCAGAGCCTGGGGCCTGTTTCAGAGTCTGTGTCTCCCTCTCTCTCTGACCCTCCCCTGCTCACGCTGTCTCTCTCTCTCTCCTAGAAATAAATAAAAATATTAAAAAACAAAAAACAAAAAAAAATGTTTACTAAAAAAAAATGTTTACTGAGTGCCTGCTGTGTGGCAAGCATTATTCTTTATACTTGGGATACATCAATGAGCAAACTAGACAAAGATTCCTTCCTTTGTTGGGAGATAGACAGTAAACATAATAAAGAAATAAAATGCATAGTGTGTTAGAAAGTGATAGGTGCCAAGGGGGAAGAAGGCAATGTAGGGGGGATGGATTGGGAATAGAGGTGCAGGCATGGGTTGTAATACTAAATAGGGTTATAAGAGTAGATCTCATTGAGAAGGTGACATTTGAACAAAGGTTCATTCTCCTTCCAATGTTATTTTTCATGTAGCCAGTGCCTTGGATAATCTGACATTCCATTTTTCCCAGTGGCTTTCCTTCCTGGAGCCCTTCATCTGCTTCCTGCCAGGACTATGTACTCTAGAGGCCTACAGCACAATTGTTGTCTTGGGATTTCTCCTGGCCTCTTTCCTGGATTGGATTATCTGATTTCTCTATCCCACTTGGTTCATGCCCTCTTTTCATTGGAGCAAATTCTCCTATAGCTTCCTGAGAAGGTACATGACAGGAGAAAAAAGTATTGAGAACATAAATATCTCAAAGGACTTTTTTTTTTTTTTTTTTTTTACAAATAGTTTATTGTCAAATTAGGTTCCACAAAGGACTTTTAACCTACCCTTATAGTTGATTGAAAGTTTGGCTCAGTTTAGAATTCTAGGCTGGAAATCATTTATCTTAGAGTTTTTAAGGCCTTACTGCATTGTCTTCAAGCTTTCAGTGTTTATGTTGAGGAAGCATTAATGCCCATGATTCATAATTCTTTTTTTTTTTTTAAATATTTTTATTTATTTCTAGGAGAGAGAGAGAGAGAGAGAGAGAGAGACAGCGTGAGCAGGGGACGGTCAAAGAGAGAGGGGGACACAGACTCTGAAACAGGCTCCAGGCTCCGAGCTGGCAGCCAGCACAGAGCCCGATGCGGGGCTCAAACCCACGAACCGCGAGATCATGACCTAAGCGAAAGTCGGACGCCCAACTGACTAAGCCACCCAGGCGCCCCCCATAATTCTTTTTGAATGACCTTTTTTCTCTCTGAGAACTTTTAGGATTTTTCTCTTCATACTGGTGGTCTGTAAATTTTATGATGATGGGCCGTGGCCTGGTGTGGGGTTTTGTTTCATTTGTTTTTACTGTATTGAGCTTGGCACTTAATAAGCCCTTGTATTCTTCAATTCTGGGAAATTTTCTGATGTTACTACTTTGATAGTTGCCTGAAGTAGCCAAATTGATCAGCTGCAGCCCGAAGAGGAGAGCTTTGGTCGTGTTTGATCCTGCCATGGTGCAGAAAACCCTTAAAAGAGTGAAGCATTTATCCGATAGGCAGATTTTATTATTTTTAAAAATTAATAACGTAAAAGTAGAATATTTTTGTTTCTTTTTCCCAGCTGCCTGAACATAGAACAAATACTTATGATGAAAGGTCTCGCGTGCTTGTCATGCTTTTCTCATTCATTTTACTTTCTAAGGTTTGGCAACCTGTGTCCTCCTGCTGCTCCTCACTCTCGTAGCTGGGAAGCCTGGGAGTCGATAGGTGTCACCTCCTCACTCTCAGGTCCTAGTCACCCTGGCTGCCCTTTCACCTTTCCTCACCTTTCTCATAGTTCTTCTCTTACATATTATATGTTTCGTTGAAATAAAAGTCACATGAGGCAAAAGTCACCATTTTAACCATTAAGAGTTTACAGTGCAGTGTTTTTTTTTTTTTTAGTATATTTACAACGTCCTGCCATGGCCACCATCTAATTCCAGGACATTGCCATTGCCCCCTAGAAAAGCCCCGTGTATGTTAAAGCAGTTACTCTCATTTTCCTCCTCCCGGTTCCTGGCACCTATGCGTCTGCTTTCCATCACCGCGGGTTTGCCTGTTGGGGACATTTCACAGACGCGGCCACTCAGTCTGTGTTCTCTTGCCTTTGGCTTCTTTCACTTGTAATGTTTTCAAGGTTCGTCCATGCTGTGGTGTGCGTCAGTGCTGTGCCAGTGTCCTTAAATCTGGTTCTGTGTGTGTGTTTTTCACTATCCAGAGGAAAATCCTGCATTATTATCTTTATTTCGATTTTGATATTGGCCTTTATCTTTCACAAAATGTTTTTGGCTACAAGATGATGTTGAGTAATTTTAATTTTAAGTATACATTATTTATTTTTTAGTATGCCAGTACTGAGGTTGATGGAGAGCATTATATGACCCCAGAAGACTTCGTCCAGCGCTATCTTGGACTGTACAATGATCCAAATAGTAATCCGAAGATTGTGCAGCTCTTGGCAGGAGTAGCCGATCAAACCAAGGATGGGTAAGAACCTGTATACATTCTTTAAAAAATGAATGTTTTACAATATCTTACTAAAAAATAGTAACACCCTAAGTTTACCCATGACCATCTGGAATTTTAATATTAATAAACCATATCTTTTCTTAGAAGTTTATTAGAAGTATTACTTGCTGCCATTATCAAGAATTGGGCAAAACTAGCATTTCTTTCTTGGGTTTTTTGGAAAGTAAACTCCATATGCAGAACCATACTTTGTATTGAATAATCTTAACAAAATGGTTTTCAGATAACTAAGTGTATTTCTTTCATTCATTCAACAACACTGAGTACCTGCTATGTTTTATAATGTGCTGAGGGCTGGAATTATACCAGTGAATAAACTGGTAAATGCAAAAGCAATACAGAAATTTAAAAGTAAATTATAGCATGTTAGGTTAAAAGTGTTATGAAGCAGAATAAATCAGGGAAGAACTTAGTGGTATTTATTAATTTATCTGTCTGTTTGACAAACATTTATTCAACAACCATCATTAGCCAGGCACTGTTGGGCCTTAGTAATACAAACATAAATGAAATGGGGTTCTTGGCCTTAAGAAGAAATACATGGCCTAGTCAGAAAAAGGATGAGTAAATAAAGACAATAATACTTTGGGTATAAGGTGCCATAATAGAAGTATGTGAAAGATACAAAGGACACCCAGGAAAGCATAGTTAACTCTGCTTTGGGTGGTCAGGACAACATCATAGAAGAGGTAATACTTGAGTAAAATCTGGCAAGATGAGCAGGAAGTTGTTGGTGTTTGGATAAGCTGGGAGAATTCTAGGAAAGGGAGCAGCAGTAGTGTGAAACGTGAAGGAGCGTGTCTCTGTGTGTGTTAGGGAGTGACACTGAGAAGATTGTGTTACATGTACGTTGGTGTGGCTGTGGTTTTGCTTTGTTTCTCTTGGAGTTGTAGTTGGAGTGGAGCTGGGGACCTTGTGTGCTAAGCTTTGACTGTATCCTGTAGGCTCGTGACTCAGTCCTGGAGGTATTTTTAGCCTGGCAGTGTATGGGTGTGTGCAGTCACAGAAATAGCAAGGTGCATCGTATTAGAGTGTCAGTTTACTCAAGGGGAAAAAGCACACCGTTTTTAAATTAAAATCAAATATAACTGTATTATAGAGCATTATTATGGAGTATTTGTATAAATTATAAAGAGAATTTTGTCTGTAAGTTCCAAGCTACATCCTCAGGCCTTCAAAGGCCCAGGTTCTTTCTTCTACCTTTAGAGGTAGCTGTGTGACAAAGTAGGCAATGAGGAGTTGTTAAAAGTTATTTTGCATGGGGTGCCTGGGTGGCTTAGTCGGTGATCCCAGCATCATGGGATTAAGCCCTGCAACAGGCTCCATGCTGGGTGTGGAGCCTGCTTGGGATTCCTTCTCCCTCTGTCTCTCCCCCACTCATGCTCCCTATTTCTAAAATTAAAAAAAAAAAAAGTTATTACTGCAGATATGATCAGATTTTAGAAAAATGGTAGGTTGGAATAGGGCAAGACTTGCATGCAGTGAAATTCATTTAGAAGACTATTATAGTACAGTTAAACTAGAATTGTTGGTATCTAAATTCTTTGAATCTAGGGTTAGTATTCATTTGTATTTTCCCACAAAATCTAGTACAGTGCATGAAATTTGAATATTTTATATTTTAGGTAAAGATTTTATACAATTTATCAGTGGTAGATTTTGGGGAACTTGCATACATTTTGTGATTCATCTTTAAAAAAGTCAAATCATGGATCTTCTGTCCTCCCTCCCTCTCTGTGTGTACACTCTCTCAAAATAAATAAACCTAAAAGAACGGGGTTCCTGAGAGGTTTGTTGGCAGGCTTACAGAGGCAGAGATGCAGATCTTTGTGAAGACCCTGATGGGCAAGACCCTCAAGGTTGAGCCTAGTGACACCACTGAGAAAGTCAAAGCCAAGGCCCAAGACAAGGAGGGCATCCCGCCTGACCAGCAGCATCTGATTTTTGCGGGCAAACAGCTGGAAGATGGCTGCGCTCTATCAGACTACAATACCCAGAAAGAGTCCACCCTGCCCTTGGTGCTTTGCCTGCAGGGTGGCATTATTGAGCTTTCTCTCTGCCAGCTTGTTCAGAAATACAACTGTGACAAGATGATGTGCACAAATGTTGTGCTCGCCTGCACCCTGGTGCAGCCAACAGCTGCAAGGAGAAGGCAGCCATACCAACCACCTGCACCCCAAGAAGAAGTTCAAATAAGGCTTCTCTACAGGCTCTTCCTTTTCTTGCAGCACTGCCTCCTGCCCGAGACCTAAGGCCCTGGGGCTTCAATAGTGTGTCCTTCTTATTGAGGAAAAACAAGTCAAATCAGCTCATAAGTTACAATGAACCTTTAGTCATTGGATTTATTAATAGTGATTAGACAGTAATGCATATGAAAATTATTTTTAATCAGGATTCGTTCTTCAAATTATTAAAGGTAGCATATATATTTAGCTCTTTTAAAAACTAGGAGAGTATTTATTGTCCTTAATTTTGTCAGAGACCTGCTTTCAAATCTTCTCAGATGCTTCTTTTGTGACCATCTACTGTTATCCATCTCAGTAAGTGTGTGAGCGTGTTTTTTTTTTTTTTTTGAAGCTTCATGTGGTTTTCCCAGACACAATTGCATTGTTGATGTAGTTGAGTGGAATTGAGGGTTTAACTTGCCAGAGTAGAATAGATCAAAGATGGGTTTTGACTAGTAAAGTAGCTAATGTTCATAGTGTTCACTTAAAAACAAATCTGTTTCTCTTTGTAAAAGGTAAATCTTTTCTACTTCAGATTTTAAAAACTTCTTAAACTTCCTTTTTTCCTCTCTTTGGAATGAGTCAGATTGGGATTGGATAGGAAATACGATTCAAAGAGTTAGATCACATAGGGTACCTAGGTACTTTGGTAGGTTAAGCATCTGTCCATCCATCTAACTCTTTATTTTGGCCTAGGTCATGACCTCACAGTTTGGTTTCTGAGATTGAGGCCTGAACTGGGCTCTGTGCTAATAGCTTGGGGTCTGCCTGGATTCTCTCTCTCCTCTTTTTCTGCCCCTCCCCATGCTTGTGTGGTCTCTCTCCTTGGAAATAAATAAATAAACATTAAAAAAAAAAAGAGATCATAAAAATTATAAATGAGTTTATGAAACAAAGCTTATTTCTAAAAGCAGAGAAAGATGGGATTTTCTATAACCACAACAATTCTTAACCTCATATTCATGGATAGTCTTCAGGAGTTCTTGAACTTGCTGAAATACCATGAAAAATGAGTGAATTTGTATCTGCATTTTTCTGGGGAGAAATCCCAGGTTTTTAGAAGGATCTATGACTTCATAAAAGGTTAAGTATCATTGCTAAATTTTCTTTAATACATGTAATTCAAGAGGGAGCACCTGGGTGGCTCAGTTGGTTAAGTGTCTGACTCTTGATATTGCCTCAGGTCATGATCTCACTGTTGTGAGATTGAGCCCTGCATTGGACTCTGTGCTGAGCATAGAACCTGCTTAGGATTCTCTCTCTCCCTCTGTTTCTGTCCTTCCCCTGCTCTCTCTCAAAATAAATAAATAAATAAACCTTTTAAAAAAATAATGGTAATTCAAGAGAGTCAGAGACTTTGATTATGTTTAACTTATTCTAAGTAGTCAACCCTTGTTCATTTAACATTAAAGGAAAATGAGGCCTAGAGAGGTTGATTGATTGATTTAATAACACAAAATTCTCTTAATTTTTAGTCTATTTTCCTTCTTGTAATTATTTTTTTTTAAATGATGTTCTCTTTTTTCCCCACTTTCTGTTTTCTATGCCTTTACCAAGGGCAGTGATGAAAGATTAAAATAGTGTATGTGGTTGGTACATTTTTTTACAACCCCAAGAGGTATTCCTTGGTTCTTTTGTAGTTTTTTTTTTTTTTATCAGAGTCTTATAGATAATTTGAAACAGCATCACTAATATTGTTTATAATTACCAAAACCAAATCTTAATAGCACTAGTATAGAGAAGTCTAAGTGATTTAGTTAAGTATATGGGAAAAGTAGGTTTGGGAGTGGTCAGTACCATAACTTTTTGTACTCTGGACCACCTCACCCCCTGCTCCGTGTTTTCTCAGCACATAAACCACCCTCTCTCTCTCCTCTTCCACATTCCCTTTCCTCCATTAGATAGTAAAATAAGCAGGAATGTTTTGATACAAGTGTTTGTTGTGTAAAACCATGTAGAAGCAGCATCGTATGGTATAAATAGCATGATGGGTTGTCTAAAGTAAAAGTCATTAATCAAGTGTTATTCATGAAATTGGCCTAAACTTTGAAGTTGTGCTTATATAATGAAAGGCAAAATGATTTTGTGCATTAAATGAAGATTTCAGGAACTATTCTTGTGTGATCTAATCTAAAATGTTTAGACAGTTGCTTGTTTGAAACTGTAACTTCTAGAATTGTAGTTTCTATATTTAGCTCTAGCCAGAATTTCATCTGGAGGCTCTATTCTATAACGTGTAAAACTATTACTTTTCTCTTTTAGTTTTTCATAACTGCTTTCTTTTCTACATGCACATAAAAAAAGAAAAAATATTCTGGTGCATATAGAAAAACCTTTTATGTAGAAATCTTGGTTTTTTATTTATTTAAAAAAAATTTTTAACGCTTATTTATTTTTGAGATAGAGACAGAACACGAGCTGGGGAGGGCCAGAGAGAGAGGGAGACACAGAATCCGAAACAGGCTCCAAGCTCTGAGCTATCGGCACAGAGCCTGATGCAGGGCTCGAACCCACAGACTGCAAGATCGTGACCTGAGCTGAAGTCGGCTGCTTAACTGACTGAGCCACCCAGGTGCTCCTTGGTTGTTTTAAAAATTGCAAAATTAACATATTAATATTTTGAAATTTTATTAGTTTCCAGTCAGTAAATTTAAAAGGAACTGTGTAGAAAAATTTTAAAACATCTAATTCATAAAATACATTATTTCAGAGTATAAAATGAATACATGTTCTTTATAAAAAGTCAAGCAGCAGGTATGGTTAAAAAGTGAAGGTGCTACCCCATCCTCATTGAAAGAAAACAATTCATTAAACTATGAACTAAGCAGTGGTTTCTTCACTCCAGTTAGTAGCTTGTGGTTTGCATTGGCTCTGCTTAAATCTTGATCAGGTTCTTCTAACAATAGAGGAATTTATAGCAGGATAAAGGAAAAAGAGCCTTAAAAATTATTCTGGAACATGTTTGGTTTATCTTAGCAGATAAACAGGGCATTTCTTGCTTTATGAAAAGTATCGTTACATTATCATGTGGTATAAAAAGCCTGTGGGCTAAAAATAGACAGGGAGCATATCAAAGAGACACAGTGGTCCATTGCCCTCACCCCTACTTCTTTTCAGTGTTTTATTATGAAGATTGAAACATTCAGAAAAATTGAAGGAATTTTACAGTGTACACTTAACATACCCATCTTATTCTACCATTAACATTTTTCTGTACTTCCTTTTTCATATATCTATCCCTCTATCTTTACATCAATTCATCTTGGTTTTTCACACATTTCAAAGTAAATTGCAAACACTGATACTTAAACATTTTAGCATGCATATTAAAACTGCATTTCAGTATTTATTTTGAGTGTTTTCTTTAGATGTAAAATTGACACACAGTGACAAATATAAAACTTGAAGGTACATTTGCTAAGTTCTAATAAATGCCTATATCTGGGTAACCTCAGGTGACTTTTTATTGTATTAAGCTATATATAATAAAATGTACCATTTTAACTGTTTTGAAGTATATATTTCAGTGGCATTAAGTATATTCATATTGTTGTACTACTATCACTACTATCCATTCTACCATCTTTTTTTCCATTTTCTCATACTGAAACTCTGTACCCATTAAACAGTGAGTCCCTGTTTTTTGCCTCTAGTAATCACTATTCTACTTTTTGTTTCTAATGAGTTTGACTATGCTAGGTACTTCATGTATGTGGAATAATGTAATATTTATCCTCTTGTGTTTGTTTTATTTCACTTAACCTGTTGTTTTCAAGATTCATCCATGCTACAGCATGGAATTTGATTTCTTTATAAGGCTGATTAATATGAAGTGACTTATTTTTAAGTTGCTGATGGTTTTGTGTTTCTTAATTGCCCTTTCTTCAAATAAATCACTCTATGTAACAAAGGTAATTGAATATTGAGGATTGGCTGAGTATTCCCCCAATACTTTCTTTTAAAATTATTTTTTAATGTTTTATTTATTTTTGAGAGAAGGAACACGAGCAGGGGAGGGGCAGGGAGAGAGGGGGACAGAGGATCCAAAGCAGTCTCTGTGCTGACAGCAGAGAGCCCAACATGGGGTTGAAGCTCTTGAGGGGCAGGTGCAGATAACTGATGGGCCCTGGTCTCTCTGAAGAGGTAGCTTCTACTTTGGCTTCAGGAGGCTTGTGCTACTTGGGACCAGAAACCTGTTGCCCATGCTCAGAATTTAGTAAGAGAAACCAGAAAACTGGATATTTTTGTGAAATATTTATAATTTTCTAATGTTGGCAACTAATGTAACTAAAAATACTATGTTTTGCATGGCCAAAGAAAACATGTGTGGGCGAAATTCAGAGTGCCAGCTGACCGTTTATAACCTTTGCTAGTTAAGGAAAAAGTCTTATCTCTTCTCATAAATACAGAAAAGGCTTACTACTGAGTGTGAAATGTGTTTTTTTTTAGATTTTAAAAATATTTATTAAAAAAAATTAAAGGGGCACCTAGGTGGCTCAGTCTGTTAAGCATCTGACGTGGGCTCAGGTCATGATCTCACGGTTCGTGGGTTCGAACCCTGCATTGGGTTCTGTGTGGACTGCTAGCTCAGAGCTTGGAGCCTGCTTTGGATTCTGTGTCTCCCTCTCTCTCTGACCTTCCGCTGCTCATGCTCTCTCTCTCTCTCTCTCTCTCTCACTCTCTCAGAAATAAGAGAGAGACAGGGGCGTCTGGGTGGCTTAGTCGGTTAGGCGTCCGACTTTCGCTTAGGTCATGATCTCGCGGTTCGTGGGTTTATTGTTTTTTTAAATTCATAATCAGCTAATTACTTTTTATGTTGTAAATTACTCATATAATCAAAAGAAATAATGCTAATTCTTTACGATAAAAATTTCAAACATAGAAATATATAATGTAGAAAATGAAGGCCTTCTCTAAGTCCTCTGCCATATCATAACTGTATTTGTGTTTTATATTTTTCTTTAAAAATGTTAATATTTATTTTTGAGACAGAGAGAGAGAGAGAGAGAGAGAGAGAGAGTGTGTGTGTGTGTGTGAATAAGTGGGGGAGGGGTAGAGAGACAGGGAGACACAGAATCTGAAGCAGGCTCCAGGCTCTGAGCTGTTGGCACAGAGCCCGATGTGAGGCTTGAACTTACAAAACTGCAAGATCATGACCTGAGCCGAAGTCGAAGGCTCAACCGACTGAGCCACACAGGCACCCCGATAGATATATTTTTTAAGTTTATCTATTTATAATCTCTACACCCAATATGAGGCTTGAACTCACAACCCTGAGATCAGGAGACCTGTGCTGTACCAATTGAGCCAGAGCCAGGCAACCCTTGTGTTATATATTCTTATTAAAACCAAATATTACTCATTGCTTTTTAGGAGTGTGTGGATGATGATACCTGATATGTTATAACTTCAGTTGTTTTTACTACCCCAAAATTTGTGTAACGATAACCACACTTTTGTATTTTTAGTACTATATCAATGCATAACATGTTTTACGAAAGGTGGCCTGATAAACAGTTTGATTATTGGATTGTTCTTTCCAGGATTCATTAGGCACTCAAGCTCCTGATTTCACCAAAGATACTTCAGCAGTGAAGGCTTAGTCTTTAGTGCCCTGAATAATATCACCACAAAGCCTTTCCCTCAATGAAGGGAAAAGGCATAGTATACACCATTGCTTTGGATATGATGTAACTTGTATAACTTAAACATATTTTCAAAGTGTTTCAAATAATGGAAAATGAAACTTCAAATGTAAAATATGTCTTAGATGAATGGAGGCATAAAATGAAATGTTAAATGTAGTCATTTTCCTAAATCTGTGTTGAGAAATATGGCTCTTTGTAAAGCCATACATTCGTTCTAGGGGCAACTGGGTGGTTTAGTCAGTTAAGCGTCTGAATTCAGCTCAGGGCATGATCTTGCAGTTCATGAGTTTGAGCCCCACATCCAGCTCTCTGCTGACAGTGCAGAGCCTACTTTGGATCCTCTCTCTTCTTCTCTCTCTCTGTGCCTCCCCACTCACTTGCTCACTCTCAAAAATAAACACTTAAAAAAATAAAAAGCCATATATTTTAAATGAGTTCTTTCAAGAATGTTTACAAGTTCTTACCTGAATCAAACCTGTGCTCTGTGACAAGCCTATCTTCTCACAGGAAATCAGTGAATTACATAATTATTTTAATAAAATTTTTGCAAGGGGCACTAAATAAGTACAGTGTAGGGGTGGATGGGTGGCTCAGTTGGTTAAGTGTCTGACTTTGTCTTCATAATATGAAGGTTTGTGGGTTCGAGCCCTGCGTCGGGCTCTGTGCTGACAGCTCAGAGCCTGGACCCTGCTTTAGATTCTGTGTCTCCCTCTCTCTCTCTCTCCGCCCCTCCCTGCTCGTTCTCTGTTGCTGTCTCTCAAAAATAAATAAATGTTAAAAAGTTTTAAAAAATATAGTGCTGCTGTAAGGGTAAGTGAAGTCATCTGGAGACTGTGAGATGGTTGGTTCTCTTGATCTGAGAGCTGTGTAAGGATGGGTATTAAATGGGCATAAGTTTGGAGATGGTGGGATCATTCCAAGGAAAGTGAAATGTTGTGTGATAGTCCTGGGTGGAAGGAGCAGGGACTGAAAATGAGTGGGTTGGAGTGCAGAGAACAAAGGGGAGGCACACAGAGATCAGATCCTGAGAGTCAAGAAGACACGTTAAGATAAGCTCTATTCCTTTTGATAGGGTGGCTATAAATGTATTGTCCAAACCAGGCCATTTGAGAATAAAAGGCAGCACCATTACTATATAAATAAGTAAATAAATAACTCTGTATTTTTATATTTATAAAAAACAGGTTTTTATAATGCTGTTACTTGGATACTAGTCACATCCCAATAGCAGCAACATGGTGTTAGATGTTTGCAGCAAGCTTGCTGTGGAAGATGACTCTAAACTCTAAACTATCATATATAAAGTAGCATGTGCTATAAGATCATTGAAGGCAATTTTAGTGTAATTTGGCCACTGGCTAATTACACAACCTTGAGTATTCTGGGACTCAATATGCTTTAGTTTCTCTTCTTTTGTTTTGAATTTTTCTTTAAAAATGTATTATTGACATTTCAAGCATATAAAACACAGACTAGTATAGTGAATTCAACATCCTCATCACCAAGTTTTAGTAATTATTAAAATAATTATTAGATTTGTTTGTATTTTTCATTTCCTGGATTATATATATATATTTTTTAATATTTTTATTTATTTCTAGGATAGAGAGAGACAGCATGAACAGGGGAGGGTCAGAGAGAGAAGGAGATACAGACTCTGAAACAGGCTCCAGGCTCTGAGCTGGCAGTCAGCACAGAGCCCGACGCGGGGCTCGAACCCACGAACCGCGAGATCATGACCTAAGCAAAAGTCGGATGCTTAACCGACTAAGCCACCCAGGCGCTGCTCCTGGGTTATATTGATTGAAGCAAATTGCAGATGACTTCCCTTTACCAATTATGTGGTAACCCTGAGCTACAGTTCATACAGTAAAGACAGGTTGAATGCCTGATATTTTCTCTTTCTTTACCAGCCAGTAACATTTTATGTTCTGTTCCAGATTGATCTCCTATCAAGAATTTTTGGCATTTGAATCTGTCTTGTGTGCTCCAGATTCTATGTTCATAGTGGCCTTCCAGTTGTTTGACAAGAGTGGAAATGGAGAGGTGACATTTGGTAAGGAAAAAAAAAGATTATAAGGGATAAGTGAAGTTAGTGAGGCTAGTCCAGTCTTTAATTACTAAATCTAGTAAATGCCTATAAATTGCTGATTATTTAGGAGCTCGTTAATAAGTGAAGTATTGCTTCCTAAAAGAATTTGCACAGATAATGTGTATTGTGTATTTTCTTTAAAGCATTAGGCTATGGCAAAAAATTAAGGAATCTTTGCTCATTGAGTCATTTATTGACACTTTTACATTCCTAAATATGTGGTATAAAATTTTCTTGTTTTAGGCCACCCTGGGCAAAATTCTTTATGAAACAGACCAGGAACAACATGGAATAGTCATGTCATTCTTGAAGGAATTTTTGGGTAGAGGGTGCAGAGCTTCTCAGTAGCAGTTTGGAAAATTGCTACTATATCATTGTAACACCAAGAATGGAATTGAAGGAGGATAGTTAAGAATAGTTAGCCTTCTCTGAACCCCCATTGTCGATTTTTGGTTTTAGGAAACAAGTCTAGAACATTGAAACTAACGTCTTTGTTAAATGTAGAAATTGATATAAATCCTTTGGTAGGCAGATAATCTAGCACAAGGTCATTGTTTGACAAGCATATAAACTAGAATTTCTACCATGTATGTATGAGTTTTTAAAGATGTTTATTTGCAGAAATTAGTGTATGTTTACCATATCTGCTAATTTTTCCTGCAACAGGTTTTCCAATAAAAGCAATGCAATGTTTTCAAAGACCTTGAATCATCTTCCTTTTAAAAAAATATTTACATATTTTTATTGTAAAAGAACACATAAATCCTTAACCATTTTTCAATGTACAGTTCAGTAGCCTTGAGTATATTCACACTGTTGTGCAACAGATTTCCACAACTTTTTCATCTTATAAGGCTGAACTTGAGCCCCTTTTATGGTGTGAATTTGGCATCGGTATGTGGTAGAGAGACTCTTGAAAATCAAGCTTTCCCTGAGCTGTATTTATTCACCACTGTATTTGTTTTATAAAAAAAAAAAATCCTTCAGTTAAACCCAAAGGAAGAAGTTTGACTGCCATGAAAAGAATGGTGAGAAAATACAGGTATTAGAAGGTATTGTGATTTTAGTGAGCACATTTTCTAGCTTGGCATTGACTGTTTCCTTTTACCCATTGACCTAGTTGTTGTCTGTATAAGATTTTCCCAAATAATTTCCTATGCAGAACTTCTTAGGTTTATCTTGGTATACTCCTGCTTTGGAGCAAGCTCTGGCCATTCTTCCTCCTAAAGAATGTTGACTTTCCCCAGAAGCACCCAGGTTCTGCAGTTTAAAGTATAAAACCTCATCATTCAGCATTAACCCCGGACCACTAATAATGCTGAATTTTCTGTTTTCAGTAGGTATCACACATTCTCACATGTCTCACTTCCAGATGTTGTACAGCAATACTTGGGAAATACCTTGATACAAATATCTGCATCAGTGATGGTAGATCTGTGCTTCTATCATGTATCCACTGTTTTGAGAATTACATTTCCCAGAACCAATTTGTGGGTTCTTTTGTCCCTCCTACCTTGGTATTATGGTTCTTCATGTCATCTCCATTTGATGCGTTTCCCAATTTCTATTTTAAAAAACAAGTCACTCAAGTCAGTTCATCCAGTAGACTAACAGTAGAGACCCATACCAGTGTTGATTAGTAGATTGAAATGAGTATAGGAAGTAGCTGAGTGGTTTATAAGCACATTTATTTCATGCAAATGAAAGCTTGTTGTTATTAGATCCCAACTTTAGCATTTTAAAGACCTTTTATTTTTCCCCCAGACTATGATTTATGAGTTGGAATTTTAAGAAAATATAATTAGGATTAGAAGCAAAACAAATCAGTTTTAATTGTGATAGCTCCTGATTTAAACTGAAAAACATGTGAACCCTCCATAATCCTGCTTTCATTCTTCAGCTTCATAATGTAGAGATAGAAAGTTCCCTGTGGAATGATATATAGCTGAACCTCCTGTCAACATTGTTCTTGGAGTCCCCGGCCAGTTGAATGGTTATCTTGACGATTTTCACCTATTTCCTGGGGACCTTGACCATTTTCCCTTCTTGTCTTGCCTCCTTAGTTTTGAGGATCCATTTTAGACAAATTTTCTTAAATAAAAAGAATCATCATGGAGAGAAAGTTTAATTTTATATTACTAAGAGGAAAAGCATTGAAACTATTACAAATGCCATTTAACAAGATTTCCAAGGCCTCCTCATTACAGGCTGTTTTTAAGACTACAGAATTTCAGCATAAGGAAATAATTAACTTGGAGTTTATTTTTATAGGATTTTAGATCTGTGTTAAAGGTCAGTTTTAATGTTTGTATCCACTTAATAAAATGAATTGTGCTTATGTATTTATAGATATATGTTTAGGTAAAAGGAAATTTTAGATCCATTCTAACTGTAAATCCTTTTCACCAAATGGCCTTGTATTTTCTAGTTTGGAACTTATTTAAAATATAATTTTCTCTTGTGCACATCAGGAGAGAAAAGTGGGAGAGAATATTGGATGCCAGGGGTAATGGTGTGGGGAAAAAGTGTTATGCCATCGATATCTCTTGGACTATGATGATGATGTTATTATCCGTGTATTTGTATATATTGTTCTCATCTATGCTTTTGTTTTTTTAGATATTTAATACACATCAGATTAGATACTTAAATTGTGTACATTTTTGCAAGAATTTATATAAATAGGAATATTTGAACAATACTTGAGTGCTGGACAAGTTTTTTGTTTTTGTTTTTTATTGTTAGAGATGCCTCTACTTTTGGGGAGAGGACTTAAACTGAGACCTCGGTAATCCATTTCAGAATGTGCAAGCAAGCGCAGGAGAGGGTTCTGGAATTTTTAAAAGAGTGAATAAAACCATTAGTTCTTTCCTCTTTGATGTTCTTTTAATAAAATTTCTAATGCATGCTGTGGATAATTACTTAATGGCTTATATATCTGTTACTGCCTGGTGGCATGAGCCTTGTGGAGGCTGTGGCATGACTGGCGTGTGCTAGCTACAGTCTAAACTTGCCGTGGTCTCACTACTAGCCTCTAGTGTACTGTATATTCTGCTTGATAGAATTAGGTTGAGGTAACCTAGATAACCAGTTAAACTACATTGTGTTGTCAGTAGCTGCCTTGCATTTGTCCCACATTTAAAAAATAAAAGCCTATTGCTTTAACAAAGATGTAATCCTTCTAAAACAAAAATGAAACCCATACCCCTGTCTGTTGACTAATAAATGAATATAAGATATGTTGTACAGTCTAAGTTTTTTATTAAAATCTCATCAACATTATGTTCCAAAGCGCTTGCCTAGGAATGGGAACTCTCCAAAATGAAATTTTTCAAGGGCACATCTTTATCCCCTCACTGTAGAACCCTGAAAAAGCAGGGATTCCTTTTGATTTGGTACTATATTTGCTTGTTATTAGTTACAGCAAATAGAAATGGGTTCCATTTGTTCCTTCAAAATAGACTCTTTTTCCCTGAAGGAAAGAATAGATTGAGGTGGTTTAGACATAAGCACTGCTGTTACTAAAAGGCTCAGGAGATAGAAGTCTAAATGTGAAAAATTACCCTTTCTCAGTGGAAACAAAGCTGTAGACGTGGAATACTATGAAAATCTAATGATGACCAATACTAATATGGTCTAGTAAGAATTAGAGCTTCACCTGGGTGTTCAAAATAAATCAGTAAGAATTTTGAGACTCCTTTCAGATATTGCAGAGAAAAATCCTATTAATACTCAAGGCTATTAGAGTAGCTTAGAGTTTGAGGTTAAAGAAAAAGGTCATGGTGTTCTTAGTGTTTATGCATTTGGTGATATCCTGTTGAAGCATCTAGTTTCTATAGTAATAGATGCTCTTTAAATGTAAACTCATTCTTCCTGAGAAAGGGACCTTCACATATATTTGGCAGCAGGGCTACTCTATTGACTAATTGTATGGTAGTCCCTTTTGGAGGTAGGTAAAAGGTTAATAGAAATACTTTGGCTTAGAGAAACAGAGGAAGTCACCTAGGAAATTAATGACCCAACTGGAAGTAGAACCTAGCAGTCTGGGACTGAGTCTACATGCTATTTTGGTTGGGACTTCCTCTGCCAAGTTCCTGTTGTTGAACTTTCTGTTGTTGTTGTTTGTTTTCCTTTGTTTTCTTTTTTGGTCTCTTAGTTGTTCCTCTTCTTTCTCCCCAAGTTTTCCTTCACTGAAAACCTCTTTACTTCCACAAGTCTCGCCATTGTTTTTGTTCAGTTATTCACAAGGAGTTCACTGTTTTGGTGGGAGTCCTTCTAAAAGCCTCTCTGACTTCACTTTAAGAACTATGCAGGTGAAACTGAGCTATTGAGGACTTCCCTCCCTCCCCCCACCCCTTGACAATAAAAATGTTTGGTCTCAAGCCTCTTAAGTTGGAAGCAGTGGCTCCTGCTGGGCTGGAATCCTCGAAATCAGGATGTCGTTGGGCTGATGGTAGGTGGGCTGTGTCACAGGGCTGATGGCTTGTATACCTACAGGAGGAGTTCTCTGGCCACACCGTTGGTACAGCAGCTCCTTCCAGGCTCATTCATGGAACAGGCATGGCGGCAGTCTTGGAGAAGAGTGCCAGCCCCGGTCAGAGGTAATTTTGTATTGCAGAAAGGTGAACAAGACCAGTAGGAAGCTCCCATAAGGACCAGGGGAGGGATGAGGGTGGATGAGATGGGGAGACACATTGTGGGCTGTTGGGGAAATTAAAACCTCTCTTAAGACATATTTACATAATATGTATGCTTCAATGTGTATTTCATCTAGTCCAATCATCATAAGTGACTGATACAGCTAAACTGGCTAACGTTCTACGTCTGTGAACATTTTTACTTAATCACAGTTGTCACCATTACCTGCCCTCCTGACAAATCATGCTCCTTTCCTTTGAGCAAAGAGAACATAATGACAGGCTACTTTTGTATCTGGCCCCAATTCCCTTTTCAAGAGGAATTATAAACCATCTCTTTCATAAGCCCATGCTCTGCAGGAAGTGAAAAAGTGGTCTATTGTTTTCTATATGTCAGAAAACGAATGGATTCCTATATCCCGTAGCAATACCAATCTGGTATAAAACACAAGATCATGATCTTGCTGCCAATAAGATGTGACTGTCATAGCCTTTTCATCCAGGCCAGAACTATGGCCACTGAAATAGCACTCCAAGGAGTGCTATTTAGAGCTAAAGACCCTTGTTTGCCACTGGAAAGACGGGATTCTCTGTGGGGGAAACCTTGCTATGCAGTTTCAGTTAGGTGTATTGGGAATATTTGACATTATTGGAGTTCCCTTTCATGTCATGCAGAACCTGATAAAACAGGGTAAGATAAGAAGAACATCTGTTTGAGCTATTGCCTCACACAAAGAGAAGCTCTCCAGTTCTGAAGCTTTTGTATAACTTTTTTTTTTAGGATACACACATCCTGGTAAAGTGGTAATTATGAATTGGATTTTAAAATAATAGTTGTACTAATTATTTTATAAGCTTCCTGAATAAGCCTTAGGCAGTTGGTAGCAAAATAATAACAGAAGGGAAGTGGGACACATCAAGAGGTGCCAAAGTAGGTTTGAAATTTTGTTAGTCCTAGTAACTATAGTTGTAACCTGTGATGTAGTCCAAACAATTAAAAGTGTCTGGGGTTGGTTAATAAAACAGCACATATTAATGGTCATAATGAAACCATGTACAAAGCTGTCATTGACCACTTTGGGAGAAGTAGGAAATGTTGAAACAAATAGTCATGGAAAATGACACTTCAACATTTTGGAAGATTACTATGAGGAATTTAACCTATCATTCTAATTGTTTCAAAGATATTCCAAGATCTTAGAGGTTGCTAGGAAGTTTACAAAATAGAATTTTTGTTAAAGTTTTTATTATGAAACTTTTTCCAAATGTAAGTTAGGCATTGTAATTTTGGTTTATTCTTTTTGCGAGAGAACAGTTTTCATATTAAGTAAATTTCATAGTTTGAAAGCTTTTGAATCTTTGATTGTATTTGATTAGTTTCACAGTAATATTCTAATGCTTTCTGATCATGTAAAGGGAATTCAGTTTTATTCCACCATTATATAAAACTTAATCTAGGTAGCAGTATGTACATTTCTTGTCAAATAGTTGAGTTTAAAGATTTGTGACCTTTAAAATAAAGGTTATCATAAAAATGTATTCCCTTTCATAATCTTAATATTTAAATTAAATATATGTAGTAATTCTATTCTACTTTCCCTTAGTTACTTCATATTTCCTTAGTTTAACACTCTGTTAGATCTTAAAAATAAGAAATCAAAGTAACTACCTTGGGAATAAAGCTGCTAATTAATTTAAAAAGGTCCTAAAAAATCTTTGCTGGCCTCTCATAGTATATTTAGCTCTAAATATTTTTGGTAGCCCTTATTATTTTAATTTTATTGTAAACTTTGACATATTTTACAACTGTTGATAATTCACATAGATTTGAGGGTAAACTTTTCTATTGGTTAAAAGCCAAGATCCATCCCATGGATTGATACTGAGTTAATTTTTTTTTTTTTTTTGCTTTTAGAAACAAAAACCCGTATATTTAATTTGTGCTTATGGAAGGTGAAAATATTTTAACATGGTTTGAAAATTATGATATAGTGTTGCTAATTAGGGACAAAATAAATGCTATAGTCCATTTGAAAGAAAAGATGAGAATCCCATCTCCCCAGTGACATCCAATGCCTTCTTCCAACTTACTGATAGCAGTGACCTATTCGGAGCTCTTATACTGAGTCCAGACTGGTAGGATTTCCAGTTCAGGATTCTTGCCCTCCTCCATCTTCCCCGCCTAGTAATAATTTCATCAAGGAAAAAAAGGTATATAAAACTAAAGGGAATCCATTAAACCATTTACAATATGAGATCAGTATCTTATTCAAAGAATTTGCAGAATTTAGAGAAAGTAGCATAGTTGGAGATTATAAAACATTAAACTTGTATTTACTAATTAGTAAAATCGATAGCTACGGATGGTAGAACACTTATACTAATTGGCTTATATTTGAAAATAATTTTGTTCTTAAGACATCAATAAAACAGGCTTCCTGCTTTCTTAACTTTGTTAATGATTTTTTTTTTTTTTGGCATGAGCTTCTAAATTAGGCTATCCAGTATATGCTTGTTAAAGTACCAGTCATTTGTGAATTGACTTTTATACTAAGTGTAGAACGGTGTAAGAAAGTGACTGACATTATTAGTGCATGAAGACCAGCTGTCAGAGGGTTTTGGTTGTATATTTACACAGCGTGACTGATTCCTATCTAAAAGTTAGTGTACTGTGTTTAGTCCTTCTTTATATAAAAGTGAATCACTAATTTCACTTATCTTAAAATATTTTAATAGTTGAGACTAATAATCATGCTTTTTATGGGGATTTTGAAGCTTTGTGTCAAGACCATATTTTTGACAATATCAGAAGCTTTTAATAAGGTGCTTGCTGCTGAGCTAATGATATGCTTTTGGTAGTATTTCTTATACCTATCTTCAATAGACAGATTCAGGCTAGTGTGAATGTAATAATCAAGCCTCAATCAAACCATACTTAGTATGACAAATATTGCATTATACTGTAATTTAGGTATTCATGCTTCTGATAAAGGGCTTAATTCGACTCCTTGAGGAACCGGGAAAACACTATTGATTTTATACAGGAATGCAAAGTAGCAGCCATTTATAGTGCAAGATATAAATCACTTCCTAATTAAAATTAAATCAAGAGAAATTAAGAATCTCATGGCCTTATACCTAACGGTACACAATCTTAAGTGTAAAATTATATTTTGTATCAATTGTGTTCCTGTGCATGGGTTTCTGGGCACAAAAAATTTTGCAGCTAATCTTAATAGAAGCAGATAATATTGACTTGAAATTTCTCTTAATTTCCTTCTGTAGGAACATTGCAGTGGACTAAACTACTTATTTCAGATTTAATTTGTTTATTTTTGTTTTCCCTTTTAAGAAAATGTCAAAGAAATTTTTGGACAGACTATTATTCATCACCATATCCCTTTTAACTGGGACTGTGAATTTATCCGACTGCATTTTGGGCATAATCGGAAGAAGCATCTTAACTACACAGAATTCACACAATTTCTCCAGGTGAGCCTAGTTTTCATAAGTGATGTAAATATATATACCATTTCTTCTCTACTTCCCTTTTAGTTTTAATTTTATTACCAAAAATAGCAATTCCCTGTGGCATTACACCCCATTTATTATTTCCCACATCCAGAAACAACTTTTATTTATTTATTTTTTTAATTTTTTTTTAATGTTTTATTTATTTCTAGGAGAGAGAGAGAGACAGTGTGAGCAGGGGAGGGTCAGAGAGAGAGGGAGTGACAGACTGAAACAGGCTCCAGGCTCTGAGCTGGCAGTCAGCACAGAGCCCGACGCGGGGCTCGAACCCACGAACCGCGAGATCATGACCTAAGCGAAAGTCGGACGCTTAACCGACCAAGCCACCCAGGCGCCCCCAGAAACAACTTTTAAATACTCTTATAATGGTTTCAGCAATCACTTCCACAGCTCACCACAAGTGTAGCTACCATCTGTTACCGTACAATGCTATTACAGTACCATTCATTATATTCCCTACAGTGTACCTTTCATCTCTGACTTATTCATGTTATAATGGGAAGCCTGTCCACACCACTTCCCTTCACTAATCTTGCCCATCCCCTCCCCCCGCCCCCCACACTTCCCCTCTGGCAGCCAACAGTTCTCTGTATTTATGGGTCTGTTTCGGCTTTGTTTTACTTTTTAGATTCCACATATAAGTGAAATCATATGGTATTTGTCATATTTGTATTTGTCTGATTTATTGCATTTAGCATAATACCTTTTAGGTCTATCACTGTTGCTGCAAATGGTAAAATCTCATTCTTTTTTTTAATGGCTGAATAATATTCCGTTGTATGTGTATACCGCAGCTTCTTTATCTGTTCATCTATCAATGGATATCTGGGTTGCTTCCAGATATCTTCGCTATTGTTAATAATGCTGCAATAAGGGCACCTGAGTAGCTCAGTTGGTTAAATGTCTGACTCTTAATTTTAGCTCAGGTCATGATCATGGTTCGTTGATTAGAGTCCTGAGTTGGGCTCCATGCTGACTGCATGGAACCTGCTTGGCATTCTCTCTCTCTCCTGATCTCTGTGCCCCTTTTCCCCTCCCCTGCTATTATGTGAGCATTCTCTCTCTTTCTCAAAATAAACAAATAAAAACTTTTAAAATGCTACAATATTGTTAGTTTCCTGAGGAACCTCCACACTGTTTTCCAGAGGGGCTGCACCAGTTTACATTCCCACCAACAGTGTAGGAGGGTGCCCATTTCTCCACATCCTCACCAGCATCTAGAGTTCTCTGATTTGCTCATTTTAGCCACTCTGACTGGCGTGAGGTGGTATCTCAGTGTGGTTTTGATTTGTATCTCTCTGATGAGGAGAGATGCTGAGCATCGTTTCATGTGTCTGTTGGCCATCTGGATGTCCTCTTTGGCTACATGGCAATGAGAAGCAATGAAATCTGGCCATGTGTAGCAACATGGATGGACCTTGAGGGTGTTATGCTGAGAGAAATAAGTCAGGCAGAGAAGGACAAATATCATATGTCTGCACGTATAGGAGGATTAGGAGGAACTTGATGGAGGAACAAGGGGGAGAACAAGGGGGGAAATGGTGGGGCAAAGGGAGAGAGGCAAACCATGAGAGACTCTTGAATGCTGACAAAAACTGAGGACCGATGGATGTGGGGGGAGGGGAGATGGGCATGGAGGAGGACACTTGTGGGGATGAGCACTGAGTGTTATGTGGAAACTAATTTGACAATACACTATTTGTAAAAAAAATAAAAAAAAATGCTACAACAAACATAGGAATGCCTATATTTTTTCAAATTAGTGTTTCTGTTTTCTTTGGATAGTGGAATTGGGTAATTCCCAGTAGTGGAATTATTGGATTGTATGGTGTTTCTATTTTTAATTATATGAGGGAACCTCCATACCATTTTCTACGGAGGCTGCACCCAGTGTACATTCCCACCAGCAGTTCACGAGGGTTCCCTTTTTCTCCATTTACCTATTCTCGATATACCTATATAGTTCATATACAGTAGTTCCCTCAACAACACTGGTTATTTCTTATGTTTTTAGTGCTAATCATTCTGACAGATGTGAGGTGATACCTCATTGTGGTTTTGATTTGCATTTCCTAGATGATTAGTGATGTTGAACATCTTGTCATATGTCTATTGGCTATCTGTATGTGTTTTTTTGGAAAAATGCCTATTCAGCTCTTTTTTAATCATTATTTTTTCTTGTTGAGCTGTAGAAGTTTTTCAGATATTTTGAATATTAACCCTTTATTGGATGTATGATTTGCAAATATTTTCTCCCATTCAGTATGTTGTCTTTTCATTTTGTTGATGGTTTCCTTTCCTGTGCAAAAGCTTTTTATTTTGGTATCCCAATAGTTTGTTTTTGTTTCCTTTGCTTCAGGAAACCTGTTGAGAAAAATGTTACTAAGGCCAGTATCAGAGAGATTATTGCATTTTCTTCTAGGAGTTTTATGGTTTCAGGTCTTAACATTTAGGTCCATTTGGAGTTTATTTTTGTGTGTGGTACGAGAGTGGTCCCATGTCATTCTTTTGCATAGTTTTGTCCAGTTATCACCACTATTTATGGAAGAGACTGTCTTTTCCTCATTGTATACTCTTTCCTGCTTTGTTATAGATTAATTGACCTTATAATTAATGGGTTTATTTCTGGGCTATCTATTCTGGTCCATTGATCTATGTATGTTTTTGTACCAGTACCATACTGTTTTGATTACTATAGCTTTGTAGTTTATCTTGAAATCTGGACCTCCAGCTTTGTTCTTCTTTCTCAAGATTGCCTTGGCTGTGTGGGGTCTTTTGTAGTTCTACTTTTGTACTCTACTTTTATTTATTTATTTATTTAAAAAATTTTTACATTTATTTATTTTTGAGAGACAGGAAGAGACAGCACAAGTGTGGGAGGGCAGAGAGAGGGGACACAGAGTCCAAAGCAGGCTCCAGGCCTTGTGCTGTCAGCACAGAGACTGATGTGGGGCTTAAACTCACCATCTGTGAGATCATGACCTAAGCCAAAGTTGGATGCTTAACCAACTGATCCACCCAGGTGCCCCTGTATTCTACTTTTAAAATTTTCACTTTTTGGTATTTTTCACTGAATTTGAACTGTGGAAAATCAGGAGCTGTTCTTTCACCTCTCCCTCTCTTCCACTGACATGGACATTTCCTGTCTCCATCCCCCATATAATTGTTACAATTCTGCTTAGATCAATAATCATATTTGAATTACTGTAATTTTATAAATACTGTACATGAGTGGCTGCCCATGTGGCTCACTCGGTTGAGTGTATGACTCTTGATTTCAGCTCAGGTCATGATCCCAGGGTTGTGGCATCAGGCTCTGCACTGAGCATGGAGGCTGTTTAAGATTGTTTCTCCCCCTCAGCCCCTTTCCCTCACTCGCTAACTTGCTCTATCTTTCAAAATATAAAAAATGAAAATAAAAGTAGAGGCACCTGGCTCAGTTGGTTAAGCGTCCAACTTTCGATTTTGGCTCAGGTCAGAATCTCACAGTTCATGAGATTGAGCCCTGCATTGCTCTATACTGGCAGCAGGGAGCCTGTTTGGGAATCTGTCTCCCTGTCTCTGCCCCTCCCTTGCTTGTGCTTGCTCACTCTCTCTTTCCCTCTCTCTCTCTCTCTCTCTGTCAAATTAAATAAACTTAAAAAAATTACTGTACTTGACTAAATGATTACTTTTCTTAGGATTTCTAATTTTTCTTATTTGTTTAGTTTTTTGTGTATTAATGCTAATTCATTCTTAAATTTTGCCTCACTTATTAATATTTCATTTTAATGTGTTTACAGCATATTATGTATTCTATCAATTTCATCTTCTTGGAGCTCTCTGGGAGCTTTCTTTTTTTAAGAAGTGGAGGTAAAATTCCCTTAACATAAAACTAACCGTATAAAAGTGCATAATTTAAGTGGCATTTAGAACAGTCCAGTATTGTGCAACCACCACCTTTGTCTAATTCCAAAACTTTATTACTCCAATAAAAAAAAATCTCTGTACTCATTAAGGAGTCACCCCCCATTCCTGTTTCTCCTCAGCCCCTGACAACCACCATACAGCTCTGACTATGGATTTACCTATTCTGAATAGTTCATATACAGTAGTCACCCCATTATTCACAGTTTTGCTTTTTACAGTTTCAGTGTATCCGTGGTCAGCCGTGGCCACATCATCACAGGAAGAAAAGCGAGTACAGCACCGTAGGATATTTTAAGAGGGCAAGAGAGAAAGAGACAATATTCACGTAACTTTTATTATAATATATTGTTATAGTTGTTCTATTATTTTAGTGACTGTTGTTACAAATCTACTGTGTCCAATATAGAAATTAAACTTTATATTACGTATAGGAAAAAAACATAATGTATATAGGGTTTGGTTCTATGTGAAGTATCAGGCATCCACTTAGGGGTCTTAGAACTTATACCCCACAGAGAAGAGAGAGGACTACTGTTAATGGAATAGTACAGTATGACTTTTTGTGTCTGGCTTTTTTTTATTTTTCTTAGCATAACGTTTTCAAGGATAATCTAAGTTGTAGTTTGTATTAGTTCCTTTTTATGACTGAATAGTATTCCATTGTATGGATATACTGTATTTTGTCTATCTATTCATTAGTTGATGGACACTTGGGTTCTTACCTTTTGGTTAGCATGAACATTGTTGTACAAGTATTTGTTTGAATACTTGTTTTCAGATCTTTTGAGTATATCTCTAGATGTAAAATTGCAGGGTCATATAATAATTTCATGTTTAATTTTTTGAGGAATTGCCAGACTGCTTTTCAGAGCCCCTGTACCATTTTCCTGGAACTTCCTCACCTGTTTCATGGTTGGAGGCTGGAGTTTGTACTTTTTACATAGCCGTCAGTCTGTCATCTCCCTTCAACTTCATCCTTCGGAATGCATTTGTCTTTCTTTTGTGTTGAATTTTCCGGTTACTGGATTCCATCTCTTTATTATGGTGTACTTCCTCTTTTTGATGGTATACTTCTGCAGGGGCTTCTTGAGGAAAGTAAAGTAATTTTCTGTGAGACTTTTCATACCTGAAAACCTCTACTCTATTTAGACTTAGTATGGCTAGGTTTAGAATTCTAATAGAAATTAATTTCCTCCTAACAGAGGACCGTGGGGGAGAAGAAGGGGGGAAATAGTGGGGGAGAGGGAGGGAGGCAAACCATGAGAGACTCTTGAATGCCAAGAACATACTGAGGGCTGATGGGGGTGGAGGGGAGGGGAAAGGGGGTGATGGGCATGGAGGAGGGCACTTGTGGGGATGACCACTGGGTATTATATGGAAACCAACTTAACAATAAACTATTAAAAAAAAAAAGAAATTAGTTTCCTCCTAATTTTGAAAACATTTCTTTTGTTTTCTTTTAGTATTGCCACTGGGAAGTCCAGTGCTATTCTCATTTTTTTTTTTTCTTTTTTAATGTTTGTTTATTTTGAGAGAAGGGGAGAGAGAGAACCCACCTGCATCTCCATGCAAGCTGGGGAAGGATGGAGAGAGAATCCAAAGCAGGCTTGGTGCTGTCAGCGTGGAGTTGGAAGTAGGCCAAAGCAGGGCCTGATGCAGGGCTCAAATTCATGGGACCTGTGAGATCATGACCTGAGTCTAAGTCAAGAGTCAGACACTTAGCTGAATGAGCCACACAGGTGCCCCCATTCTCATTCTTGATTCTGTTTTGAAACAATACATATATATTTTCCATTCTGGAGAGTCAGATTTTTTCTTCTTTTTTTCAGTGTTTTGAAATTTCATGATGATACTCCTTGGTGCTGGGCATTTAGTGTGCTCTTTGAATTTGAAAACTTTTGTCCCTCAGTTCTTGAAAATATTCTCATTACTTTTCTTATTTACTTCTATTTTCTTTCCTTCTGGAACTAGTAAATATATTAAATGTATCATTTAGTTTTCTCTCCCCCTTTCCATCTGAACCTTTAGTAAGTTTTTAATTTTTGTTACATTTAAAATTTTCAGGAGTTCTTTTTGGGTTTCTGAATATTCATTTTAAAAAAGTAACATATTGATCTTTTTCCATAGATGTGCTATTTTCTCTTCTCCAAAGATTTTATAAAGATAGGTGATTTTTTTCTCCCTGTGATGTGTCTGTTTTCTTCAATTTTCTTTCTTTTTCTCTGTTTGGGTTTTTGTTTTTCATGTTAGTGGCTTTTCTTGTAGTCATTGGTCCTCTGCTCATGTTTAAGATTGAAACTTGTTGGGAACTTTGAGTTCATGGAACTACTTTTTAACTCTGAGTGCAGAGTTTGCTGGCTGGACTGTTATATTAGGGACCCTTTAATGTTTGTATGTTCAGGTCTTTCTTTTTTTGGGGGGGAACCAGAGAATAATCATCTAGAATATTAGATCTGGCTATTGACATTCTGGTTGCTGAATAATTCAAGAGGGTTACAGGTCTCAGTATTCAGTGTAGAGATGGACTTTGATTGAATTACCTCTTTTTAAGTGTACCTGGTCTCTCCTAGTCCAGATCCTCATTCCCTTCTCTAGGCAGTGAGCCTCTAGCACCAGCGTTAGGAAAGGTCAGAATCCTGGCTGCAGTGAAGTAATACAGGCGACTTAATGAGTTTTAAACAGACTTCCATCTAAGCTTCCTGTTGGTAGCTCCTCCTTCTCTGTTACTTGTAACCAGTTCCTGAGTATTTTGGGGGTTCTGTCATGTATATTGCATTGCTTTTTGGCTTTTTCAATTTCTGGTTTTATTTATTTATTTATTTTTGATATTTTTAAAATTTATTTTGAGAGAGAGTGTACAAGCAGGGGAGGGGCAGAGAGACAGGAGACAGAGAATCCCATGTAGGCTCTGCACTGGCAGTGCAGAGCTGGATCTGGGGCTCAAACTCACAAATTGTGAGGTCATGACCTGAGCTGAAATCCAGAGTCAGAAGCTCAGCTCACTGAGCCACCCAGATGTCCCTCCATGTCTAGTTTTCTTGACGCTGCTCAGTGGGTTGTCACTTGCCTTTCTGCTCTCCAGTCTTAAAAATGTAGTTGCTATCTTCTTTTGTGTTCTCTTTGTCCTTGAGTTTCTGTTTTGGTTTTAGTTCCTTTACTGTGATTTTTAGTGAAGAGTGGAGTTTTGGAAGACAGCAGAGTTACACGTACTAGTTCATTCTCTTTCAAAGCTGGTTTCTGAAGCTCGGCAGTTTTCATCTCATAGATGAAATGCATTTCCAGGTGTCTGAGACCTTAAGCTTTAGCATAGCTTCCTTTTTTTTAATCCTTTCCCTCAGTTCCCCTATTCACTTGAAATCTGGAAGCAAACTCATTTTATTTTTTGTTTATTAGAGTATCTTTATTTTTTTAGATAAAGCATCTTTTTAGAGTATTTTTATGTATTTTATCTTTTTTTTTTTTTTTTTTTAATTTCTAGGAGAGAGAGAGAGACAGCGTGAGCAGGGGAGGGTCAGAGAGAGAGGGAGTCACAGACTGAAACAGGCTCCAGGCTCTGAGCTGGCAGTCAGCACAGAGCCCGACGCGGGGCCCGAACCCACGAACCGAGATCATGACCTAAGCGAAAGTCGGACGCTTAACCGACTAAGCCACCCAGGCGCCCCTGTATTTTATCTTTTATAAGCCTAGGGTATTGTTTTACTTCATGAACGTGATCACAGTTTGAAGACTATACCCTTTACGTGTGGTTATTTTAGTATAAGTGCTGCCCAGGTAAGCACTAGTTGTGGTTATTTGTAAAGCCCAGTGCTTGTTCTAACACTTGCACTGTTTGTGACCACCTGACTGCCATTGGAAAATGCTCGCATTTGAGAAGTTGAAAATATTATATATTTAAGAGGTGAATATTAAAAAAGAAATGTTCTTCCAACTAGCATTTTTAAAGATTTCTCCAAAGATGGTTTGTTCTTCTCATTGGTTCCCTTGCATTTACTGAATGTATTTTACAATATCTCATTCTATCCTGATACACTAATTGTACTACATAAACCGGGAGCTTTAGATAGGGAGTTTTTTCCTTCTGTGTTTTGCTTCTCATTTTGAAGTCCTTAATTTTAAATTTTTAAACTTTTTATTTTTAAAGACTTCAAATATATTTAAAACTAGAATAGTGTAATGAACTTCCATGTACCCATCAACCAGTTTCAACAGTTATTAACCGTTAGCCCATCTTGTTTTATCTGTATTCTACACTGTGCTCCCTTCTGGATCATTTGGAAGCCAATCCCAGGCACTCTGTAGTTTTATCATAATACTTTAACTATGTACCTTTAAAAGATACATAGGAGTTCTCCAGTTGCTGACCTAATAGAAAATAGAATACTGTTCTTCCAGTATTACTCTTGCAATGAGGATTCTACTTTGTCTTTCATACATTTTCTTCAATATTTGGTGTCATTAATGAGTCTTCATCACGTCCATGGCTGCCACTGGATATATCTCAGAAACTAAGACATGCATGGAGAAGACAAAGATGTAACAAAGACAGAGAGGAGGAAGAAAAAAGGAGTAAGGGAAAACACATATATGACAGGGACCTATGTCTGTTTCTGATGCTGCTTAGAAATATTCTTTCTGCGGGGAGTACTTTCAACCATATTTGAAGGTGGAAATAAAGACAAAATTCCTGCTTCATTTGAAGGATGATAGGGTTGGAGCTGAGATGATCGGAAAATGGAGTGAATAGGAGAATGATGAACGTAGAAGAGACAGAATTCACAAATATGTGGAGATTATATAACATGCTCCCAAATAATTAACGGATCATAGAATAAAAGGAAAATAAAAAAATATCTTGAGACAAATTAAAATGAAAACACAACATAACAAAGTATATGGGATACAGCAAAAGCAGTTCTAAGAGACAGGTTCATAATGATAAATGCCTACATTAAGAAAAAATAAAGATCTGAACCTATCTTTACACCTCAAGAAACTAGAAGAAAAATAAACTAAGAATAATGTCAGCAACAGGAAGAAAATAACAAAAATCATAGCATAAGTAAATGAAATGTAAAGTCTAGGGAGACAACAGAAAATAACAAACTAAGAGCTTTTTTTTTTTAAGATATACAAAATTGACAGACCTTTACCTGGACTGAGAAAAAACACATAGGAATGAAAGACACATTACAACTGATAACAGAAGTACTTAGGATCGTAAGAAACTACTGTGAACATTTATATACCAACAAATGAGGTAACCTAGAAGAAATGGATAAATTCCTAGAAACATATCCAACCTACCAGTTCTGAATCATGAAGAAATAAAAAGCTAAACAGACCAATTACTAGTAAGGAAATTGAATCAGTAATTAAAAACCTCTCAACAAAAACTTTAGGACCATATGTCTTCCCTGGTGAAGACTACCAAACATCTAAAGAAGAGTTAATACTAATCTTTCTCAAACTTAATCCAAAAAGTACAAGAGGAGGATACATTTCTTCCAGATTCATTTTACAAAACCAGTATTAATCCTGATACCAGAGCCAGACAAGAACACTGCAAGAAAAGGATGACAAGTCAGTATTCTTGATGAAGATAGATGCACATAGGCTCAACAAAATTAGTAAACTGAATTTAATAGTACATTAAAAGGATCATGCACTGTGATCAAGTGAGATTTATTCCTGGTATGCAAGGATGGTTTAACATATGCAAATCATTAAATGTGATATACTACATTAACAAAATGAAGAATAAAAATAATATGATCATTTCAATAGATACAGATACAGAAAAAGCATTTGGAAAAATTCAATATCCTTTCATGATAAAAATGCTTAGCAAGGGGTGGGGTGCATGGGTAGCTCAGTCGGTTAAGCGTCCCACTTTGGCTTGGGTCATGATCTCGCGGTTCGTGGGTTCAAGCCCTGTGTTGGGCTCTGTTCTGGCAGCTCAGAGCCTGGAGCCTGCTCTGGGTTCTGTGTTTCCCTCTTTCTTCCTTCCCCACTTGCACATGCGGGTGCGCTCTCTCTCTAAGATAAATAAACATTTAAAAAAATTAAAAATGATGCTTGGCAAGGGGTGCCTGGGTTGCTCAGTCAGTTAAGCATCCAACTTTTAATCTTGGCTCAGGTCGTGATGTGGTTTGTGGGATTGAGCCCGATGTTGGGCTCTGCACTGACAGCAGAGAACCTGCTTGGGATTTTCTCTCTCTCTCTCTCTCTTTTTCTCTCTTACTGTACCCCTACACCTCTCCCCCAAATAAATAAACATTAAAAAAATATTTGAAAAGCCTAGCAAATTAGGTATAGATGGAACATACCTCAACATAATAAAGGCCATATATGACAAGCCCATAGCATCATGCTCAACAGTGAAAAGCTGAAAGCTTTTACTTAAAGACCAGGAACAAAACAAGGATGCACACTCTTACCACTGTTGTTCAAAAAAGGACTAGAAGTTTTAGCCATAGCAGTTAGTCAAGAAAAAGAAGTAGAATTAGAAGGGGAAAAAATTATCTCTTTTCGCAGATGACATGATATTATGTATAGAAAACCCTAAAAGACTATAAACACATACACACATGCATGCACACAAACCCATCAAAAACTGTAAGAACTAATAAATGACTTAAGAAAGTTTCAGGGTACAAAATCAATATAAAAAAAGCAATTGCATTTCTTTTTCAAAAATTTTTATTTTTTAAATTTTTTTCTTAGTTGATCGTCAAGTTGGTTTCCATATAACACCCAGTGCTCATCCCAACAGGTGCCCTCCCCCATGCCCATCACCTCCCTTCACCTCCCTTCCCCTCTCCCCCACATCTATCAGCCCTCAGTTTGTTCTCAGCATTCAAGTCTCTCATGGTTTGCCTCCCTCCCTCTCCCCAACTATTTTTCCCTTCTTCTCCCTCATGGTCCTCCGTTAGCTTTCTCCTAATCTACCTACGTGTGCAAACATATGGTATCTGACCTTCTCTGCCAAAACAGATGCATTTCTATACATTAACAATGAACTACTGGAAAGAGAAATTAAGGAAATCTGTTTATAGAATATCAAAAAGAATAAAATACTTGGGAATATATTTTACCAAGGCAGTGAAAAATCTGGTCACTGAAAACTGTAAGACATTAATGAAAGAAGTTAAAAAAGACACAAATAGGAAGTTATTCCATGTTCATTGATTTGAAGGATTAATATTGTTAAAATGTAATATCCAAACTGATCTATAGATTCAACATAGTCACTATAGAAATTTCAATGGCCCTTTTCACCAAGATAGAAAAAAACAATCCTAAAATTTGTATGGAACCCAAAAGAACCCAAATAGCCAAACCAATTTTGAGAAGAACAAAGCTGGAGACATCACATTTTTAAATTCAAATTATATTATGAAGCTATAGTATTCAAAACAGTATGGTATTGTCAAAAACAAACACATAGATCAATGGAACAGAAAGAGAGTCCAGAAATAAACTCATCCATATATGATCAATTAATTTTTGACAAAGGAGTTAAGAAGATACAATGGAGGGGTGCCTGGGTGGCTCAGTCGGTTAAGTGTCTGACTTCAGCTCAGGTCATGATCTCATGGTTTGTGGGTTCGAGCCCTGTGTTGGGCTCTGTGCTGACTGCCAGCTCAGACCCTGGAGCCTGCTTCAGATTCTGTGTCTCCCTCTCTCTCTGACCCTCCCCTGCTCAGGCTGTATCGCTCTCTCTCTCTCAGAAATAAATAAAAACATTAAAGTTTTTTTTTGAAAGAATATACAATGGAGAAAGTTTAGTCTTTTCAATAAATGGTGTTTGGAAAACTAGATATGTGAAGAATGAAAATAGACTCCTATGTTATACCATACAGAAAAAGCAACTCAAAAATGGATTAAAAACTTGAACATAAGATCTGAAATTTTAAACTCCTAGAAGAAAACATAGTGGGTAAGTTCCTTGACTTCAGTCTTGGCAATGATTTTTTGAATTAGACATTGAAAACAAAGGCAGCAAAAGCAAACATAAGCAAGTGGGACTGCACGAAACCAAAAAGCTGCACAGTAAAGGAATCCATCAACCAAATGAAAAGGCATCCAATGGAATGGGAGAAGATATTTGCAAACCACTTATCTAATAAGGAATAATATCCAAAATATGTAGGAAATTTTACAACATAATAACATACACACATATATGTATATATGTATGCGCATATATATAAATGGGCAAGGGACCTGAATGACATTTTCAACTCCATAGTTAATTAATTAGAAAAACTAAAAGTGCACAAGAGACCTGAACAGACATTTTCCCGAAGAAGACATCTAAATGGCCAGGAAGTATATGAGAAGTTGCTCAATCTCACTAATCACCAGGGATATACAAATCCAAACCATAGTGAGATGTTACTTCATATTGGTTAGGATGTCTATTATCAAAAAGACCAGAGACTACAAATGCTGGCAAGGATGTAGAGAAAAAGGAACCGTTGTACATTGTCGGTGGGATGTAAACTGGTGCAGCCATTATGGAAAACAGTATGGAGATTCCTCAAGAAATTAAAAATAGAACCGCCACATGATCTAGCAATTCCACTTCTGAGTATGTATGCAAAGGAAACAAAAATCACTATTTCAAAGAGATAGCTGTACTTCCGTGTTTGTTGTATATGTATACAACCTAAGTGTCCAGGGAGAGATGAATGAATAAAGAAAATGTGTATTCACATAGAATAAAATATTCTATAGAATATTGTTCACTATTCAATAGAATATTGTTCACTCAAAAAAGAAGGAAATTCTGTCAAGTTCTGATGAACTTGGAGAGCATTATACTAAGTAAAATACACCAGAGAAAGACGTGCTACAAGGGATCACTTCTATGTGGAACCTTAAAAAAAAGTTGAACACATAGAAACAGAAAGAATAGTGGTTGCCAAGGGGATGGGGACAGAGGCAGGGTGGGGGAGTGGGTAGGGAGGGGAATCTGGAAAGAGGGTACAAACTTTCCATTATAACATGAGTAAGGTCTGGGAATGGAATGTATATCCTGGTCACTATGGCTAATAATACTGTGTTGTATAATTAAAGTTTGCTAAGGGAGTAGAACTTTTTTTTTAATTCACAAATTTACTACTTCCAACTTTTCTTTGTTTTTTGTATACATCCATATTTCCATTTGGGATGGTTTCCCTTCTGTGTAAGGAATTCAGCATTTCTTGTGGTGCAGTTCTGTTGGTAATAATTTTTTTTTACTTTCTATACTTTATTTTTTATAATTCACACACCAAGTTAGTTAGCACATGGTGCAACAGTGATTTCAGGAGTGGATTCCTTAAGCCCCTTCCCCATTTAGCCCATTTCCCCTCACACAACCCTTGCGGCAACCCTCTGTTTGTTCTCTGTACTTAAGGGTCTCTTATGTTTTGTCCCCCTCCCTGTTTTTATATTATTTTTGCTTTCTTTCCCTTCTGTTCCATCTGTTTTGTATCTTAAAGTCCTCATGTGAGTGACATCTTATGATATGTCTTTCTCTGACTAATTTCACTTAGCATAATACCCTCTAGTTCCATCCACGTAGTTGCGAACGGTAAGATTTCATTCTTTTTGATTGCTGAGTAACAATCCATTGTGTATATATGCCACATCTTCTTTATCCACTTATCCATCAATGGACATTTGGGCTCTTTCCATACTTTGGCTATTGTTGGTAGTGCTGCTATAAACCTTGGGGTGTATGTGTCACTTTGAAACAACACACCTGTATCTCTTGGATAAATACCTAATAGTGCAATTGCTGCGTCGCAGGATAGTTCTATTTTTAATTTTTGAGGAACCTCCATACTGTTTTCCAGAGTGGCACCCCAAATCTAAACTTTTAATTCAAAAAGTGCCCTTGAGGGGTACAGGCAGCGTGGAGCCTGCCTGAGATTCTTTCTCTCCCTTTCTCTGCTTCTCCTGCTTGTTTTCTCTCTCTCACTCTCTCTCTCAAATAAATAAACTTAAAAAAAACAACAACAATGGTACCCTTGGATAAGAATGCCTTCAAGCAAGAGAGAATGCATTTTAAAAGCTGAAGTAAAATACCGAGAACTGTTTTCAGTGTTGAACACTTTTCAACGAAATTAAGGATTTTTCCTCCTCCTCTTTCTCTATTCCCATGCTATGATTCATTCTTCCCAAGGGGCGCTGTATAGTACATTTTCAGGAAAACATGTGCTTTTTAAAAGAAATGAAAAGATTTGTTGTACATTCAGAGCTGTGCAGTGTTCATTCCTGTAGTAGGTGCATGCAAAGGAAGAACGTCCTTTTTCCACAACGTGCAGTAGGGCTGTGCTGTAACCAATCTCCTGTTCTATTTCTAACCTCCTTCTAGGAGCTACAGCTGGAACATGCAAGACAAGCCTTTGCCCTGAAAGACAAAAGCAAAAGCGGCGTGATTTCTGGTCTGGATTTCAGTGACATCATGGTTACCATTCGGTCTCACATGCTTACTCCCTTTGTGGAGGAGAATTTAGTTTCAGTAAGTAGAGAGCAAGTACTTGCATTTTCTGTTTTCTTAAAATTTTTGGACCATTGGGTCCTGGCTCGCCTCCTTGGACACACCTGACCGTCAGCTGTTCTAACTTTATGTTTGGTTGGTAGAAGGTAAGCAGGTATGTGTCAGGAAGGTGGGAGTGATGGTGAAGAGTCTTTCCCTGGATCAAGTTTTTTTTGCAGCCACCATCTTGCTCTCCTATATTTCTAAATTGTTTATTTCCATTACAGAGTCCAGTGGGGGGGAAAAAAAACAAGGGAGTTTGTAGACAAGGGTGTGCAATTACTTTTTCCAGGGTGCAGGGCAGTACCTCTCCCAGACACTACTGCCTTCACCCTTGGCCTTTTTCCATCCCCCGCAGGCTCCCAAAGCCTTGCTATAAAGATGGCTCCTTCCTTTGTTGCCTGCAGGGTGCTGTTTGCTAGAGGAATCATCACTGGCCTCTACACTGTTTTAATAACCATGGCTGTGGCAGAAGGTATGGAGGAAATATGTGGGCATCAGCCAATGTGGCTCCCTCCTCTCTCTGCCCCTTCACCTGTGCATTCAGTCTGCATGGACCAGACGGTTTTTTTGTTCTGTCAAACTGCTAATCTCTATAAAATAATCATCTGGGCCAATAGCAAACTGATGTCATTCACTTCCTCACAAAGAGTGGTGAAACTTTCCTCACTTACCAGTTCTCTTGTTCGTGCATTGTACTTATGTATAAGTTTTTGATTGCTGCTTGTTTTATATGGAGGGCAGCCAGTGAGTGCTTTTGTTGTTTCAGCTGAAGATCATTATCTCTGATTTAGACCGGGGTAGAAAGATCAACTTCTGTTCTTTTTCTTCAGTGAATTTGAACATGGAGCATGTCACTTTGTCCTGCACATTTCACCTCCTTGACACCCATCTCCCACTGCCTGAACCCTTACCTCATACCCCAGCCAAAAAATGAGAGAAGGACAGAAAGAAAGAGAGAGAGGGAGGAAAAGGGGGAGGAAGGAAAGAAAATCCTACAGAGAAGGATTCTCAGTGCCTTGGAATGAGGGGACCCATTTAATCTTTTCCAATTGGGTTACATAGACCTATTATAGCTTCAACTTACCAAATGCCATTACAGTCCCTGAAGGAATGTATTAAATAATTTGAGTTCTCCCTTTGGGTCACTGGTATCCAAATTCAAGCTAAGACAAATATCATCTATATTTGGGTTAAGGCATGTGTGTGAGGGATGGGTACATTTGCCCATCATTACCTACACTATTCTTAGTAGACCTTTGTGATTAAGGTCACACTGGTATTTCCATAAGTATTTCTTTGGAGTTTTTATTAGAGAATGTTTTTAATCATATGGGTTCCTCTGACTCTTGGCTTAGAGATTAGGCTTTTGCAAACTATGAAAAATATTCTCTTTTGAGTTTATGTCCAAGTGGTGGGCAGAGGGAGAACTTACCTCTTCACCCCACAGAGGTAATGAAGGCCAGATTGCCCCCCACCCCCATCACTCCCCAGGCACAAGAGAAGCCTCTTTTGCACTATTCCACTAAAGATGTAGTTTATGGTGAATAAATCCTCCCTAGATTTTCTCTACATTTTTTGGAGTTTCTGGTAGTTGTACCTTTCATAAGGCAGATTCAGAGACTAGCACAGACTGTAAAATATCTTAATAATTGCAGTGGTCTTAAAAAAAAATGATTAGGAAAGTTGATATAGTGAAACAGTTTTAAAATACAAAGTTACCACTGATTTTTGTGTTTGAAAAAAAGCAAGATTAAAAAATACTTTCTATATTGTACATTGATGTTTGAATTATCCTGGACTAGCAAGAGTTCATAGTTGAGGATCTTGAAAATCCTGTTTAAATAACCATTATTTTTGATCTGTGATAATTATATTTGTTGTTTCTGACCTTATAGGTAGATGAACCATGAAGTCCAACTTCCAGATGTTGCTTTCTTCCTTAAAACCTAAATTACATAGACCTCCCTGAGGGCGTGAAATGCACTGAGTGTTTCAGTACGATACTTTCTTTGTATTTATGGACTGGTTGTTAATCACTTTAATAATGAAGACTACTTTCAATCTTCTTTGAGAAAAGTGTACTATCCTTAAATGTGTTTTATTTGTTTTTGCTTGTTGTTTAAACTTTTCCTGTTGTCATTTCCTAGGCAGCTGGAGGAAGTACCTCACACCAGGTTAGCTTCTCCTACTTCAATGCATTTAACTCCTTACTGAATAACATGGAGCTTGTTCGTAAGATATATAGCACTTTAGCTGGCACAAGGAAAGATGTGGAAGTCACAAAGGGTAAGATTTCAAAAATATGTGAATGTGCATTTTCACCTTTATTTAGGACACGAGGTTGACTAAAGTTTACCACTCTGGAGCCAGATCTGGAGAGTGTGTTATTGTGTGCACACATTTACTCGGGTGGTAGTGGTCTCTCAAAATCCAGGTGCATTTAATGGGATTCTAGGGACAGGAATGAAAAAGCAGCTTTGATGATTTTGAAAAGAACCTTGGCCCAGTCTGTCAGTCAAACCTGCCAGTGGCAGTGTGGCAGAAACTTTTTGTACTAGGAAAGAGTTGCCACAGAAGGATGGGCAAGCCTACTCTTTTTGCTGTATTGAAGTAGGGTGTTTTAGCTCATTGGAGAATAGCACTTCTTTTGATCTTGTAATTCTGGAGACCAAAGCAAATAAACAAGATAAGACAGAGGATTCTAAAAAGATTGTTTTATCTTTGAAATTAATTTGTTTTTGCTGGTCATTGAGTAACATTTTATCTTTTGCCGGCTTTCAAAATTTCATAGTTGAATTTAGGTATTTAAATTCAGTTTTAGATTTTTAAAAAAATTCTAAACTGCCTTTAGCTTTCAGATTATAGTTGGTTTAACTAGAAGCATATTGAGAATCTTTTCAGATTTTAAATACTTTCTTTTTCTTCTAGAGGAATTTGCCCAGAGTGCCATACGCTATGGACAAGTCACTCCGCTAGAAATTGATATCCTCTACCAACTTGCAGACTTATATAATGCTACAGGGTAACTATTCGAATAATTCTTCATGATATTTACTATAGGACAGTTCCTGTAACATGTGAAGCAGGGGTATGCTTTCAGTTCATTTTAATAGTAGTTAATTCAGTCTTCAAATTTCAAGAAAGAGAGAGAAGCAAAATGATAAACAGAAGGAGGGAGAGACAGAGGAAGACAGACCTTTAGGTTGGGGGGGATGAATGGAAGGAAATGGAGAGAGAGCAAAAGGGTGAAAGAGTAAGGAGGGGAAGAGAAAAGGAGAGAAGAAATGGAGAGAGGGAGGTAAAAGAGGAGAGTAAGGGCTCATGGGCCTTGAGAGAGGGAGATAGGGGACAGAAGACACATGAAAGTGAGGAGAAAAGTTGATTTCATTTGGACTTGATTAAATGTAAGAGACTGGTGAAAATTTGCCTATATTTATAAAATAAATTGCAGTACATGTCCAGGTGTCTTATAATCCTATTGGTTTGTTCACAAATGGTCATTGTACGAAACAGCATGTATCATTTTGTGTTGGAAAGTATCATTTTCTTGAAATATCTCTGTGACATTGTCATTATGGTGGTCACAGACCAAGCTCAGATGTTTTTATGCCTCCATTTTATTGTTTTTAATGTTGATTTTACTTATTTTGAGAGAGAGCGAGCGAGTGAGAATGTGCATGCGTGTGAGAATGGGGGAGGGGCAGAGAGCGAGGGGGAGAGAGACTCCTAAGCAGGCTCTGCCAACTCAGGACTCTATCTCATGAACAGTGAGATCATAACCTGAGATGAAATCAGTAGTTGGATGCTTAAGTGACTGAGCCACCCAGGCACTCCTTTATCTCCACTTTATAGACTAAAAAAAACCAAAGTACACTGAGAATTTTTGATTTGCGAAGTTCTTTTGTAAATCCGAAAGAAAAAAACCTTCATCTTTGGGCAGGATTTGTGGGATCCTGGGACTTAGGCACTATTAAGCAGTAAGATTTTTTTAAGCATAGGAATATCCAAAAAATGGGTTTCAACCCTAGAGCTGAGGACTAATAGAAGTTGGATATACATGGGTGATTTATTGCCTTAATGCTACATAATGAATTGCTGGGCTGGAGATGATACTAAACATGCCATCCAGTCTTTGGTGATTGACCTGAAATATCAGGCCATGTCTCATCCATCTAGAATTCACTTTTTTCTTTTATTGCAGAGGTTCTGTGCCTCCTTCTGATAATAAATGGTTCAAAAAATACTTTTGAAAACTAGATCTGAAGTGATCTACCTGGTTCATGGAATGGACTTATTTTTAAGTAAATTTTTTGAAACAGTAGTGCAGGGTTCAAAACTAAGAGCTTAAAAGAGCATACTATAAAAAAAGTATCTTTTCTACCCTTGTGCCTTTCCTTAAAGGCAACCAGTATTCGTCAGTTTGTCCTTCTCAAAATACTTTGTATCTTGCATTGAATATGTATCCTAAAGGAATGCATTTACTATGTATGAATGAACTATCAATGTCTTTACTTTGCTTCTAATAAGAATTAGTTCTTTACTTTTAATAACTACCATTGGAGTCTTATTAAATTTGTGTAGTCCGTATTATTTTTGAGATCTTTTGCTTTTTTTGGAGCCTGGGTCTGGAGATTTTTTCCCACTAAAATGATCTGGGTGAATAGAGAAATACTACTTTATTGTTATTATTTTTATTTTAGAGAGAGACAGCATGAGCAGGGGAGGGGGCAAAGGAAAAGAGAAAGATAATCTTAAGCAGGCTCCATGCTCAGCACAGAACCTGACACAGGGCTCCATCCCACAACCTTGGGATCATAACCTGAGCCAAAATCAAGAGCCAGATGCTGAACTGAACTGAGCCACCCAGGCACCTCAAGAAATACTGCGTTAAAAAAAATATTTTTAATGTTTTATTTATTTTTGAGACAAAGAGGGACAGAACATGAGAGGCGGAGGGGCAGAGAGACCGGGAGACACAGAATCTGAATCTGGCTTAGGCTCTTAGCTGTCAGCACAGAGCCCGACATGGGGCTCGAACCCATGAACGTAAGATAATGACCTGAGCTGAAGTCAGAGGCTTTACTGACTGAGCCACCCACGTGCCCCAAGAAATACTACTTTTAAAGCACAGTTCTTGGGGTGCATTGGTGGCTTAGTTGGTTAAGCATTCAGCTTCAGCTCAGATCTTGATCTTGAGGTCCATGGGTTCAAGCCATGAGTCAGACTCTGTGCTGACAGCTCAGAGCCTGGAGCCTGCTTCGAATTGTGTGTCTCCCTTTCTCTCTGTCCCTCCCCTGCTCATGCTCTGTCTTTCTCTCAAAAAAATGAATAAACATTTTTAAAAAATTATTTTAAAGCATATTTCTTGGGGCCCCTGGATGGCTCCATCAGTTAAGCCTCTGACTTTGGCTCAGGTTGTGATCTTGAGGTTCGTGGGTTCAAGCTCTGCATTGAGCTCTGTGCTGACAGCTGGAAACCTGGGGCTTGCCTTGGATTCTGTGTCTCCCTTTCTCTCTTTGCCCTTCCCCCACTCATGCTCTGTCTCTGTCTCTCAAAAATGAATAAAAAGGTTAAAAAACGTACAGAAAAACTTAGTTCTTTTCTTGTCGTCTTTTTTTCTGAAGAAACATGAACTTGGTATGAGGAATTTGTTGGTGTCTAACATTTTTTTCTTTACAAATTCTTGCCTGAAGGCGCTTGACTTTGGCAGATATTGAGAGAATAGCCCCGTTGGCTGAGGGGGCCTTACCTTACAACCTGGCAGAACTTCAGAGACAGGTAGGAGGGAATCTCACAAATGGAATCGCCTTCAAAATTGCTGAAATAATATGTACACCACAACCTAGAGTTCCTAAATGCTATGAAAATTAAAAACTACTTTCCAGAAAAAGTTTCTATTTAGCTCAAAGATGACTTTTATAGAACCGTTATTGCACTCTCATGGGGGTATTTTTATGGGGAACTGAATTTATGTTTGTGGTTTTTTTTCCCTTTATTAAGATAAGGAAAGTGAGAGTGCAGACATGCTTGACTCCTTCTCCCTTGAACTTGTGTCTTCCTTTCACTTGTGTGGTGACACTTAAAAATTAGTGTTAAGTTCACTTTGAAAAATTAGACTGTTATTTATAGGGCTTTTAAAATACAAACATTGTTCTAATGAAGTACGTCTTTCGCTGAGATTGTGCTTTATAGATTACAGTTACAACACAGGAAAACTACACAAGTAGTGAGCCAGAAAGAAAACTTTGACTATTACTACATTTAAGAATAAAATATTAGCATTTTTTCTTAAAGGATGATTTATTTTATTTTTTTTTTAAATATTTTTATTTATTTCTGGGAGAGAGAGAGACAGCGTGAGCAGGGGAGGGTCAGAGAGAGAGGGAGTCACAGACTGAAACAGGCTCCAGGCTCTGAGCTGGCAGTCAGCACAGAGCCCGACGCGGGGCTCGAACCCACGAACCGCAAGATCATGCCCTAAGCAAAAGTCGGTCGCTTAACCGACTAAGCCACCCAGGCGCCCCCCTTAAAGGATGATTTAAACAGTATCTCTGAGTCCCATTAAGTTAATACAGTTCCATTTCTGATTTCAAAAATACTACCTCAGTGGGAAAATAAACCCCATGATATTACATGAAAGAGTAGAATGGGACAGTTAGGTTTTGTTTTTGTTTTTGTTTTTTAAGTCTTGTTTTAAATTGAAACTCCTACTTACATAGCACTTGGAGAAAGCCCCAGTTGTAGTGATAGTCACATGGCTTTGTGTGTGAGGTGAGGGTTAGGAGGGCTCCTCCCTGTCATCCTGGTATTTCCTTGCTCCAGTAGACGAGGTCTGTGTTCCACATGATTCCTGAGGAGACTTGAGCCCTACAATACATTGAAAGGGTGTGGGGAGATAGGGAAGAAGACAGGAAAAAAAGGAGAGGGAGAAAAACAGTAAGTGGGGCATGCCGCCGAAAGAGCCCGTGCCTCCTTTTGTCTTCATTGCTGCCACATGGGTGAATGGCCACATGTGCTAGTAAAAGATCAAGGCATGTAAGTATGGTTCATTTTGGGAAATTTTGGTAGGAAAATTTTCTTCTACTTATGCACCATGAAATGATGCTTCTGCTTCTAAACCTAATTAGAATTCCTAGTTCTACTTTTCATTATAAACAAGAACTTTTGTAGTCAGTTAAGTAGATTGAAAGTGAAAAATTTTGCTTTTGTACCTACATTTTATGTTAATACTTTGTTTGCTTGGAATGTAATAAAGCTTCCTGTGGATTAAACTATATTTGTAACCCATTACAATTTAGCTTTAGTGGCAAAGAATTCTTACCTGCTGCCATCAAAGTTTATTTCCACTATATGTTCTCAGATCCTTTAAAAAAAATGGATGGATTTATTCTAATTCATTGATTTATAATAAGATTTAATAAAATTGTTAAATGATTGAGATATTAAAATATTTAAAGAGCTTAGTGAATTTGATTTTACCTTTTGTGGTATACATTTATTAAAATTTGCTCTTGAAATTTGAAAAATTTGCATTTCAGGAGGAGATATTTTTCAGTATTTTGTGTCTATAAATATAGTTTATAACATTACTATATTAACTATGCCATACATTTCATCTCTGTGACAGATTTATTTTATAACTGGAAGTTTGTACTCTTAATTCCCTTTATTTTGCCCATTCCCCCCTTCCCTCTGACAACCATTATTTACAACAGCCAAGATATGGAAGTAACCCAAGTTTCCACCAGTAGATGAATGGATAAGAAAGATGTGGTGTGTACACACACACACACACACACACACACACAGAGGAATATTACACAGCCATAAAAAAGAAAATGAGATCTTGTCATTTGCAACACCATGGATGGACCTAGAGGGTATTATGCTAAGTGAAATAAGTCCAAGAATGACAAATATCATCTGATTTTACTTACATGTGGTATCTACAAAAAACAGAACAAAGACACACAAAACTTAAATCTTGTTTTGTAAGGTCAAGAATATTGAATTTAAATTCAGGTGTGATTCACAGGCAAAAGAATTTTGTTAATTTATTTTCCCTAGCCTTACTTTGCTAGAGAATCATATATTTCAGTAGGTATTAAAATCTAGCCTTTTTTCTCCCCCTGCCTCATATACAGTATACAAATCTTCAGCTTTTCCTTTTCTTCTCTCCATTAATAGTATGCTGTGTTGAAGTGGTAGTTAGTTCCCTTTATTGGATTGGCAATAATTGGCAATAATACTACCTGAAGTAGTGTAGTTTGGGCACATAGCTTGACTTGTTAACTGGCATGATCTTGCTTTATGTAAATCTCATTTATAGATTGAGGTATATTCAACAACAAAAGTAGAAGAACTTTCTCCCATGCAAATGAGGTCTCAAGTCATTTACTATCATGCATATGTGCTTAAGGAGCAGGTTAAAAATCAGTTAAGATTCTCAGCTCTTATTTTGCTTTGAAAAACACTTAATTAATCTTGTTAAATATCACTTTCATGATCATAATCATAACCTTAAGGGAAAGAGTGCCTTTTCCTTTGGCCCATTTGCTCACGGTAGGCGATCTTCTTAGTGCTGAGTATTTTCTTTCAGCCTAAATGCTAAAAATTCAGTACACAGTCATTAACAGGGATGACAGCTACAGTAGCATTCTACTTATGAATATTCATGAAGTGAAATCCATAGCATTAATTACATTAATTTACATACCTGAATACAAGTGAACCATAAGTTACAGTGATAGCTAAGCTTAAAAAAACTTCTTATCATATATTGTATTTAAAAAAAATGCTATTTAATAAGGATGGAGGCCAAAAGGCATTTTGGTATTTGGGTATTTATAGTTAGAGATGTTTTTAGCTAAGAATAAAAGCACACTGTAATCCTTCAGTTTTTCATAGGATTTTGTAGAGCTTACAAACATTAAAAAAATTTTTTTAATGCTTATTTATTTTAGAGAGAGACAGAGTGCGAGCAGGGGGAGGGACAGAGAGAGAGGGAGACACAGAATCTGAAGCAGGCTTCATGCTCTGAACTATCAGCACAGAGTCCCACATGGGGCTTGAACTCACAAACTGAGATCATGACCTGAGCTGAAATTGGACACTTAACTAACTGAGCCACCCAGGTGCCCCTGATCTCATTCTTTATCATTTTTACTTTTATCTATATTTAAAATGCATACTATGTGTAATTTAATAAAACCTATTACTTAGGTTTATATAGATATTAGTATGATGGATCATGTATATAATTTATAAATGAAATCATAATCTTTGGTTGGTAAGAGTGTTCAGTCATAAATAGTTGTTGAAAACTATTGACCTAAATAATGTTGGAGAATGCAGTGAGGTGACGAGGGCCATGGGTCTGCTTATTCCCCATCTCACGATGAGACCTTTATCAAGTCACTTGTTCTGTCCTTAGTATGGCCATCTTACCTTAAATGCACAGTGGACTGACTGAGAAATTGTACTTTGTGGTCTCACTGTGGGTGGGTAGACTATCCTGATGGTCTCACAAGGAAGGAAGTTCGTTTGCAGAAGATTGAAAAACATTGGACCCCTGAGGGCTACATTAGGGAAACGTCTTGAGTGCTGCTTGGTAAAGTACTTTCACCCTTTGGGGGATAGTAAATCTCTAAACAGTCTAAATTAGTGCTGTTATTGTAGTGATAAAGAGAACAAGAAGTAGTTATCTTTTGGGATGGCCCATTTTTTGCTCTTCTATGAATGAATCAAATTTATACTTATATCAAGGTTTTGTTAAAATACCCTGCTCTTTCACTTATTAGATTGCAAATATAAATATCAGTTTCTAGTTATTGCTCACTTTTGTTACAGCATGTAAACTAAACATAATGGATGGCAATGCAGTTGTCTGGGCTAACTTGATAGGAAAAAGTGTATTTCCTACAAGATCATGATAATGTACTACTCTGTAATTTTCTACCTTTTTCATGATGGTTTCTTCCACATGCTAAATTCAGTTCTGTATGTAATATGTAAAAACTTTCACCTAATAGATTATAGTAAAGCTAGTATATTGAGATAATTGAGCTTTATAAAATATGTACTGATGTTATTTGAAATTATGGTGTTTTACCAAATTTCTTTTTTGCCAAGAGTTTTCTGTGGGTTTCATTTTGACTTTTCATCAAACGTTACTTTTTTCCTTTTTACTCTAGAATTTATTGAATCACAACACTGGCAAGCATAATGAGCTTTTCTTGTTTTTTAAAGCATAATGAGCTTTTAAAAGATCTCTGCCTACAAGAGATTACAATCAAACATTAAATATTTAGGTATCACATGCTTTGGTTAAAAACTGAAAAGATGCTTATTGTGGTATAAGATTTACAAAACAAGAAGCAGATAAAACCTTTCTACAGGCTGCTTCTCAAATTATTTGTAAATATCCGGGTTTGGCATATTTATCTTGGTTAATTGAGCTTTGAAGAGATTGTACAGATGAAAGCAAGTCAGAGTAGACTAGCTTTTTTCTCCTTTAGATTTTAGGCATGGATTCCCTCTCCAAACCAAATATTTTATTCTTTCATTTCAAATTGTTTATACAGTATAACTACTGTTTTTATAAGGAAGATATTAAAGAATAAGACTAGCAGACTAGTATAGACAAATTATTTTAGATCCTTTATGCTGTGAGTTACATATGAAATAACATTCTGAGTCACAGTGGTTTTTTCCTTTGCATTATTATCATCATAAATTCTATGTTGTAACTATAAATGTGGGTAAGATAGCAGTTTTCAGCGTAACTACATAGCAGAATGATTTAAAGCCTTTAAAAAAGAAAGTCCAGGCCCCATGGATTTATTTTTTAAAGCCCTTCTGGTGTTTTCCCTGGATATGTATAGCTGGAGAATACATAGGTTTAGGAAAGAAAATGCTCAGTAACATGGTTCAGATATACTGCCATTAACTAAAGATAACCTCAGTGGTGAGCTTGTAAAACCAGAAATAAGGGAGGCAAGGCTCTGAACTCTTGAAACTGTAGTTATTAAAGTTTTTCACTTTAGTCCCAAAGAAAAGCATTTGACTTTGATTTACCTATACATACATAACAATCCTAGTATGTGATTGCTCCAGCCCTAATAAATGAGAGGTGGCAGAACCAAAGTAGGAGGCCATTTGTGAAAGAAGTAATGGCTGTGAGGCATGGGAAGATAGCACGAACAGGTGCATAAGATCTTGATGCAGTAACTGATGGACCTAGGAATCTGATGACTTTCAGTCATTAGAGAAGGTAGTTTTTATGATCAACATTCTCTGATTTAGGAATCAAGATAGTTTGTGTACATTTTAGAAATATATTTTTTGGGGGCGCCTGGGTGGCTTAGTCGGTTAAGCGTCCGACTTTTGCTTAGGTCATGATCTCAGAGTTCGTGGGTTCGAGCCCCGCGTCGGGCTCTGTGCTGACTGCCAGCTCAGAGCCTGGAGCCTGTTTCAGTCTGTGACTCCCTCTCGCTCTGAGCCTCCCTGCTCACGCTCTCTCTCTCTCTCTCTCTCTCCTAGAAATAAATAAAACATTAAAAAATATTTTAAAAAAAAAGAAATATATTTTTTTAATGTTTGTTTATTTTTGAGAGAGATCAGGCAAGAGCGGGGCAGTGGTAGAGAAAGAGGGAGACAGGATCCAAAGAAGGCTCCGCGCTGACAGCAGCAAGCCCGATGTGGGGCTCAAACTCACAAACTGTGAGATCATGACCCTAGCTCAAGTTGGATGCTTAACCGACTTGAGCCACCCAGGCTCATTTTTGAAACATTAAAAAATTTTAAGTTTGTTGAAGTAAAGAACAGGGGAAAGATTTTATACTTGAAATATTTATTTACCTGAAAGATTCACTTCTCTGGAATGATAGTGTATTCCCCAATATTAGCAGAGAAATCAAATATTAATAGGCTTGTAAGAAAAAATGGGCGAGAAGAAGGCAACTGTGTCTCATAGGCTGAATGTTGTTTTCAAATGCTAATTGAGGTATCTATTTTAAAATCTTAAAATAGCTGAATTGTAGCCTTTTTTATTTGCCATATACTTTTCCAAAATTTTTTACATGTTTTTTTCTTCCCGACAGCAATCTCACGGTTTAGGCAGGCCGATCTGGCTCCAGATTGCCGAGTCTGCTTATAGATTCACTCTGGGCTCAGTTGCTGGAGGTGAGTGACATGTCTATGTGCTGTTTCAAGCTTGTGTTAATGTAATATTATCTCACTAGACCGAGACATATCGGCAGAGGTACAATTCATTGTTCCTGCGGGTCGTGACTGCAGAGCTTTCTGAAGTGTTCTTTATTTTTACTTGTGATCAGAGGATCCATGGCCCCTCTGGCTCCAGTCTGTCTTCAGGACAAAACCCCTGTAATAAAGTGAAAGTGTCGATGTGTGCTGCACTCACCTTAATTATCCTGGTTAAGACAAGTATGAAGAAATGGAAATAATGGTGTTGGGGGTGAGGGCAGGTAGGAAATCAAGATTTGGGGTACAAATCCCAGAACCTTATAAAATAAATCAGCCTCCTGAAGTGATTGATTCACTTTTGCTTTTCTACTGGTGTTTTTTTCCCTCTCCCTCTTCATTGGCTGAAAAATTATCTAGACTTGTAGTTAATATTTGCTAAAATGAACCCCTACTCCCGGGCAACATTTGAGAGACTTTTTTCCCTTAAATCTCTCCATGGAAAATGTGTAGAATCTGAAGTTGCTTTGTTGAGAAGAACCTAGGTGCTGTGATTAAAATGCTTATGATTTCTCAAAACAAGCCTGAACTGATGAAACTATTGTTTTTTCCTTTTCAGTTTCAGTTTTAGAAGTTGCAGAACATGTTTTGGTTTTTAACAGTTGAAAAATACAACACTCCAGTTCATTTTATAAATTTTTCAATGTCAGAAATTCCAAAACCTGGAATTAAAAAGAAAAACAACATAAAAAAACTCAAATTCTGTACAAAGGGATAGAGTCATGTTGAGATATGGTTCCGATATTATGGTCATAACTAAGATTAATTTACCAAAATGCTTTAGTAAACTAAATTTTAAAATTACAGCTACCTTTTTGTACATATATGATTATTTTAAGGAGGTAAATGGTATAATGTTTAGGCATTGAATGGAAACTATAAAGAAATACTGTATATATAATAGTTTCGTGGTATGATGGAAATCAAGTCTTGATGACTTAATGTTGGTGATGACTTGAAAAATGCAGTGTGGCTGTTCTCTGAAGCAGCTGTATTTATGGGTCCCAAATGCTAGCCTGTCATCCTTCGGCAGTGTATGGGAGAAAGAAGAACAGCATACAGTCTCTTTGTGAGAATAGATACCGTGTTTTGTTTTCTAGTCATTTGAGATTTGTTGTCCTTAAAGAGCCGCCATTTAATTACCCTCTCTTCTAAGCGTAAAACTTGTTTTGTTTGTAGCTGTGGGAGCCACTGCAGTATATCCTATAGACCTGGTGAAGACCCGCATGCAAAACCAGCGTGGCACTGGCTCTGTTGTTGGGGAGCTGATGTACAAAAACAGCTTTGACTGTTTTAAGAAAGTCTTGCGTTATGAGGGCTTCTTTGGACTCTACCGGGGTGAGTAACTGTATCTTAGCTGCTGGAGTTAGTGGTTTTATCTCACCAGCAGCATATTTTAACTCCTTCATTACAAAAAAAGTGTATAGCCTGTCCAGACAGAGTAGAGCAGTTTCTCTCTCTTAATTTTCTTGTTGCTTGTTTCCCTTTTTACATTCTTGCTGGTAACTAGTATTATGAGTGTGCAGACAAGTCCTTTACTTCTTCTGGTATATATACTTCATGTATATTTCATGGAATCCAAATTCTGCATTTGTCCCAACATGGGCCTGTGGTCTCTGTGCTCTGACAAACTCAGGCACATGTCTGCAAGTGCAGCAAAGGATGACAGCTAAGAAATAGCGGCTTTTCTCAAAGAGTTAGAGAAAAGAGGTGTGCCTCTTCTCTGTGAAATAGAAACCCGGCAGTTAGTTGAAGGAGAGTTTACCCTCTATGCACTTGTTGCAATTGAAAGAGATATCAAATGTGTTTGTCTCTTCCAAGGAGACCATTCACAAGTCTTTTTTTTTTTTTTTTTCCAGTGAGTCATCTGAAGTTAAAAAAAAAAATGAATAAAAGAAAACCCTTGGCTCCAAGTCTCATTCTCTCTCCTTTCCTCCCTTTAGCTCAGAGGCACTGAGTAAAAGCAGAGAGATTTTCTTTTGCAGAGAATGTTACCAAGTTGGCTGAGCACAGTGCTGTCAGCATCAGAGGCAACAGCCCCTTGTAGAATTCTCCCCACCCCCTGTCGGCTTTGTAGGAACTTGTTCTCTTTGGAGAGGGAATGACTTTCATGTACATGTTTTCACATTAGAATTTAGAGTTTCCTTTGGGAGGGAGATTAATTTCTTAATCCCTTTGGGCGCCACTTGGAATTCTTTGAAAATATTCTCTACATGCTCAAGTCCAGGGTGCTTATGTAATTTACTGTACTTATTTGTTTGCACACACGGTCTCATTAATCTGTAGCTCGCTCTGAGCTCTGTTGAACTGGCCTAGAACCTCTTCCTTGGAAAGAAAGATTGGACCTGAACAAAGCTTATGCTCATGGACAGGAGAAAAAAACACCTCTGGTTAGCATTATTTGCAGATATTCAAGTGGAAAGTGTATATCTGATACACTCACAGTTAAAGGAAAGGGTCGTGAGGATGCCCATTATTGGCATTTTATATAGAATAAGAAAAGAGAGTGGTTTTGAAATCAGAGTAGGCTTAAATACCCTGCTCCTAAAAATGAATGTAGTTAATTTTACTCAGATATTCAGAATTCCACCCTCTCTGAATTCCAGCTGTATCACATGTACTCCACGGGAGAAAGGTGCATGTTGTCCAGAATGCACATCTGTGCCTGGGAATGCTTATTTTAAGCTGCATCAAACCCTGCATATCTAGATATTATTTAATGAGGAATTTAATGAAGGTTGAGTGGTGCTAAGGTTTTTCTTTCCTTTGTCATCTCCAATCTTTCTTTGTTGAAAAATGACCTTTCTTCCTCCGTGGTATACTTTTTCTCTATCAGAAGTAACCTAGATATATACTACATGTTTAGCCTTCTCAATGCGTGGATGCTTACAGAAAATTTCATTTGGGAGAGATGTCATGTTAATTAAATGAGTCCAATATAGCAAGTTTGGGGGTGAGGGAGAGGTGGAGGGATTGTTAGCTTTATCCAGGATGTGAGCTGATAAAAATCAGTTCTTTAAATGAGAGACTCTTGTATTAGGGAAAAGATCGTTCATAGGAGTCCTGTATGTGAACACTATGATTATTGAGATTGTCATATATTGCTTAGAACTGGTGCATTATTCTGTCAGATGATTGACAAAATTGTTGACAGATTAGCCTAAATTTCTTTGCAGGCAACAGTGATAAAGTGACATAAATCAGTACTTTATTAAGATTCCATGAGCCTTATTGAGGCAAGTTGTAAAACAAATACACATGCTGACATGGTTGTATAGAAGTTAGATGAAAAGTAATAGAGCCTCATAATCATGAAGGTTAGAAAGTTAAGACTGCCATCTGCTGATTTATTCTTTTAAATCAGTCTGCTACCCATTAAAGGTGTGTGCAGATTTGTGTTGTCATTGATAATTCAGTTTGACTGACAGTAGCCTGTATGTATGATTACTTGCTGGCTCTCAACTCCTAGAAAATCACTCAGCAGTATCCTCAGAGTAGGCTTAAGATCAGCAGTGAGGCTGCAAACACGTACATAACTCCCCCTCCTTTAAAAAATGTATACAAAAAATGTATGCCAACAATTTGAGTAATCTGTGTGCTTTACAAAGCTGAGCCTTATGAATATCTACAGATGTTGAATTGTTTATATATTTTTTTCTTTCCCATTTTGCAGCCAGCCTGGGAAATTTAACTTTCTAAGAATAATGATTTCCTTTGTTTTAAGAATATTCTTTTGAAATGTCTTAAGTTTGACATACATTAGTAAATAAGAATGTAGCAGGCATATGTTTTTGCTTGTAAAGGATATCCATTAAATGATACTTAAAACTGCATTTTTCTTTGCAGTTTTGGCTTCCTTTAAAATAACTGGTACTGAATTCTGGTTTTCTCTAAAGAGAAAGTTATGGAAGTTGGTGTTCTGTCATAACCAACCCATTGTATGCTATTACATAGGTAGCAGCATTTGTGGCAAAATCTGATCAACAGCATGTTTTGCAGAGGTTTTGCAAGCATGCAACACTGGCTTCTCTAAAGTGTCTGTGTTTGTTTGTTTGTTGTTGGTTGTAAGGTGAGGGGATTTGATTACATTGTTATTGGCAATGTTCAGGAGTAGAAAAGATCCATGGGCTCCGTTCCTTCCTCACACACTTTTTGGGAGGTGTTAGATAATAAGGCTTTAAAGGAAGCATGCTAAGAAAAGGATTTACAGCCTTAAGAAAGCATAACATTATATTTGACATAAATATTATATACCTGTACAGAATTTTTAGGACACAGAATGTTTAGTCCATTTTCCATATTTTAATGAGAGCCCTAAAATGTTTGATGAGTGAATAATATGGGGGAAACCATTGCTTGCTGGGTTTGTATGTTCATGTTTAGTACATTCATATTGTTAATGCTTCTTTCTGTTTACCTAGGTCTGATACCACAGCTTATAGGGGTTGCTCCAGAAAAGGCCATTAAACTGACTGTAAGTATCTTTCTCATTGAATTTATGCCTTTTGTTTAGATTATCATTAAGCCAAAAATTAATGGTGATGCTCCTGAGATTGGCACACTTGAGACATTCGTAAAACTTTAAACTTTAATGTAGACATTTAATACTTCTTTGAAAGTTTATATACATTGAGAGAGAAAGGGAGAGAGAGAGAACCAGCAGGGAAGGAGCAGAGAGAAAGGGGAACAGAGGATCCGAAGTGGACTCTGTGCGGACAGAAGAGAGCCTGATGCAGGGCTCAAACTTCCAAACTGAGATCATGACCAGTGCTGAAGCCGAATGCTTAACCAACCAAGTCACCCAGGCACCCCGACACTTGATAATGTTTAATTTTATCATGAGACAAATATTTTTATGACTTGGAAAGTGAAATGGTTGAGAATTCTAGGTAACTGATGTTGTCTTTCTGATTAGGTTAATGATTTTGTCCGGGACAAATTTACCAGAAGAGATGGCTCCATTCCACTTTTAGCAGAAATCCTTGCTGGAGGTTGTGTAAGTATTAATCTTGGGCATTTCTCATGGCAAGTATGTTCCTTTAGCCTTTTTTTGCATATTAGTGACATTCCCTCTGAACTCAAGGGATTCTAAGATCTTCTCTGTGATTATAAGGAATGCTTTTTAATTTTATTGTGTGATCTGATTTTAAGTGCAGAAAAGAGGTATTTTTGTCAGCTCTAACTCTTAGAAGCTCCTGACATTCTGGGGCGCCTGGGTGGCTTAGTCGGTTAAGCGTCCGACTTTCGCTTGGGTCATGATCTCGCGGTTCGTGGGTTCGAGCCCGCGTCGGGCTCTGTGCTGACTGCCAGCTCAGAGCCTGGAGCCTGTTTCAGTCTGTGACTCCCTCTCTCTCTGACCCTCCCCTGCTCCCGCTGTCTCTCTCTCTCTCTGTCCAAGAAATAAATAAAAATATTAAAAAAAAAAAAAAAAAAAAGGAAGCTCCTGACATTCTGTTCCATACTTTATACAAAGTTCAAGTTCTGATTCTTAAATATTATAGAAAATAGAGTAGTGGGTCAAGTTCCCCTACATTTATATTGTCTGAAACTTTAAAATAAGTGTGAGATGACTGATTAATTGGTCTCTTATATTTCAGGTGTAGGGCTGAGTAAACCATTGTGGCTTAATTATAATTTTCCTTCTTTAGGGACCAGAGGTTATAGCAAACAACCATAATTATGTTAAGGCTATTACAATTCTGAATGCAGAGATTCAGATTATATTTAATTAAAACACAAAGGGTTCTATCTTTATAATGTGAATATAACATTATATTTAGACCAATTCTCAAATCTAAGTTTGTAGCTCAACTGATTTTATTTATGGTGTTCATTTCAAATTTTGTTAGTACACGATTTAAGACTTATTTAGTCCATTTGGTCCCTGAAGACGTTAATAATTTCCAGTTGAATTGGCTGACAATCTTGGCTAAACCCTCCTCAGTTGCTTGTGGAACTTGAGGTGATAAGGTCAGTGACCTTTGCAGCTTTTAATTCAGAGAAGATGCCCCGAGGGTCAGAGAGAGGGGCTGCTCTGGATTCTTCTTGATGAGATTTGTCAGCCTGGTACATACCTGGGACCTCACCTTTGTGCAACTGAAGTTCCTATGAAGAGGTGACTTGGGCTCTGTGTGTGTGTGTACATATGTTCCTACGTATGTATGTCCATTTGTGTGTATGCTTGCACACATGCCCGCCCAAGTATATTCTCAGGAAGAAAATTCACCTCTTTGGCTAACTTTATTTTTTCATGAAGGACAAATAGCAATCATAGAATAAGACCTTTGTTTAAGCGGATCACAAAAAATATAGTTTCTCTTCTTCCTTTACCCTAATTAGATGCTGTAATTATTTCTCCTCTTATGAGAGAATGTTTGCAAATCGTAAATTTCTTTTTCTCAGTCGTTTTAGTTTTAGTTTGGTTAAGAAATTTCTTAACTTAGTTTTGCAACTGCTCATGCGTACATTGGCCAGAAATCTCCTGAGTCACGCTCTTTCTGTTCCATATAGCTAATTATTTCTGTTTCCATTTGTAATACCCAGAGGTTTTTGCCCATGAAACTGACCTGTTCCCATGTCTGACATATGACCTAGGTGGTTAAACCGTAATCAGATATTTGATTCCTTTGTTTTTCCTACCATGGACCCTGTTTGTAGGTTTGAACTTTGGGAATTTCTATTGAAGTCTGGGGTGCCTTGAGGGTTGTGCTGACACTCTAAATTTCTTCTTTAATTGTGACTTTTTTCTGAGAGCTTTGATGGATTGTCTAGTTGGAAATTGACAGCATGAAAAATAGATAGGTTGGGTTGTAGGCAGAATGATGAGGTTGTCTGCATTTCTTCACCTTAAACATTTTCTGCTTCCCTCTTTTTTCTAAATTTCTTATTCAAAGAGGAAAGAAAATCTGTAATTACTGAGTTTGTACTGATGAATTTGATTACACTACAGTGTTAATGATTGTTAAAGCGTAGTCTGCCAACTCTCCCAAAGGTCTATGTATTTCAACAGAAAATAAAGCCTTAAACGAAACGATTGAGTCTCTGTGTAAAGAATATCAGCCACATAGGGGCGCCTGTGTGGCTCAGTCGGTTAAGCATCCAACTTTGGCTCAAGTCATGATCTCATGGTTTGTGGCTTTGAGTCCCGCGTCAGGCTCTGTGCTGACAGCCAGCTCAGAGCATGGAGCCTGCTTCAGATTCTGTATCTCCCCTTCTCTCTGACCCTCCCCTGCTCACACTGTCTCTTTCTCAGAAATAAATAAAAAACAGAAAAAAAGAGAATATCAGCCACTGTGGAATATAGGAATGCTCTCTTTACCAAATGAAAACCTGATAAATAGCCTCCAGATAAACACTGGAAAGAGCAGCTATCTGTGAGTTTGATCATGAGAACCCTCAGCATCCTGGCTAGTGGCAGTGATACAATGTGCAGTGTCCATGTGGGTATTTGGCTGAATGCTGTCAGTGCCACCAGCTAAGAACAATGCTGATGTTTTTCCAAAAATCACTCTGTTTTAAAGACTACTTTGTGTTAACCTAATGTAGATTATTTCAGAGGAAATGGCTCAAACTGAGCATTCAGTGTTGGTTTTATAGGTTTTTTCCCCAGCAGAAGGATCATCTAGGACTTGGGCTTTGAGTTGCCTATCTATGGGAGAGAAATTCTGCTATGAAAATGATTGCTGCCCTCTAGGAAAAATGGTGTTGATTGGCTAGATAATGAATTGAACAAGAAATAAAAATACCTGATCCTTAGACCTTATTTTTTGTTGTTGTTTGTTTTGTTTTATGATTTTTTTAAAAAAATATTTTTATTTATTTCTAGGAGAGAGAGAGAGACAGTGTAAGCAGGGGAGGGTCAGAGAGAGAGAGGGAGACACAGACTCTGAAATAGGCTCCAGGCTCTGAGCTGGCAGTCGGCACAGAGCCCGATGCGGGGCCCGAATCCACGAACCACGAGATCATGACCTAAGCGAAAGTCGGACGCTTAACCGAATAAGCCACCCAGGCTCCCCTGTTTTATGATGTTTTTAAAAACATATGATATTTGATACATGGCAAAGAATACACACTATGTAAATCTAAAGAGTAATAATAAAATGAGCATCTATAAGCCTGTCACCTAATTAAAATATTACATTGACCCTGGGTTTTGTTTCTAATGTAGCTCAAATCTGCTAAGATTGCTAATGACTGATAGGGAGTTTTCCTATCAAACATTTTATAGGTATTAACTGTTTCATTATCATTCTCACCTAGAGTTGAAGAAAAGAAACCTAAGTGAGAGCCAGTACTTAGTAAATGGTAAAGTTAAGGTTCAAACCACTTTTTTTCAAATCCATATTTATTCATATTTGGGATCTTTCCATTTATTCATTCTTCCATTTATTCATTCTCATTCAACAAGCTGTCAGGACTGAGAAGATTTAATTTCTTTTTTCCTGTGAAGAAAACCAGACTTAGGATATGTTTATGTCTCATAGAAAAAGAGTAGTTCCTGATCATTCTCACCAGATAAAACTTAATCTTAAGTCTAATCATATTCTGTGGTGATTTGAAAGTAGAATTTCATATTGTGATTTGCTTCATTCCTACATATCACTAAAGAAAATACATGCTTATGATTATAATTCATCATAATAGCTGCCATTTCTTCAGCATTTCATACTGGACTTGTACTTTGTAGGTGTCTTCTCATTATTATTCTCAGCTAGAGTTGAAGAAACTAACGGCTCAGTGAAATGCAGCAATATTTGGTATCTGTTTCTGTTTATTCGTTCTTTATTTTCTCATTCATTGAATGCTATGTTTCAAGAATATTTTTAAAGCAACAGCTTTATGAAGCTATAATTCTCGTACCCTCCAATTGCCCCACTTTAAAGTGTACCGCTCAGCAGTTTTTAGTATATCCACAGAGTTGTGCAGCTCTCACCAAAGTCAATTTTAGAACATTTTTATCACCCCAGAAAGAAACCTGGCACCCTCTAGCTATCGCCCACCAGTCTTTCCTCTTTCCCTCTGCCAAGTCTTAGGCAGTCATTAATAAACTTTACATCTCTACAGATTCACCAGTTCTGGACATTTCATATAAATAGAATGAAAAACGTGTGGCTTTTTGTGTCTGGGTTTTTTAAATTAAGGATAGCGTTTTCAAGGTTTATCCACGTTGTAGCAGGGATCATGCTTCAGGCCTTCTTATTGCTGAATAGTGCTCCATTATGTAGATATTTCACATTTTGTTTCTTTATTCATCAATTGTTGATCATTTGGATTGTTTCTACTCTGTGGCTTTTATGAACATTAATGTAAAAAGTTTTATGCGGACATGTGTTTTCACTTCTCTTGGGTATATACCCAGGAGTGGAATTGGTGGGTCATATAGTTTTGGTGGGTCTAATTTGTATTTTGGGGAACAGCCAGACTGTTTTCCAAAGGGGCTGCACAATTACACATTCCTACCAGCAGTGTAGGAGCTTTCAGATGTCTCCACATCCTTGTCATTGATATATAGTCATCCTAGTGGATATGAAAGTTACCTTGTTGTGATCTAATGATTGATAGTGTTGAGCATCTTTTTAAGAATGTATAGGCATTTATATATCTTCTTGGAAGAAATGTCTATTCAGAACCTGTGCCTGTTTTTAAAATTGGGTTGTCATTTATTAAGTGATAAGAGTTCTATGTATATTTAGAGTCCCTTACCAGACATGTGATTCCTAATATTTTTACTTTCTTGACTGTGTCCTTTGAAGAATTGGACTTTGATTTTAATGAAGTTCAATTTAATTATATTTTGTTGCTTGTGCTTTTGGCGTCATATCTAAGACATTATTGCCTAATTCAAGATCACATAGATTAATACCTGTTTTCTGCTGAGAATTTTATAGTTTTAGCTCTTAAATTTAGGTCTTCAATCTTTCACACAAATTATTAACCTTAATGTTTTAGGATCTTTTGCTCTGAGCATAAAGATTATTAAATGACAGTTTTATTTTTCATTGTCAACATTTTGGTATATATTTTCTTCTAATGTTCTCATACATATGCTCATGTCTGTGTAAACACACACACACACACTCCCCACTCTCATACACATACTTTTTTAAAACCAGATGGAAGTTTTGTTGACTCTAATTTCCTGATCAAAGATGCAGGCTGCTTTTTACTTTCCTTTTTTTTTTTTTTTTAAGTGTGTGTGGTGAGGAGGGACAGAGGGTGAAAGTGACAGAGGGTCTAAAGTGAGCTCTGCATTGACAGCAGAAAGCATGATGTGGGGCTCGAACTCAGGAGCCATAAGATCATGACCTGAGCCAAAGTCAGACGCTTAAGTGACTGAGCCGCCTAGGTGCCACAAGGCTGCTCTTATTTTCTAAAGGCAGCAGAGAATCACAGCAGAACATTTCACTTTGGAAGTAGAATATAACCTTTGAGTAGAAATAAAATAGTGTGCATTTTTAAATTTTAAATCTTCATTGTGAACATTAGCCAACTTTCAAAAATATCTATACCAAAACTTTGAAAAAAGCTTATAATTCAGAATTTATAATAATATAGAGGTGCTATCGTAAATTTTTTGTTGTTGTAGTATCTATATCACAGTTACCCTTTTTCTTTTAACATTTTTATTTTTAAAAATTTATGTCCAAGTTAGTTAGCATGTAGTGCAATAATGATTTCAGGAGTAGAATCCAGTGATTCATCCCCTACATATACACACTGTGCTCATCCCAACAAGTGTCCTCCTTAATGCCCTCACCCATTTAGCCCACCCCTTCACCCATAACCCCTCCACCAACCCTCAGTTTGTTCTCTGTATTTGAGTCTCTTATGTTTTATCTCACTCTCCCTGTTTTTATATTATTTTTGCTTCCCTGCCCTTATGTTCATCTGTTTTGTATCTTAAGTTCTACATATGAGTGAAATTGTATATTTGTCTTTCTCGGACTAATTTCCCCTAGCATATAATACACTCTAGTTCCATCCACATTGTTGCAAATGGCAAGATTTTATTTTATTGTTTTGATTACCAAGTAACATTCCATTGTATACATATACCACATCTTTTTTTTTTTTAATTTTTAAATGTTTTATTTATTTCTGAGAGGGAGAGAGAGAGAGACAGCATGAGCAGGGGAGGGTCAAGAGAGGGAGATACAGAATTTGAAACAGGTTCCAGGCTCTGAGCTAGCTGTCAGCACAGAGCCCAACGTGGGGCTCGAACCCACGAACTGTGAGATCATGACCTGAGCTGAAGTCAAACACTTAACCGACTGAGCCACCCACACGCCCCACATCTTCTTTATCCATTCATCAGTCCATGGACATTTGGACTCTTTCCATACTTAGGCTATTATTGATAGTACTGCTATAAACGTTGGGGTGCATGTGCCCCTTTGAAACAGCACTCCTGTATCCTTTGGAAAAATACCTAGTAGTAAAATTGCTGGGTTGTAGGGTAGTTCCATTTTTAATTTTTTGAGGAACCTCCATACCATTTTCCAGAGTGGCTGCACCGCTTTGCATTCCCACCAAAAATGCAAAAGGGTTCCTCTTCCTTTGCATTCTCGCCAACAGAGAATTTCCCGAGTTGTCAATTTTAGCCATTTTGACAGGTGTGAGGTGGTATCTCATTGTGGTTTTGATGTGTATTTCCCTGATGATAATACAGTTACGCTTGAGTAAGTTTTACAGTTCTACAGAGAGGGAAAGCAGAAGTGTGTTTCTGCCTGGGATCAAACCAGGGACCTTTCGTGTGTGAGGTGAACATGATAACCGCTACACTAAGGAATCCAGCTCTTGTAGTATCTATAAATTGACCGTTAGGTTTAACAATTGCTTGGACCTCTCTAGGTGGGTCTGGGGCAGTATTTTGTGTATAGTTACCCATAAATATATGTTACAGATGCTGTATATGAAATATTTGGTTTCAAATAATTTTTTTCTCATTGTTTTTATAGGTAAGCCATTCTTATCAAGCCATATGTTTTTGTTTTTCTGTTAGAAGATCTCTGTACATGTAGAAATACATACATATGTGTGTACACACATATTACATGTCCTTATCAGACATAATATAATTGAGTGCTTAATTATGATACCTGTTGTGAGCAAGAATAATACTTTAATGTCAACTTAAGAATTTTCAAAGTACTTTAATATGCACATGGTCACTTCTTGTGAAATAGGTAGATGAGGAACAGAAGATTAGAAAGGTAAAGTCTCACCCCAAATCACGCAGCTAATACATGCTGCAGGTTTCATGTGAGTACCAAGTATTTTGATTTTTAAGACCAATTCCTTTTATTTAATAATGCTCTCTTGGAGAATCAAATCCAGACCCTCTTCATGTGTCAAAATAAATCTAGGTGAGTCTATTCAACTTTGTAATGACTTTTTTTTCTTTTTAAATTATACTGTTATATATGTAATAAAAATGTAGCATATAGCTGAATATGTACACATAGATATATAACTTATTTAGGTACAATTAACATACCAAAAAAAAAGAACAGATCTTAGATATCAGCTCAGTGGGTTTTAACAATTGTATATACCCGTGAAATCACCACTCAAGATAAGATACAGAACATTTCACCCCAGAAAACTGATTCATTCCTCTTTCTAATCAGTCATTCCTCTGTACCCCCAGGCAACCACTATTCTGTTTCCTCTTATATTTGATATAAATAAAGTTATACAAAATGTATCCTTTCATAGCTGGACTCTTGCTAAACATGTTTTCAAGAGTCATCATATTATGTGGGTATCAGTAGTTGGTTTTTATTTTTAATTTTACTGAGTATTATTCCACTGTATGAATTGACCATACTTTGCTTATTTGTTCTTCTGTTGATGGACATTAAAAAAATTTTATTAATGTTTATTTAGTTTTGAGAGAGAGAGAGAGAGAGAGACAGAGACAGAGTGCGAGTAGTGGAGGGACAGAGAGAGAGGGAGACACAGAATCTGAAGCGAGCTCCAGACTTTGAGCTTTCAACACAGAGCCCGATGTGTGGCTTGAACCCACAGACCTCAAGATCATCACCTGAGCTGAAGTCAGTCGCTTAACTGCTACCCAGGCACCCCCTGTTGATGGACATTTGAGGTTTTTTTGTCCAGTTTGTTATAAATAAAGTTGCTATAAACATTTCTTGTATAAATCTTTTTGTCAGCATTTTATGGGTGAGTATCTAAGAGTAGAATAGGGTATAGGTACATTCAATTTAAAAGAAACTGCTAGGGGCACCTGGGTGGCTCAGTCAGTTAAGTGGCTAACTCCTGATCTTGGCTCAGGTCATGATCTCATGGTTCATGAGTTTGATCTCATCGGGCTCTGTGCTCACAGCATGGAGCCTGTTTGGGATTCTCTCTCCCCCTCTCTCTGTCCCTCCCCTGCTCTCTCTCTCTTTCTCTCTCTCTCTCTCTCTCTGTTTCTCAAAAATAAATAAATGTTAAAAATTTAAAAAAACAACTGCTAGTTGCTTCTTTGAAATGGATGGACCATTTTATTTTATTCTATTTCTTTATTTATAGTTTATTGTTAAGTTGGTTTCCATATAACACCCAGTGTTCATCCCAACAAGTGCCCTCCTCCATGCCCATCACCCCCCTTCCCCTTTGCCCCCACCCCGTCAGCCCTCAGTTTGTTCTCAGTATTCACGAGTCTCTCCCTCCCTCTCCCCAACTATTTTCTCCCCTTCTCCTCCCCATGGTTAGGTTTATTCCTAGGTATTTTATGGTTTTTTGTGCAATTGTGAATGGGATCAGTTTCTTGATTTCTCTTTCTGTAGCTTCATTGTTGGTGTATAAAAATGCAACCAATTTCTGTATATTGATTTTGTATCCTGCAACTTTGCTGAATTCATGGACCAGTTCTAGTAGGCTTCTGGTGGAGTCTGTTGGGTTTTCTATGTAGAGTATCATGTCGTCTGCAAAGAGTGAAAGTTTGATTTCTTCTTTGACAATGCTTATGCCTTTTATTTCCTTTTGCTGTCTGATGGCTGATGCTAGGACTTCCACCACTATGTTTAACCACAGTGGTGAGAGTGGACATCCCTGTCGTGTTCCTGGCTTCAGGGGGAAAGCTCTCAGTTTTTCCCCGTTGTGGATGAAGTTAGCTGAGGGCTTCTCATAAATGGCTTTTATGATGTTTAAGTAAGTTCCTTCTATCCTGACTTTCTCGAGGGTCTTTATTAAGAAAGGATGCTGTATTTTGTCAAATACTTTTTCTGCATCTATCAACAGGATCATATGGTTTTTATTTTTTCTTTTGTTAATGTGATGTATCACATTGATTGATTTGTGAATGTTGAACCAGCCCTGTAACTCAGGAATGAATCCCACCTGATCATGGTGGATAATTCTTTTTATGTGTTGGTGGATTTGATTTGCAAATATCTTGTTGAGGATTTTTGCATATGTATTCATCAAGGATATTGGGCTGTAGTTCTCTTTTTTTGCTGGGCCTTTGTCTGACTTGGGAATCAAAGTGATGCTGGCTTCATAAAATGAGTCCAGAAGTTTTCCTTCGATTTCTATTTTTTGGAATAGCTTTAAAAGAATGGGTATTAACTCTGATTTAAGTGTCTGGTAGAATTCCCCACGGAAGCCATCTGGCCTAGGGCCCTTATTTGTTGGGAGATATTTGATAACTGATTCAATTTTTTCACTAGTTATGGGTCTGTTCAGATGTTCTGTCTCTTCCTGTGTGAATTTTGGTAGTGCATGTGTGTTTAGTAATTTGTCCATTTCTTCTAAGTTGTCCAGTTTGTTGGCATATAAATTTTCATAGTATTCACTGATAATTGCTTGTGTAATAAGTCCATTTTCATTTATGATATTGTCTATTTGGGTGCTCTCTCTTTACTTCTTTTTTTTTCTTTCTCTTTTCTTTTGAGAAGCCTGGCTAGAGGTTTGTCAATTTTATTTAATTTTTCAAAAAACCAATTTGTGGTTTCATTGATCTGTTCAACTGTTTTTTGGGATTCTATATTGTTTATTTCTGCCCTGATTTTTATTATTTCTCTTCTGCTGGGTTTGGGGTGCTCTTGTTGCTTTCCGTCTAGTTCCTTTAGGTGCACTGTTAGACTTTGTACTTGCACTTTCTCTAATTTCTTGAAATAGGCCTGGAATGCAATGTACTTTCCTCTTAGAACTGCCTTTGCTGCATCCAGTAGAGCTTGAATTGTTGTATTTTCATTTTTATTTGTTTCCATATATTTTTAAAATGTCTTCTTTAATTGCCCGATCGGCCCATTCATTTGTTAGTAGGGTGTTCTTTAACTTCCATGTTTTTGGAGGTTTTCCAGACTTCTTCCTGTGGTTGATTTTAAGTTTCATAGCATTGTGATATGAATGTGTGCATGGTATGATCTCTGTTCTTTTATATTTATTGAGGGTTGCTTTATGTCCCAGTATGTGATCTGTCTTGGAGAATGTGTCATGGGCATTTGAGAAGAAAGTGAATTCCATGGCCTCAGGTTGTAGAGTTCTAAATATGTCTGTCAAATCCATCTGCTCCAATGTGTCATTCAAGTCCATTGTTTCTTTAATGATTTTCTGTCTGGTTGATCTATCCATTGCTGTAAGTGGAGTATTAAAGTTCCCTGCTATTAGCACATTCTTATCCATAAGATTGTTTCTGTTTGTGATAGTTTTATGTATTTGGGTGCTCCTGTATTTGTTGCGTACACATTTATAATTGTTAGCTCTTTCTGATAGATAGACCCTGTCGTTATTATATAATGCCCTTCTTCATCCCTTGTTACTGCCTTTAAAGTCCAGTTTGTCTGATATGATATGGCTACTCTAGCTTTCTTTTAACTTCCAGTAGCATAATAGATATTTCTCCATCCCCTTATTTTTAATCTGAAGGTGTCCTTAGGTCTAAAATGAGTCTCTTGTAGACAGCATATAGATGGATTTTGTTTTTTTATCCATTCTGCTACGCTATGTCCTTTGATTGGAGCATTGAGTCCATTTACATTTGGTGTTATTATTGAAAAATACGGGTTTACAGTCATTGTGTTCTTTGTTGGATTCAGCCTTGTGGTGGTTTCTCTAGTAGCTTGTGTTCCTTGCAACATTTCTTCCTAGAGTGCCCCTCAGGATTTCTTGTAGCACTGGTTTAGTGGTGATGAATTCTTTCAATTTTTGTTAATTTGGGAAAACATTTATCTCTCCTTCTTTTTTTTTTTTTTTAAATGTTTTTTATTTATTTCTAGGAGAGAGAGAGAGAGAGACAACGTGAGCAGGGAGGGTCAGAGAGAGAGGGAGTCACAGACTCTGAAAGAGGCTCCAGGCTCTGAGCGGGCAGTCAGCACAGAGCCCGACGCGGGGCTTGAACCCATGAACCGTGAGATCATGACCTGAGCGAAAGTCGGACGCTTAACCGACTAAGCCACCCGGGCGCCCCATTTATCTCTCCTTCTATTCTGAATGACGAGCTTGCTGGATAGAGGATTCTTGGCTGCATATTTTTTCTGTTCATCACATTGAAGATTTCCTGCCATTCCTTTTTGGACTCCAAGTTTCAGTAGATCGGTCTGTCATGACTCTGATAGGTCTCCCTTTGTATGTTAGGACACTTTTATCCCTAGCTGCTTTCAGGATTCTCTCTTTGTCCTTATATTTTCCCAGTTTCACTATCATATGTAGTGACAAAGATCAATTCAAGTTATGTCTGAGGGGAGTTCTCTGTGCCTCTTGGATTTCAACGTCTGTTTCCCAGATTGGGGAAGTTCTCAGCTATAATTTATTCAAGTACTCCTTCAGCGCCTTTCCTTCTCTCTTCCTCTGCTGGAATTCCTATGATACGGGTATTTTCCATTTGATAGTATCACTCAGTTCTCGAACTGTCCTTTTGTGCTCCCAGATCAGTTTATTTCTCTTTTTTCTCGCCTTCCTCTTTTTCTATAATTGTGTCTTCTAATTCACCTATTCTCCTCTTTGCCTCTTCTATCCGTACATTGGCTGCCTCCATTTTATTATGCACCTCATTTATCGCATTTTTAAATTGATCACAACTATTTTTAAGCTCTATAGTCTTTGTAGCAATAGTTTCTCTGATGTCTTCATGCCTTTCTCAAGCCCAGTGATTACTTTTATGACTATTGTTCTAAATTCTTGTTCAGTTATGTTGCTTGTATCTGTTTTGAGCAGTTCCTTAGCTGTCATTTCTTTCTGGAATTTCTTTCGAGGAGAGTTCTTCCATTTCATCATTTTGGCTAGCTTTCTGTCTCTTGCTACTATTTTTTTTTTAATGTTTTATTTATTTCTAGGAGAGAGAGACAAACAGCGTGAGCAGGGGAGGGTCAGAGAGAGAGGGAGTCACAGACTGAAACAGGCTCCAGGCTCTGAGCTGGCAGTCAGCACAGAGCCCGACGCGGGCTCGAACCCACGAACCGCGAGATCATGACCTAAGCGAAAGTCGGACGCTTAACCGACTAAGCCACCCAGGCGCCCCAGTCTCTTGTTACTTTTGAAAGCTTGTTATGCACTCTTCATCTGCGAGTACTGGTGTATTAAAGAAGGCTCTTTGACTGTCCAGGGCCTGTCCATTCAGGAGGTGTTCTTTGAATGGTGTCTCTTGGTCTCTCTTGTTGAATTTGGTTATTTTATTTCCCTACTCATAGTGACATTTGGGACTCTCCACCATGTGTACTTTGGCTTGTTTCTTGAGGTAGCCCTGGAAAGGAAAGCAGACAGACTAACACACAGGGAACAAAGGCACACAAACGCACAGACAAATCCAACAAACATGCAAACCGAAAGGGAAAAAGAAAAAAAAAAGAAGGGAAAAAAAGGAAAAACAAAACAAAGGAGGAAGGAGGAAAAGCAAATAATAAAAATTAAAATTAAAAAAATAAAGAAAAGAAGAAAGAAGAAACTCAAAAAACATAGGACAGTCTAAAAGTGTAAAACCAGAATTCCCAGCTACAAATAAAGAGCAGGGTGTATGCAGTGTTGATGGAAGAGCATATACAAAGAGAGAAATGACAGGGCAGGGAGGAAGCAAAATTGGACTATGACCAGAGAGACTAAGAGGCTTAATTCACAGAGAGAAAGAGGAGAATATGGTAAGAGGCGAGGAGAAAGAAACGAAGATAATGTTACTCAGAGAAACTATATAATCTTTTTTTTTCCACATATACAATTGATTTTATTTTAAAATTATTTTTAAAAAATGTTTGTTTATTTTTGAGAGACAGAGACAGAACAAGCTGGGGAGGGGCAGAGAGAGAGGGAGACACAGAATCTGGAGCAGGCTCTAGGCTTGGAGCTGTCACCACAGAACCTGATGCAGGGTTCAAACCCACGAACCGTGAGATCATGACTTGACCTGAAGTTGGCTGCTTAACCGACTGAGCCACCCAGGTACCCCATACAATTAATTTTATTTTATTTTTATTTTTTATTTTATTTATTTATTTATTTATTTATTTATTTATTTATTTATTTATTTATTACAAATAGTTTATTGTCAAATTAGTTTCCACATAACATTCAGTGCTCATCCCCACAAGTGTCCTCCTCCATGCCCATCCCCCCCCATCCATCAGTCCTCAGTTTTTGTCAGCATTGAAGAGTCTCTCATGGTTTGCCTCTCTCCCTTTTCCCCACCATTTCCCCCCTTCTTCTCCCCCTTGTTCTTCAGTTAAGTTCCTCCTAATGCTCCTATACGTGCAAACATGTGATATTTGTCCTTCTCTGCCTGACTTATTTCGCTCAGCATAACACCCTCAAGGTCCATCCATGTTGCTACACATGGCCAGATTTCATTCTTTCTCATTGCCATGGAGTATTCCATGGTATAGATAAACCACATCTTCTTGATCCATTTGTCTGTTGATGGACACTTAGGCTCTTAACATGAGAAACTATATAATCTTATTACTCCAGAGAGAGAGAGATAGAAAGGTATCAGTGGAGGTGTAGAATATACATCTAGAGAATGGATTAAATGTGACTTTAAGCAAACCAATGACCAGAGTGCCCAGTCCAGCAGAGGGGAGGGATACCAATGAGACACGGGAAAATATGTCTAATAGAAAGAATTGATCTAGAATTAATCACAGCAGTGCATCCAAGTTGGTCTTGCCCTGGGCTTTGGTAAAAAAAAAAAATGCAGCTCTCTAGCAGGATGGGAGTTGTTTCGTGTAAGTCGTGTAAGCAGGTCTTAGCCTCCACTGTATCCTATGGGCTGCTCCCTGAGGTGCTGCCTTGGTGGTTGTGGGAGAAAAATGGCGGCGCCCCAGTCCCTTCGCTCCTGGAACCAAGCGTTGCAACTCACTCTTTTGGGTCCTGTCTCCCTGTGCCATGGTTGGGCGTAGCCAAGGTGGGCCATGCTCTGTGTCCCAAGCCACGCCTCGTTTCCAGATCTTAGTCTGGGAACCCATTGATACCGCCTGAAATAGACCCATAGGCTAGAGTCCCTCCTAGCAGTTTCAAGCTTGTCACCTCCTCACTCAGGATTGAGCCAAGCTAGAAGAGCTGGAGAGCGGCTTCAGGCGCACCGCTTCCCCTCCAGGTCGAGCTGGGGAGGAGAGGAGCAGTTTCTCCTGGTGTTGCCTGGGACCAGGGTGTCTAGCTCAAGGTCAGCTGCACAGCTGGAAACCAGATCACTCTGTGTCCCAAGCCGAGATTTTTCTCTTTTACAGGGACAGTGGCAGTTCTTTGAGCAGGTTAGGGACAGTGGCAGTTCCTTGAGCAGTTTTAGCCGCTCTTTCTTTCCCCCTTGACTCACTGCAGCTCCCTGGAAAGGGGGCTCCCTCGACTCCCTCCGTGTCTCCAGGTTCCTGCCTATTTTTATCTTCTCCAGTTCACACTCACACTATAAGGTTGTTTGCTCAGTGGACTCTGTCTCATTTTCCTCCCAAACTTCTGGATTCTGTAAGGGTTCCTATGGCTTTAGGCCTTCCCCATTTGAGAGATGTGGGTGAGTGAAATGTATGGAGCTCCTTACTTCTCCACCATCTTGCCTCCTCCTCCCAATATGGTATTTTTGACTGTAGTCACCATGCTGTATATTGCATACCCATGATTTAATTATTTTATGACTGGAGGTTTGTGTGTCTTGACCCTTATCTTCTATTTCGCCCACCCCTCCTTTCCCCCTACCTTCTGCCAACCAGCAATCTGTTCTCTGCACCTATGAGTTTTGTTTTACTTACTTATTTTGTGTTTTAGATTCCACACATAAGTGAAGTCTTCCACTGTTTGCATTTCTCTCTATGCCTTACTTCACTTAACATAATACTCTCAAGGTCCATCCAAGTTTCTACAAATGGTGAGGTTTCACCTTTTTTTTAAACGTGAGTAGTATTCCATTGTATGTATATACCACATCTTCGTTATCCATTCATCCATCGATGGACACCTTGGTGGTTTCTGTATCTTGGTTTTTGTCCAGAATGCAGCTATAAACATAGGGATACAAATATCTTTTCAAATTAGTGTTTTCTTTTTCTTTGAAATCATGTTGCTGTATCATATGGTAGTTCTATTTTTAATTTTATGAGGAAACTCCATACTGTTTTCCACAGTGGCTGTGCCATTTAGGTTCCTACCAACAGTGCACAAGGTTTCCCTTTTCTGTGTGTCCTCATCAACAGTTACTGTTTCTTCTTTTTGATAATAGCCAATCTGATAGGTGTAAGATAATATTCTGGTTTTTATTTGCATTTCTCTGATGATTAATAATGTTGAGCATCTTTTCATATGCCTGTTGGCCACTTGTATGTCTTTTTTTGGAAAAATGCTACTCAGATGCTCTATCCATGTTTTAATTGGATATTTTATTGTTGAGTTATATGAGTTCTGTATATATTTTGGATATTAACCCCTTATTAGATATATGATTTGCAGATATCTTCTCCCATTCAAGTAGGCTGCCATTTCCTTTTGCTGGCCATTTCCTATGTTGGTCAAGAGCTTTTTAGTTTGATGTATTTCCACTTGTATATTTTTGCTTTGCTTTTGCCTTTGGAATCAGATCCAAAACAATATTTTTTTTTTAATTTTTTTTTTTTAATGTTTTATTTATTTCTAGGAGAGAGAGACAGCATGAGCAGGGGAGGGTCAGAGAGAGAGGGAGTCACAGACTGAAACAGGCTCCAGGCTCTGAGCTGGCAGTCAGCTCAGAGCCCGACGCGGGGCCCAAACCCACGAACCGCGAGATCATGACCTAAGCGAAAGTCGGACGCTTAACCGACTAAGCCACCCAGGCGCCCCAGATCCAAAACAATATTGCCAAGAGCAATATCAAGGAGCATACCACCTACGTTGTCTTCTAGGAGTTTTTTATAGTTTCTGCTCTTTTAAGTTTTTGATACATTTTGAGTTAATTTTTGTATTTGGGGCCAGGTAGTGATGGTGGCTTCATTCTTTTGTACATGGCTGTCGAGTTTTCCCAATACCACTTATTGAGGAGACTTTCCCCATTGCATATTCTTACTGCCTTTATTATAAAGTAATTAACCATATATACATGGGTTTATTTCTGGATTCTCTTTTTGCTTTATGCCATATTCTCTATATTTTATGCCAATACTATTCTTTTTTTTTTTTAATTTTTTTTTTTTTTTTAATTTCTAGGAGAGAGAGAGAGAGACAGTGTGAGCAGGAGGGTCAGAGAGAGAGGGAGTCACAGACTGAAACAGGCTCCAGGCTCTGAGCTGGCAGTCAGCACAGAGCCCAACGCGGCTCGAACCCACGAACCGCGAGATCATGACCCAAGCGAAAGTTGGACGCTTAACCGACTAAGCCACCCAGGCGCCCCATATGCCAATACTATTCTGCTTTTTTTTTTTTTTATTTGATTACTGTCATTTTAAAATATAGTTTGAAATCAGGTAGCTTGAGGTCTCCAGCTTTGCTCTTTATTCTCAAGATTGCTTTGGCTACTCAAGATCTTTTGTGGTTTCATATAAATTTTAGGATTGTTTCCTCCATTTCTATGAAAATGCCATGGGGTTTTCATAGGAATTGAAATGAATCTATAGATTGCTTTGGGTACTACAGACATTTTAGCAATATTCATTCTTCCATTCCATGAGCACAGGGTAAAAGAAACACTTTTGTCAATGAAGTTTTCCACATACAGGTCTTTGACTTCCTTGGTTAAATTTATGCTGAGATATTTTATTCATTTTGATGCAATTATAAATGGACTTGTTTTCTTGATTCCTCTCTGATAGTTCATTGTTAGTATGTAAAAAAACAACAGGTTTTTGTATATTGACTTTGTATTCTGCAACCTTATTGTATTTGTTTAACGGGTTTTTGATCTTTAGGGTTTTTAAATATATAAAATCATGTCATCTGCAAATGATGAGCTTTACTTTTTCTTTTCCAAACCAGATGCCTTTTGTTCCTTTTCCTTGCCTAGTTTCTTTGGCTAAGATTATCGATTCTATGCTAAATAAAAGTGATAAGAGCAAGCATCCTTCTCTTGTTCCTGATCTTAGAGAAACTGGGAAATGCTTTCATTTTTTTCACCATTGAGTATGATGTTATTTGTGGGTTTGTCATAAATGGATGCTGAATATTGCCAGATGCTTTTTCTGCATCTATTGAGATGATCATATGATTTTTAGCTTTCATTTTGTTAATGGGGCGTATCACAACGACTGATTTGCAGATGTTAAACCATCCTTAGATGCTGGAATAAATCCCACTTGATCATGGTGTATGGTTTTCTTAATGTATTTTTGAATTTGGTTTACTAATATTTTGTTGGGGATTTTTACATCTATGTTCATCAGGGATTTGGGCTTGTAATTTTCTTTTTTCGTGGTGTCTTGTTTGGTATCAGGATAATGCTGGTCTCATAAAATGAGTTTTGAAGCATTCTGTCCTCTTCAGTTTTTTGGAAGACTTAGAGAAGGATAGATGTTAACTCTTCTTTAAATGTTATGTAGAATTCACAGTGAAACCATCTGGTTCTGGACTTCTGTTTGTTGGGATGTGTTTGATTACCAAGTCAGTTTTTTTCTTAGTAATCAATCTATTCACATTTTCTGCTTTTTCACTATTCGGTCTTGAAAGACTGAATGTTGTATGTTTTTTAGGAATTTATCCATTTTTTTTCAAGGTTGTCCAATGTTGGCATATAATTGCTCATAGTAGTCTTTTAAGATACTTTGTATTTCTTTGTTATCACTTGTTACTTCCTGTCTTTAAAAATTTTTTTTTAATTTAAATCCATGTTAACATATAGTGTAATAATGATTTCAGGAATAGAATTTAGTGATTCATGGCTTACATAGAACATCTAGTGCTCATCCCAACAAATGCCTTCCTTAATGCCCATCGTCAATTTTGCCCTTCCCCTTCTCCCCTACCCAACACCTTGCCAGCAACCCTCAGTTTGTTCTCTATATTTAAGAGCCTCTTATGGTTTGTCTCTCTCTCTCCCTCTTTGGTTTTATCTTATTTTTGCTTCCCTTCCCCTATGTTCATCTGTTTTGATTTTTAAATTCCACAAATGAGTGAAATCATAGGATATTTGTCCTTCTCTGACTGACTAATTTCACTTAGCATGATACCCTCTAGTTCCATCTATGTTGTTGCAATAGGCAAGATTTCATTCTTTTTGATCACTGAGTACTATTCCATTGTGTGTGTGTGTGTGTGTGTGTGTGTGTATCTTCTTTATCCATTCATCAGTTGATGGGCATTTGGGCTCTTTCCATACTTTGGCTATTACTGATAGTACTGCTGTACTGCTATAAACATTGGGGCACATGTGCCCCTCTGTGTAACTTCCTGTCTTTTATTTCTATATTTATTTGGGCCCTCTGTCTGTCTTTAATTAATGTAGCTAAAGGTTCATCAATTTTATTTGTCTTTTCAAAGACAAATAGTTTCGTAGTTTCATTGATCTTTTCTATTTTCTTTTTAATCTTATTTATTTCTGCCCTGAAATTTATTATTTCCTTTCTTTTTCTGACTTTGGGTTTCATTTGTTCCTGGTTCCTTTATGTGTAATGTTAGATTATTGATTTGAGATTATTCTTGTTTTTTTTGAGGTAGGTCTGTATCACTATGAACTTGCTTCTTTTATCTGCTTTTGCTACATCCCACAGGTTTTGGTGTGTTATATCTTCATTTTCATTTGTCTCCAGAGGTTTTTTAAATTTTTACTTAGATTTCTTTGTTGTCCCATTGGTTGCTCAGTAGCAAGTTGTTAAATCTCCACATCTTTGTGATTTTTCTTTTTTTCTTTTTTTGATTGATTTCCTGTTTTCTACTATTGTGGTTTAGAAAGATGCTTGCTAGGATTTCAGTCTTCTTAAATTTATTGAGACTTGTTTTGTGGCCTAACTTGTGATCTGTCTGAGAGAATGTTCTGTGTGTACTTGAGAAGAACGTATGTTCTGTTACTTCTTGGTGGAATGTTCTATATATGTTTATTAAGTCCATCTGGTCTAACATATCCTTTAAGGCTGATTTTTCCATATTTATTTCCTGTCCAGGTGATCTATTCATTAATGTAAGTGGGGTATTAGAGTCCCCTATTGTGATTGTATGGCTGTTGATTTCTCCCTTTTGGTCTGTTAATATTTCCTTTATATATTTAGGTGCTCCTATATGAGTGCATAAATATTTACAGATGTTACATATTCTTGCTGTATTGACTCTTTTATCATTATGTAATGCCTGTCTTTGCTTGATTAGCAGTGTTTTGAAGTTTGTTTTGTCTGAGAAGTGTAGCCATCCCAGCTTGCTTTTGGTTTCCATTTGCATGAAACATCTTTTTTATCCCTTCATTTTCAGTCTTTGTGTGTCCTTACATTTGAGATGAATCTCTGGTAAGCAACAGATAGATGGGTATTGTTTGTTTTGTTTTGTTTTGTTTTTATCCTTTCAGCTTCTTTATGTCTTTTGGTTGAAGAATTTAGTCCATTTATGTTTAAAGTAATTATGTAGGTATGGGCTTATTGACATTTTGTTAATAGTTTTCTGGCTGTTTTGTAGTGACCTTCTGTTCCTCTCTTTTCTTGCTCTCTCTTCTTTTGGTTTGATGCCTTTCTTTAGTGTTATGTTTAGATTTCATTTTCATTATCCTTTTTGTATCCACTATAGGTTTTTGTTTTGTGATTACCATGAGGCATATATATATCACACTGTATGTATACTAGTCTATTTTTAAAAAATTTTTAATGTTTGTTTATTTTTGAGAGAGACAGACAGACAGACAGATGGTGTGAGTGGGGAAAAGGCAGTGAGAGAGGAGGCACAGAATCTGAAGCAGACTCAAGGCTCTGAGCTGTCAGCACAGAGCCCAATGTGGGGCTCGAACTTGTGAACCACAAGATCATGACCTGAGCGGAAGTTGGATGCTTAACAGACTGAGCCACCCAGGCACACCTATACTAGTCTGTTTTATGTTGATAACAAGTTATGTTTGAATGCATTCTAAAATTTTATGTTTTTACTACCCCCACCTTCAATTTTGTTTTTGATGTCACATTTTACGTCTTCTTATTCTGTGTATCCCTTAACTCATCATTGTAGTTTTACTGTTTTTAAACAGTAATTAAAAGAAGATTATCTTTTAATCTTCATGCTAGCTTTATAAGTCACCAGTCTACTACCTTTGCTATATATTTACCTTTACTGTTATGATTTTTACTTTCATATGTTATCTTGTTACTAACCACTGCCCTTTCTTTTCAGCGTAAGAAGTCCCATTAATATTTACTTTTAGGCCAGTTTAGCAGTGATGAGCACCTTTGGTTTTTGCTTGTTTGGAAAACTTTACCTCTCCTTCCATTCTGAATGGTAATCTTTAAAAAATTTTTCTTTTACATTTATTTATTTTTGAGAGACAGAGTAAGACAGAGCCTGAGCAGGGGAGGGGCAGAGAGAGGAGACACAGAATCCAAAGCAGGCTCCAGTCTCTGAGCAAGCATTCAGCACAGAACTCAACACGGGGCTCAAACCCATGAACTGTGAGATCATGACCTGAGCTGAAGTTGGACACTTAACTGACTGAGCCACCCAGGTGCCCCTCTGAATGATAATCTTGCCAGCTAGAGTATTCTTGGCTGGAAGATTTTGCTTTCAGCACTGAATATATCATTGCCATTCCCTTCTGGCCTGGAAAGTTTCTGTTGAAAAATCTGCTAATAGTTTCATGGAGTTCCCTTCTGTATAACGAGCTATTTTTCTCTTGCTGCCTTTAGGAATCTCTCTTTAACCTTGAGATTTTAATTATAATGTCTCTTGGCTTGAATCTCTTTGGATTCATCTTATTTGGAACTCTCTGGGCTTCCTAGATCTGAGTGTTTGTTTCCTTCCCCTGATTAGAAAAATGTTTAGCCATATTTCTTCAAATAAGTTATGTCTCTTTCTTTCTCTTTTCTCCTTCTAGGAGAATTTTGTTCTGCTTGATGTTGTCCTATGAGTCCCTTAAGCTATCTTCACTTTTTTTCTTTTTGCCGCTCTGTTTGGGTGAGTTCTACTGCCCTGTCTTCCAGGTCATGTATCCTTTCTTCTGCTTCATCTGGTCTGCTGTTGAATCCATCCATTTTACTTTTCAATTCAGTTATTGTGTTTCTCAGCTCTGTGATTTCTTTTTTGTACTTTCTTATATTATCAGTCTCTTTATTGAAGATCTCTTTCTTCATCTATTCTCCCAAGATTGGTGAGCATCTTTATGACCATTACTTTGAACTTTTTATCAGGTAAGTGACTTCTCTCCATTTCATTAAGATTTTTTCTTTCATTACGTATTTTTCTTGGAGTTTTGTCTTGTTATTTCATTTAGAACATATTCCTCAGTTTGTTTGACTCTCTCTGTTTGTTTCTTTATATTAGGCAAAACAGCTGTCTCTCCCAGTCTTGAAGAAGTGTTCACAGGAAGACTGGGGGTGTGTTTCTGTCTGCTGCCTGTGTACCCTGTGGGTGGTAGCCTGTTAAGAACTGTCTCTCCAGTTGTTTCCGTCCCATAGACCCCAGAAATGAAGGCCTCCTGACCACCAGAGCCAGATGCTTGTCAAGGGGCATCTCCTGTGCAGACTGCTTGTACCCACTTGCTCTGGCAGGGCCATAGGAGAGGGCAGGGCCCGGGCAAGCTCACTTGCCAGGTTTAGCAGGACTGGGGCCATAGGAGAGGGCAGGCCTGGGGTAAGGCTGCCCACTAGATTTAGCAGGGCAGAGCTGCAGGATAGTGCAGGGTCAGGGCAACTGGTGCTAGCAAGGAGAGGAAAAATGCAAAACTGATGCCTACCAGTGCCAGCACTAGCAAGAGAGGAGAGTGCACAGTTGTACCTGTCCACACCCTTTTCCTCAGAGAGGATTCCAACAGACCCTTGTCCTTCCAGCAGATACTTTATGTCTAGCTTATGAATCTCTTTCACGTATGGTCTAGGTGTCCTTTAAGCTGCTTCTTTTATACTGGGTCCCAGGGTGAGTGAACGTATGGACAAACCCTTCAGAAGCCCTCTGTTTCCTTCAGCCGTTGGGTCTCCTGGAAGTGAGCCTCACTGGTTTTTAAAGCCAGACATTTTGGGAACTTGTCTGTCTAGTACAGATCCCAAGGGTTGGGTACCTGATGTGGAGCTCGAACCTGTTGCTCCTCAAGGATACACTTTATATTTGTGAGTTCATTTTTGCTTGTGGGTCACCCCAACATGGGTGGGGTTTTTGGCAATACTGCATCTCTGCCTATTATACCTGTCTCCATGTGGCCTTTTTATCCATCGTGGAGGAGCTGTTGAGCTAGTTTTCAGTTCTTTTTCGGAGAGAATTGTTCTATATGTAACTGTAGATTTGATGTGTTCTGCATATTCTTATACCACCATGTTGACCTGTCCACTCTGTGGTTGTTTCTTCAAAGAAAAGATTATGTAGAGCTTCTTAGACATATCTATAACCTTAAATGGTAAAAGAATTAATGTCTTTCCAAGTAAAAAAATGCAGAAAGTTTAACAATCTAAATAGACTGACCTATATGTAGTTTTTAAATATCTCTCCAGTAAGTACCTGTTTTTCTGTTTAAACTCTAACCAGAGCACTTACCTGCCTTATTATATTAACTCTTTCAGGGAGTGTAGACCTCTGACTAGGTAAGTCATACAGTTCAGGGTTGTTCAGCAGAAGGCTAGTGTAATCTTACTGTGTTGCAGATGTTCTTAGCCCTGTGTGAACATACCTCCTAAGAACATGTCTCTTTCTTTGATATCCTCCTTTCAGTCTGCACGGTGCTCTCACATTAGTGTACCAGAGCTCTGTGAGGTATATTGGGCAGTTGTCGGGCTCCCTTTTGTCATATTAGGAAACGAAGGAATGGGAAGGTTATGACCTATCCAAGATTACAAAGTCAGTAACAGTATAGGGCAACAAACCTAGAATCTTTCCACTCTTCCATGCTTCCTCTTTCAGCCTATGTGTGCACACAACAGTAGGTGCAGCAAGTGGCTCATTTGTTAGTTGGAGCATTTACTGACCCTAGAACCAAGATTTGTAGCTAGCCAGCTCCTTATACAGTGTCTTCCTCAGCAAGCTGAGTTTGCACATCTCTGAAGAGTTGTTTGGAAACAGCCTCTCCATCTCCCATCCCACGACTCATTGTGCTCCCAACTTGATGCTTGCATATGTGTGCGAACACACATACATATGCATACAAGTTCAAAGTCCATGTATTTTACGTCAGAGGGGCTCATGATAGGTACACAGAGATTTTGACTCTTCCTTTACTTTTGTTAGAAGTATATGTAGTTTTATCTATTCAAATCCTAACATCCTGGCATATATTAATGACTCAGCAATGAGCAAATTGTAGTTTAGTCTTAAGTTATCATGGTCATAGGCTATTTTAGAAAGAACCATTAACATTTCCCATTGCTTTATAAAATATCTAAGAATGGTTGATGGTGTATGAGACAGAGTCACTGTCTGTAACTATTCTTCTGGATTCAGTCCTGGTGACAGCTAATTCTGTGATTTTTATTTGTTTGGCTATTTTTTTAATGATTTATGTTCTTTTATTTATTATTATTATTATTATTATTATTTACAAATAGTTTGTCAAGTTGGTTTCCATATAACACCCAGTGCTCATCCCCACAAGTGCCCTCCTCCATCCCCATCTCCCCGTTCCCCCTACCCCCGCCCCCCCCATCAGTCCTCAGTTTGTTTTCAGCATTCAAGAGTCTCTCATAGTTTGCCTCTCTCCCTCTCCCCAGCTGTTTGTTTGGCTATTTTAAATGCACATAGTTTGTACATCTGCTCAAGTTCCTGGTGTGGCCTTAAATTGAAATTAGAGTTTCATCAATCTCTGTAAGGAAAGACTTTATAATGAATTGTTCAGATTGTGGTTGGAGGGAAATAGTTCCAAACTACAGGAGAAAACAGATCAAAGAAGAAAATAAACAGGAGACTTGGCAGGAGCAGGGCCAGGTCCCCCGCCTCTTTGTAGATTCTGCCCTTGGGGCAGGATTGTGAGGGCAGGAGGTTGGGCAGGCCTGATCCTGTGTGCGGCTCCTTGGCCTCAGGCACATCAGAGGCTTGGGTGACATCTCAGTATATTCCATCTTTTTTCTCCTGACTTTTGCTGTCCACTTTGGTTGGTTTATTTTCTCATTAAGAAAAAATTTATGTGACACAAGATTGAATGGAAGTGTTTACATTCTTTCTATTTCTCTTATATATAGATAACCTTCATTCAAAAGGAGAATTGTTCTTTTATTGTGTCGTTTGTAATTCATTTCTAGAACAAAGAAATGACAAGTTAGTACTGAAAAATCGTAGCTTCCAAAACAGTTTTAATATCAGTGCTGCTTGCCTCTCTATAAAAATAAGCAAATTTGAAGAGAGAAATTTAGCAATTAGGAGTTTAGAAGTTAATTTTGGTGATTTGGTGAGTGAAACAAATTCCTCAAAGGTATTGTATAGAATAGTGTTATCTAGCATAAGCATCAGTACAAGGAGCAGCAGGATGTCAGATGAGACCATGTCCGTTTAAGACCATATAGCTGTGTATCGTCATAACTTAATTTGAAATATTATATGTATCTTGGTGTCTGTTATTTCAGATTACCAACTATATTTGGTTAGAATGTTTGATGTTCATATCTACATAGATAGGTAAACCTCTTTAAAGTTTTGGATCCACAGATAACTAGTGCTAACTAGTTTTTAAAATGGCATTTAACATATATAGTTTACCAAATTTATCATGGGGAAGAATGTGTGAGAGAAGACCTAGTCTGTAAAAGAAGTCATTGTTTCTCAGACCAGTTCTGTTTCTCATTATTTTTTTCTATTTTTTTGTTTTTCAGTAGTTAATTCACTTCATGATTCAGAATTTAATAGGTGCAATAGGATATGCTTTCAGGTACACATTTCTCTTTCAGGAGGCAAGCAATATTTTCATCTCTAAGCCATTCTAATTTTGATGAACTTAGGTTAATTTTGACATATTGATGATAGTGGATACCTATATTTTACGTTTTATTTTTGTTACTTGGCATAATTTTATTACCTGATCTTATTACCTGATCAAGAGCATATGATTGGTTCTATTTAACTCTTTCCTTATTGGGCATTTACACTTTTTGGTTTAATTTTGTTCTTCTTTTTTTTAATTTAATTTTTTAAATGTTTATTCATTTTCGAGAGACAGAGTGTGAGTGGTGGAGGGACAGAGAGAGAGGGAGACACAAAATCTGAAGCAGGCTCCAGGCTTTGGGCTGTTGGCACAGAGCCTGACATGGGGCTCAAACCAATGGACGGCAAGATCATGACCTGAGCTGAAGTCTGATGCTTAACTGACTGAGTCACCAAGGCGCCCCTAATTTTGTTGCTCTTTAAAGTAGCAAACATATTTGCATATTTGGTAAAACAGCAAAATATATTGGCATATTTGTAAAAATATACTTTTTTTCCATTGAAAAGTTACCATATTTTTATTTCACAATGTAAAACTTCTGCAATTCAGCATATTCAATGATTTTATTTGCTGTAAGCAGTTTTTTCCCTGTAAAAAGCTATTTTTAATGTAATAATATTACTTATAATCAGTAGAGCCTTAAAATAGAGGAGAAATGATATTTCTTATATTTGCATTTCACAGTGGAAACAATTAAGAATGTGATAAAACCTGGGGTACCTGAGTGCCTCACTTGGTTGAGTGTCTGGCTCTTGGTTTCAGCTCAGGTCATGATTTTGCAGTTTTGTAGGTTCGAGCCCCACACTGGGCTGTGCTTTGGTAGCGTGGAGCCTGCTTGGGATTCTCTCTCCCTCTCTCTCTCCCACTTTCCAACTCGCACTGTCTTTGTTTCTTTCAAAATAAATAAATAAACTTAAAAATAAAAAAAAAAGAATGTACTAAAACATAATCTTTATTCTAGGTCACTAGATTTCTTACTAGAGCAATTGAAGTAACTGCAGATTTATTCTCCCATCTCAGTGTCCCCAGTTTAGGTTGGTCTCAGAGTTTGGAATAAAACAGCACATATTTGCCATGTATGTTTCCCTTTAAGTGTTATGAAATTTCCACAGTTTTAGACAATTTTTTTTTAAATAGTTTTATTTATTTCTAGGAGAGTGAGAGAGACAGCGTGAGCAGGGGAGGGTCAGAGAGAGAGGGAGATACAGATTCTGAAATAGGCTCCAGACTCTGAGCTGGCAGTCAGCACAGAGCCCGACGCGGGGCTCGAATCCACGAACTGTGAGATCATGACCTAAGCGAAAGTCGGACGCCTAACCGACTAAGCCACCCAGGCGCCCCCACAGTTTTAGACAATTTAAATAGTAATTTTTATTTTTAAAAAAGTGTTCAATATTTATGGATAGTATTTGCCTACATATTCCTAGGCCTATCATAAAATGTAAGTAAATTTTAATAAAATGTCAAAATATAAATATCATAAAATATAAAGTATGACATTTTATGGCATATACAGGCTATGCAATTGCTAGACGTTTTCCTTCTTCGAATACAGTAGAGTATGTAGGTGTGAGTCAAACCCACAGATACGTGCCTTGCTGCAGTGTCATTGCTTTGTTGTTTACAGGTTCACTTGTCAGATGTATATATAAATCCAAATCAGTTTAGGTTTGCATTCTGGGTAATAGAGCTTCAAAGCACACAACAGCTAATGTGTTACACATTATAGGTACACTCAGAAAGAAATGTGAAGAGTTGTTAAAGGAGTACAAACCTCAGTAAACTGACAATTATTTCCAGAAGGGTGTGGCAAGCAGGGGAGGAGGCAGTATGGGCTGAGGGGGACTGCTGGCTGGAATATTCTTGCTTTGTCCGATGTTAGACTTTACTAATGATTAAAAACATGGAAGAACTTTGTATTTACTTAAACACGATGTCCATATTTAATGTGAGGATCACCCAAAGTTTGACATCATCTGGTGGTGACAAGGTTTGGGGATTATAATCAAAATTTATGTTTCTGTTATTATTTTTCTTAATCTGCTTTAGTTTAGAATATAGGTACATTTTCTCAAAGATGGTCTTGGCAACCATTATTTAAACAAGAGATTTCAGGAGAGTAGTAAACTTTTTCAATTGGTTTGGTCTTTAACACTAGCTACGGGAGCAATTACTTGGATTATCATTTTAACATAATTTTTCACCCAGCAATCCTTTTGAAAGTATTGTTTGCTTAGGTTGAAACATTGAAATGCTTCCTTCTGCCTGCAGTGCAGCAGATTAAAAGAGAGGGGAACACAGGCAAATCAGCATATAAAATTGGGTCACTTATCATTTGGGGACCTGTGTGCCAGTGGTCTGGATTGTCAACTTGGGAGCTCCAGGAGACCCCGAGAGAGACAGCAAATTGCTCGACCCGCATGCCTGGTGGACAAAAAGGGGATTAGGGCCCTGGGGGGTCCAAGGACAGTAAGCTGCCCACAAAGTAGAAAGGAGTCTCACGTCAGTGTTGGCAGTTGTGAATCGTGGGCGGGAGTGAGGAGTCAGGATTGGAGCAGGCAGAGTTCAGGGGTTTCTGGCTCCGGCCAGTTAGCAGAATGGCTGAGACCCGCTGCCCCGCGGAGGCGCGGCTGGAAGGATTGTGGGTTTTAGATAAATGAACAGGGATGTGGGTGAAGCCAGAGTGTTGAAGTGTCATTGAATGCGGCGCATGGGTTTTATGGGTATTGTTTGCAGTATTCCTATACCTGTGGAACTGTAGTGCCCCAGTGAGGCCTTTCCTGTTTCCTCATTCACATGTGACTTGCTGTTGCATGAAGTTATAATTATAGAATCTAGTTATGACTATATGAATATGGTTATGATTGTGTAATAAAAACAGCTACAGTTCAGATGAAGATGTGCAAATGAGATTTTTTTCACTTCATGGAGATATATATATTTATTTATATTTTAACAGCTGTATTTTTGTGTATCCATAGACACACACACACCCTTACACATTTTTTTTCTTTCTTATAAAAAAAATTGGTAGCCGTTTTGTTAAACATTCCTTTCTCCCCCTCTACTAGTTAACAGATTTGAGATGCAAATACACCCTCATTATCCAAATTCAAATCCCTGTCAGTCACCACCATTGTGGAGTGTGGCTTTGATTTGCCAGTTTTGTACTCATGGTAACTAGATGTTCCATTTCCCAGCAGAGTTTTTCTGGTTTTGCCTTAATACTGAAAGTGTCTTTCTACATTCTCTCCTTTTAGCTGTGTATCTGTCTCAAGAGTTTTGCTCAGGATAATACATTTTAGATTTGGAACCATGGAAGACTTCTCCCCTCTGACTTAAGGCACTTCTGTGGGGGCAAAGTTGTGTTAATTGCTTTACAATCCAAGGAAATGGAAACCGGTGGCTGAGCTAAAGAAAATGATTGCTAAGAAAAGAAAGAAGAAAAAAACAAAAAACCCAAACACCCCGAGAATTATAGATCCAAATTTTACCTCCAACTTACATAATATACCAACCACTCTTCTACCATCTCTTTTCCTTTCATTGGGGAGCTCCCCACTGCCTCATCTGACTTCACTTTTGTTTTCCAAATGAGTTTATTAGTTTTGCCATTTTGGGTGCTGAGTTGACTCTGGAAAAACTGGTCTGAGAAATAATACTCTTGACATTTCAAATCGAAACAAACCCACACATAGATTGACTTGAATTTGGGACCATCCTGGTGGGCCCCTCCATTACTGGCCAAAGTGTGGGCTCTCATTCTTCTGTGAAGAGGGTAGTGTAAAGTGGTACCATGTAGAGGCTTTTCTGGATTTTTCTTGGTGACACTGTCAGTCGGTCTCTGATTTGGAAATCTGCTTCTATCTCTCCTCCCTTGCCTACAGGCTGGCGGCTCTCAAGTCATCTTTACTAATCCACTGGAGATAGTAAAGATTCGCCTGCAGGTAGCTGGAGAAATCACGACAGGACCCAGGGTCAGTGCCCTGAATGTACTCCGGGACCTGGGACTTTTTGGTCTGTATAAGGTGGGTAGATTCCCTTGGGTTATCTCAGTAGAGAGCTTATAATGTACTCAATAGAACCATGAAAGAATGTGGAAACCAGGCTTCTCCTCCCCAAACTGAAAAAGCAATTTTGTCCAGCAGGGAAGTCCCCTGAGTACAAACTCAGACAAAAAGAAAAAATCAGGACACTTCTATTAGAGGCACTGGGATATACAAACACACTCTCCTGTTGTCATCTTGAGGCTTTTATGACGCTGCCAGCAGGGAGGCCAGCACTGCGGACCTGCTGGCTTTAGGCTCACAGCCTTTTATTTGACCGCAGGTTTGGGAAAAGTTTCTTTGGTGTTCTCTTTGGGCTGTTTTAGGACTTCAAAATAATCTTATGTTTATTTTGAGTCTGAGCTATCTCTATTGTTATCTTCCCAGTAGGAACTTCTGTTTGTCTTAATAATTTGACCACAGTGAAACAGTAGTAGAGTTTGGTAGAATTCAGGTCTTTAAGAAGTTAAGTGGTAGGATTTGCCAATAATGAATTCCATTAAAAAAGGAAAAAAATACCCAGAGTGTACTATACTTTCGCAGAATGCCAGTCAACAGATTCCTTCCCTGCAGGTATACTTACTCCCATCATTACAGATCAGATGTAATGGAGCAGAAGCTATTATTTTTCTTAAACAAGGAAGAGTATTTCTTTCCATTCTTTTGGCTGGTATAAGAGGGGAATACGTAAATTTAGCTGCTATTAGACAACCGTGTTTCCACAGCATCTGATTTATTTATAGATCTATCACTGTAGAAATGTGTAAATTGGCTTCTGGAGCTGCAAATTAGAAATGAGAATTTCTCTAGATTAGATTCACACAGGTACAGGGCTCTTAGGAGACCAGTAAACCAATGTTGCTTGAATCTTGGGAGAGTTCTGTATGCATTCCCTCCCTTCCACCCCCAATTTCCATCCTTTTTTGGAATTCCTTTTGAGAGCTAAATTTATTGATACTGTTTCTGTCTGTATCATCCTTCAGAGAGTCCTTGCAATTATTTTTTGTTTAACGTTTGAGTTTGTCTTTTGAAAACAGAACCATTAGGGAAACAAGTGCCGAAGATGGCGTATTTGGCTGGCTAGAGAAAGCCCTGGGCAGTAGAATAGCATGGGCTACTGACCAAGCTGAGGAAGGGATTTATTGTGAGCTTTCTACTCCTGGGGAAACTTCTGCTGTAGTAATTTGCCCTAGTTTCCCCCACTCCTCTGCTGTTCAGGACATGGGGACTGAGGAGGGAATATTGGTGGTTTCTTTTTTCCCCGTCCGTAGAATAGTCACCTTTCTTTTCCACTGCCATTGTCTATAGCTTCTTAACTGGTACTTCATGGGTTGTAAGCTGTGTAGACTGAATTGGTGAATTGCTAGGCTTGTGGGCTGCCTTTGCTGATTACTTTGGAATCAAGCTATTAACCTTGGGTTTCTAAGTCTGATGCCCCTCCCCATCACATCCACCAAAGCCACACGGAACAAGCCAACTGGAAGTGTGAGAATTAAAATTTTTTAACCTTGAAATCTGAATCTGTATTGGAAATGCCAGAAAATTCTTAGTTGTCAGGATAACATCATTACCCAGTTAACAAACCCTAGGACTCCAGGGTCCACATGCCTTTCTCAAACTTTGAGCCATGTATATTTGCCTATGCCCCTTTCACCTGCCCCCTACTGCCATTTCCATTCCACATCCGTCCCCATGCTGAGGGAACGCCTAATGCTTGTCACCCTGGATCCCTTACGGGCATTCACGGCCCTGTTTACATAACTGTTTTGCACTATTTCCTCACTTGTGACAGGGTGCCAAAGCATGTTTCCTCCGAGACATTCCCTTCTCTGCAATTTATTTTCCTGTTTATGCTCATTGTAAACTACTTCTGGCTGATGAAAATGGACACGTGGGAGGTGTAAATCTCCTTGCAGCTGGAGCCATGGCAGGTAACTACAATTTTCTTTTTTAAACCAAAGAACCCTTCCCCCACTCTCTTTAAGAAGTATGGAATCTCTCTGTACTGTCCGCCTTTATTTCTGGAAGGGTTATTGTTTGTATCTGACTGTTTAAATATGATCGCTTTTTTCCCTTTGTGGGATGTGCTGTAATTCTGATGAGAGATAATTACATTTGCATAATGTGGATAAACAGCATAATGCAGCTTAGCAACTTGGAGCCAAATTAAATCTGCCCATCTAAATTGGGCTTTCATCATTAATGTGCGCCTCCTATACCCCTGAAACCTTGGGTGTAGCCAAGCTAAGCATTAAGGTGGAAAAGTTCGTCATCAAATTGGTTGCTTCATTGTACCTCATGATGCCCAGGTCTGACCTGCCTCACTTGCGATTTCTGCATGTTGGAGTCCCCCATGAATTGGCTCAAAAATTGAGCTTTCCTCATGATACTGTCAGGTTCCTTCTACCATCATTCTATTTAGCTCAAAGTAAGCAGTACTTCCCCAGCAAACTACCCCATACTCAAATTGGCATCTCTTCTCTGTCCTTTAACAATACTTTAATAATACTTGTTTGCATAAGTTTTATCTTCTGTACTAGGCTGGGAGCTTTTTGCGGGGAGGAGTTTTATGCTTTTCATCCTTACCATCCCTTCATGGCCAGCATAATAATAATAGGAGCCCAATAAATGTCAGTGGAACAAATGAAAATCTTCATCTGATCTAAGATCCCAAATTAGACACAAAAGAAATTCCATTTGAAAGGAGCCTAACACATGCAGGAAGGTACTAAGATGTTTCCTTCTGATTGCACAGGCCTAGCCTTCCTCCTCAAGGAGCTGACTGGGGATAGAAGGGGAGGCCTAGGTGTCCTTGGCTGCACCAGCACTCAGACATGACAGAGGAAGGAAACATGTGTTTGCTCTCCATTACTGCTGGTCAGGGATAGAAAGGTGAAGGTGAACACAAACCCAAACGGAGTCCCCACATGCTGGTGTAGGTCTGGCTCCTGGACTCATGGTGCTGTATAGCTCTCACTGGATTCGTTCTCCGCTGGTATCCTGGCCATACAGCAGAACAGCTTGAGAACTTCCTGAAGTGTGGGGTGTGTACAGTGGGGTTCTGAGGGCGTTGAGATGGACCATGTTATTGTTCTTGCCCTTGGTTATAGGGAATGACGTGTGATGGTTAAAAAAAACTCCCAGGGAGCTCTGAGTCCTTATGTGGGGTCCATCAAATCCCATGTCCTCTGGCAATTGGTATTTCAGTCACTTGCACATTTGAAAGCCAGAAAAGCTACCTGCTCTGTCTTGGCACTAAGTGCTCATCCAGCCTCTTTTGGGTACTCACCAAAGGCTCCCAGTTTTAAATGGGGCCGGCAAATATTCCCTCCAAACTTCTGCCCGTGCTTTCCAGTCAGCAGCAAAAAACAGCCAAAGAACAGTCTATTCGTGGACAGGCATTTTGCCAACAATTGATGGAACGAAGGAAACATTTCCATGGAACTGTCAGCACCAACGTCTTGCCCACAGATACTCGATGTCAGGTTTTCATAATGGGAGATGATTTTTTCTAATTTTTTTCCAGTAAAGCCTTGCTGGCATACCCTGAGAACATTTAGAATTCAGAACATTCCAAAGACAGACAATTTTCCTTGTTTCATCGGAATACGGTGCAGGGCCACGTGGAGGGAGAGGTATTTGCATCCTCCTATAACACAGGCTCCCGCAAAATCTGCTAGTGATGATTCAGTGATATTCAGGCCAGATTGACTGTCTTCCCCCTGAGGAAGGTTATCTTGCTCCTTTTTTCCTGCTTTGTTTTATAAGTGAAAGACATGGTTGTGAAATCCATTTTGGGTGTCCCACTGCTGATCAATCTCAGCGTGACTTCAGGGAGCTCACACACAGGGGATAGAGAATAAGGCCTTTTGATGATCAGTTCCCATATTGTTCCTTAACTGGTTGCCGGGCCCCCTCTACTCCACTTGTAATGACTTCTGTCATGTAAGCATGTCTGAAAGGAGTCCCAGTCAAATCTTAAGTCAGCCCCTCAAACAGGTGAGTGGATAGGAATACTGACAGTCACCTGGTGACAAGAATCAGCAAAACCCACCGATGTTGTCAGGTACATTTAGCATCTCATTAGATGGACAGTGTGCTCATTCCTTTTATATACATAAATACTTGTGTCATTTACCAAAAGAAGGAGGTAAAATAATCGAAACCTAAAGAATAATATTGCGGCATTTTTTTCTCTCACAGTTCTTTTTTTTAAAAATTTTAATGTTTATTTGAGAGAGAGAGAGATTGAGAGACAGAGTGTGTGTGAGCAGGGGAGGGGCAGAGAGAGAGAGGGAGACACAGAAGGTAAAGCAGGCTCCAGGCTCTGAGCTGTCAGCACAGAGCCCGACGCGGGGCTCGAACCCACAGACCATGCATTTTTTTCCTCTCACAGTTCTTTGGGATCATACAGTGTAGAGTGATTTTCCTAATTCATAAGGAAAAAGATTTTGTTCTGTACTGAAGCAGTTAATAGGCTTTTGTGTCCTTTTTTCTCTGAGTGCCCAAGCATCTATTTTAGAAACTTTCAGTTAGAGCGGTAAAAGTTGCTAATTCTATTATTAAATGTTAGCAGTCTTTCTGTTCTTTATAAGGTAGTTTGGGTGACTTACATATGCCTTTCTCCTGAAAGGTGTGCCTGCTGCTTCTCTGGTGACCCCTGCTGATGTCATCAAGACAAGATTGCAAGTGGCCGCCCGTGCTGGCCAGACGACATACAGTGGTGTCATTGACTGTTTCAGGAAGATACTCCGGGAAGAGGGGCCCTCAGCATTTTGGAAGGGGACTGCAGGTAGGGGCTAGGGCCACACACAGTGGCTGCCTGGTGTTGGGGACCTGCTCCCATTACTCACCGGTCGGCTTTGCCACAGTCATGTTAAGTATCCCCACTCCTGTCTTTTTCAGCCCGAGTGTTTCGATCTTCTCCCCAGTTTGGTGTTACCTTGGTCACCTATGAGCTTCTCCAGCGGTGGTTTTACATTGATTTTGGAGGCCTGTAAGTGCAACTGTTCAACTCCTTATGAAAGAAAGCACCAGAATCAAAATAGGTGTTTGGCCTGCAAAGGCACTTTTGGAACTATTAGAAACTAGTACGACAGAGAATTCTACAGGACCAATGCATTCATTTATTCATTCATTCATTCATTCATTTATTAATGTTTTATTTATTTCTGAGAGAGAGATAGCATGAGCAGGGGAGGGTCAGAGAGAGAGGGTGACACAGAGTCTGAAACAGGCTCCAGGCTTTGAGCTGGCTGTCAGCACAGAGCCCGACTGCGGGGCTCGAACCCACGAACCGTGAGATCATGACCTGAGCTGAAGTCAGACGCTTAACTGACTGAGCCACCCAGGCGCCCCAGGACCAATGCATTAAAACAAACAGTGGGCTTGGGGTACCAGGGCGTCCCAGTTGGCTAAACATCTAACTCTTGATCTCACTCTGGTCTTGGTCTCAGGGTTGTGAGTTCAAGCTCTGTGTGGGGCTCCATGCTGGGCATGAAGCCCACTTAAAAACAAAAAACAAAAAAACAGTGGGCTTGAGAAGCTCCAGTATTAGGGGAGTAAGACCTTGGTAGGGGGACATCATACACAGTATTAAGCAGTTACTTGAGGAAAGTGAAGGCAAGCAGCAAATTAAAATGTTATGTGAATAAATTATCTTTTTTTAGTGTAAGCAAATACAGAGCTTCATGGATTTAGGTCCTTATTATTTGAATTTTATTATATGGCCTTTCCACCAGAAGTGATGTAAATTTCTGTTAGTTAACACTTTAATGAACTTTGTTTTAAAGACTCCATCAAGCCCTTTCATACCTCCAAGACTTCATTACTCATCATAATTTATTATTAGATAGGTATAGGTGTTCTTGGAGCTAACAAACAGGAAAAAGGGTTCAAAGAGAGGTTATGCCTTTGGACGTAATCACCGGTGAGATCTAGGTCAGAAATTGGGCCACTTGAAGCCTGTGCTGGGAAGAAAAGGAATTACTTGTTGAATCTGCTGGGGGCTTGGGGGCAAGGTTGTACCCAAAGCAAGCAATTATCAACTTTTCAGCAGATAATCAAATCCCATATCTGGGTCTTCACCTCATAAACCTTTGACCCCCTTTCTTAAAGGCCAAATAGGAAATTAGCAGTTGAACCAAGAAGTACAGGGACTTGCACAAAGGAAGTAAGAATAGCAGTCTCACAACTCCAGGCTTTTCTATGCTTTCAGATTGTGTAAAAGTAAGAATTCTATCTATTTCTCTTAAAATTTAGTAATACTTCATGAGTTTACTATTTAAAAAGTTAGCTTTTTAAACTATGTCAGAATAAAAGAAAACGTAAATTTTTTATGACATATATGCTTTATGCTTATATATGCTTTATGACTATATAATTTGTGCTTAGTGCAGAAAATTTGGAAAATAGAAAAGTATAAAAGAAAAAGTCACTCATGGTCCTTCTACCCAGAGAGTGTTAATATTTAAGTGTATTTTCTTCCGATCTTTTTTCTGTGCATCTATTTATAAACTGAGACCACCAAAAAAAATAAAAAAAAAGTGAATGTGCTGCTTTCAAAGCAGCTATAAATCATAATGAAAGTCGCATAGGAGAACCAGGAAATATTCGGACAAACACTTCTCTTTGTGGCACATGGGTGAGGCTGCAAGTGTTCTCCATTCCTTATGTGCCGTCCTCATCAGTCTTGAGTGCACTAACCATTAGCTTTTTTCGCTCAACAGCAAACCCTCTGGCTCAGAACCAACACCTAAGTCACGCATCGCAGACCTTCCCCCTGCCAATCCTGATCACATCGGTGGATACAGACTTGCCACAGCCACTTTTGCTGGCATTGAAAACAAGTTTGGCCTTTATCTCCCCAAATTTAAAGCTCCTAGTGTTGCTGTGGTTCAGTCAAAGGCAGTGGCGGCGGCAGCTCAGTGATGAGACAACCACTGAGTGTGGCAAATGGTTGCCCCGGAGAGAGGGGCCTGGAAGAGCAGCCCTGTAATGTATCCAGTCAGCTGCATGGTGCTGACTGAGCTGAGGAGTCCAACTATTCTTTCTATATGACATATACATATATTTGTTTATAAAGTAATCATTTGCCAGGAAAAGCAACAATGCAGTTTCAAGCTTTAGTCTTAAGTGTTGAAATGTTTTCTAAGCCTTGGCATGAATTAGTGTTCTAGACTGCTTTGCACAGCTTGCACTTATAGTGACTGTACATATTGTACATCTTTGTACAGAGACATCTTGGCACCTCATCCCAACAAATCACGTTTATAGAATGTAATGCAGTTCCAAGTGGCTTGAAATGTACAGAATGTTTTGAAAGTGTTTTATTAAGAGTCACACAACAATAAATGTATTAAAATTAAATTCATTCTCTTATTGGTGACTTATGGAAATAAAGCATCAATATTGGATGTATTTAATTCCCAGCTCGTTTTCCATTCTGGAATAAAAAGGTATTTGCTGATAGGAGGCATAATGAGGCCAAGTGCTTACACCATTGAATAAGAGAACGTTTGGAAAAGATGCATGCTAGTGGATGCCAGAGGACCAGGCTAATGACTTGTGTGTGCTGATGTGTTTCCATTTGTATTTAATATGTGTGTAGATTCTCCTCTGTTCATCATTCAGAAGGCATTTCCTAGACAGCTCCTCTCCTGTCAGTGTGCATACGGAAACAGGGACGTCTCCAGCATTACTGGCTTAGTTTTGCTTTCCTCTGACACAGCAAGGCAAGGGCCTAGCTTTCAAGACTAAAGGATACTTTGGCAATTTTCCTTCATATGGACATGTTTCCAATCAAAAATAAAATGCACACCAAAATGTATGCATGTAGTTGGATTTTCCTTCATAAATACTCTGATAGTGCTTTTTATTTTGATTCACTACTAGTTCCAAAGAACTCATGATCAGGTTTCTCTCTCTCCCTCTTCTATAGGAAAGTATTTGATTTGGAAAGGGCTATGGGAGTGAGGGGAGGGAAGAAGAAAAAGAGAAGCTGTATCTTTGGATTTTTAGTGGGGTCTAGGTTCTTCCTTATGAATCCAAATCCAAACTACTTATTCCAAAAGTCACTCACCCAGGATGTGATTACTAATTTAGATCGAAACATGCATCTTGACAGCCACATCTACACTTTGTGATGGTTGTGATTTGATGTGTACATCAGAATTTACTTTAGCAAAGTGCTTTGGGAAAACATTATTGCTGTTGCCAAAGAGCCGGGATAGGAGAATGTATGCAAATATTTTCAAGGGACAAACTTGGAGATAGACCAAGCCACTTAGTATCCTACACAGCACTCATTACTTGATGGCTGACAGGCCTGTAACACAACTATAGGCACTCTCAGGCCCTCCAGCAACAAAAGACTTAGCTTTGAAAGCAAGTTATTTCCAAATGTATTCAGTTCTCATTGGAATGGAATAAATACCAATACAGTTGTTTCACCTGTTAAAAATATGCAAGTAGTCCATGGATATGTTCTTACAAAAGATTCATAGAATATCTGTGCATATAATTGACCTTTGAACAACTCGGGGGCCAGTGGTACCAACCCCCTGCGCAGTGGGAAATTGGCGTGTAACTTTTGACTCCTGAAAACTTAACTACTAATAGCTTATTATTGACCAGAAAGAAGCCTTACTGGTAACATGACCAGGCAACTAGCACATATTTTATATATGTATTAAATACTGTATTCTTGTAATAAAATAAGCTAGAGCAAACAAAATGTTAAGAAAACCATAAGACAATACTGCATTGACAAAATACAAGTGGACCACACAGTTCAAACCCAAGTTGTTTGTAGGTCAACTGTATAGAGTAAGCCTCTCCCTTGATCACTCCTTGCCTGAGAGGTAATCACTGCTAATAGGTTAGAGTCTAAATTTGTAGTCTGTTTTTCATATATCGATATAAAGATATATGTACATATTTATATTTTAAAAACAGAATTATGCTATGTATGTATTGTTCTGTGACTTTTGTTCACTTAATATCTTTGAGATTTTTCCATGCCAATTCAGAGATTTATCTTAATTTTTAATAGCTGTGTAGTATTCCATAATATGGCTTATAGACACTTAGTAAATACTCTCTTGACATTTTTTTCATTATTGCAAGAACTGTTGCAGTGAATGGTATACACTTTTGTACGTATATTTTGAGTACATGTGCTAATATTTCATTAGCATATTCAAAATTCAAACAGATAATTCACAAGATATATGGGTTTTACATTTTTGTATATATTGCTACATTGTTCTCCAGCAGGCTTCACTGATTTACTTTCCTGCTGACAGCAGATGAGAATGCCTATTTCTTTGTAACCTCAGCAAAAATGGGTATTATCAGTCTTAACCTTTTAGGTAAATCATATAGGTGATCGCTGTTTTAATTTTCGTTTTCCTAATTACTGATGAGGTTGAATGTCTTTTCATATTTACGGGCCATTTGTATACTTTCTTATTGTGGAATATACAGAAAGTACATGAGACAGACATGTATGTATGTATATACACATATTTTAAAGTCATAAAGTGAACACCAGTGTAACTACCCATGTCAAGAAACAGAATATTTGTAACACCTCAGAAGTTCCCACATATGATCCTCCCCATCACACTTCTCTCCTCTTTAACATAAGCCCTACTCTTCATTTATAGTTTTACATCCATATGTACATCCTTAAATACAATATTTAGTTTTTGAAATTTATATGAATCAAATTATATTGTAGATTTTGAGATTCTTTTGCTAAACATGTTTATAAGATTCATCCATGTAATTGTATATATTGCTTATTCCATTATATGAATATATTATAATTTTTCTATTTTGCTTTGGACATCTGGGTGGTTTCTAATTTGAGGATATTACAAATAGTGGATATTTTGTACATGTACTCTAGAGTATGCAGTTAAAAATTATTTTTAATGTTTGTTCTTGAGAGAGGGGGAGTGAGTGTGAGCAGGGAAGGGGCAGAGAGAGAGAGACGCAGAATCCAAAGCAGGCTCCAGGCTCCGAACTATCAGCACAGACCCCCACGTGGGGCTTGAACTCAAGAACCGTGAGATCATGACCTGAGTTGAAGTTGGACACTTAACCAACTGAGCCACCCAGGCACCCCTAGAGTATGCACTTAAAAAAATAAAGTTATTAATTTCTACACCTACCATGGAGCTTAAACTCAATACCCTGAGATCAGAAGTCACACAGTCCCCCAACTAAGCCAGCCATGCACCCCTAGAGTATGCACTTTTAAAAGAACCACAGAGGCACAGGTTGGTTAGATTCCAGCCAGGTCATGCCAAACTATTTCCCAGAGATTCTTGTACTGATATACATTCCCCCAAGGGTGTACTGGCTTTTTAATTTTTGCCAATCTGCTTGATGTTATCTCATTTTGGTTTTAATTAGGATTTTCCTTATGTCAAATGAGGCTGAACACCTTTGATATATTCATATATATTGCCACATTGTTCTTCAAAAAGACGTATTTACTTTCCTGCTGACAGCATACGAGAATGTCAACATGTTTACTGGCTTGGTGAGTGCAGTATGTGTTAAAGTATTTTGTTAATTTTTTCCCAGTAATTTGCAGGGGATTCTTGTATATACCCTGGATACTAGTCCTTTATGGGTTGTGCTTGGAAAATCTTTCTCCAGTTTGTGGCTTGGTTTTTCAGTGTTTTTGATATATTAACATTTTAGTATGTTCAAATCTATTTTTACCTTATAGTTAGCATGTTTTGTATTTTATTTTAAAATTATTCTTTCTCTAGGTCATGAATATGTTTGCTGTTTTCTTCATAAATGCTTTATAGTTTTGCCCCCCCTCCCCCCTTGAAGTTTTATCCTACTTGGAAATGTCTTCGGTATGTGGTAGGAGGTAATTTTTTTGCTTCTTTATATGGTTAGTCTGTTGTCCCAACACTGTTTATTGAAAAGACCTTTCTTTGCCTACTGCTTTGAAGTGCCTTCTCTGTTGTCCATTGAGCATTGGTGTGTGCAGACATCTACTTCCGGACTGTTTATTTTGTTTTATTGGTCTTTCCCTGTGCTAATATACACTCTCGTCATTACTCTATCTTCAAAAAAAGTTTTGATATATAGTACTCCAAGTCCTTTCACCTTGTTATTCTTCAAGAGCTTATGGCTTTTCTTGGTTCTTTGGTCTTTCATATCTATTTCAGAAACAGATTATGGATTTCTTCCCAAAGACTAAACGAACGAAACATACTGAGATTTTAATTGGAGTTGCAGTGATTCTATAGGCCACGTGGGGAGAGTTTACATTATTATACCAGACCTTCTAATCCCATTTACATGATATCTCTTATTTCTTTTTAATGTCTTAATAAAATTTTATTATCACCAAAGAGGTCTTAGACATTGTGTGTGTATATATTCATTCCTAGGTATGTCATATATTTACATGCTCTTATAAATTATATCTTTTTTAAAAAGTCATTCCTGGTATATAGGAATATAATTGAGTTTTCTCCCCACTTTTTATTTTCAAAAATTACAAACCTGAAAAGTCTGTGGAGAGGTAATATAAAACTCTCTGAATATGTTTCAGCTAGATTCACTTATTTACATTTTTCCATGCTTTATCTTTGCAAATACAGAGTTATTTTTGCTGAACTATTTGAAAGTACGTTGTAGACAACATGGTGCTTCATCCTTAAATATTTTAGCAAACATTTCCTAACAGTGAGGACATTCTGCAACCAAACAACACCATTATTACACATTTTATTTATTTAAAAAATTTTAATGCTTATTTTTGAGAGAGAGACGAGAGGGAGAGGTGGACAGAGCATGAGTGGGGCAGGGCAAAGACAGAAGGAGGGCACAGCATCTAAAACAGGCTCCATGCTCTGAGCTGTCAGTACAGAGCCTGATGTGAGGCTCAAACTCATGAACCATGAGATCATGACCTGAGCAGAAGTTGGATGCTCAACCAACTGAGCCACCCAGAGCCCCTCTTTTAAACATTCACAATAACTTCATAAATTATCTGATATTCAGTCTAAATTCAAACCTTCCCAACTACTCCAGAAATGTCTTTGTTTTTCTGATGCAAAATCTAATCAATATTGATGCATTATGCTTGGTTGTGCATCTTTAGTTTTTAATTCTGGAATAGTCCCATGATTTTCTTATGTTTGTTGGTCCGTACACTGTATGTAAGTCATTTGTCTTACAGAAAGTCCTGCATTGATTATATGATTGTCTCCTTGTGGCATTGTCTAACTTGTCCCAATACTATAAACTAGAAGTCTAATGGTACAGTGATTAATTTTTCTTTGTAGCAGCTTTGCAGCTGAGGTATTTACAGAGCTATGTAACCATCACCACAATCCAATTTGAGTACATTTTCTTCATCTCCCCAAATGTAAAATATATCATTTTATATTCCCACCAATAACATATGAGTGTTAGTTTTTTTCACATTCTCACTAACACTTTATTGTCTTTTATTATAGTTACTCAGTGTGTATGACATGATACACATTGTGATTTTAACATCCATCTCTTCACCGACTAATGATATTGGGCATCTTTTCGTGTGCTTATAGATATTTGTGTTTAGGCCTTTTACCTATTTTTATGTTGGGTTTTGTCCTTTTATTGAGTTGTAAGAGTTCTTTATACATTCTGGATATGAGTCCTATATCAGATTTGCAGTTGTTTTTTTCCCAGTTTATTTTCCTAACAGTGTCTTCGAAATGCAAGAGTTTTTTTTTTTTTTTTTTACTTTTGAGAGAGAGTGAGTGTGAGCAGGGAGGGTCAGAGAGAGAGGGAGACACAATCATCTAAAGCAACCTCCAAGCTCTAGGTTGTCAGTACAGAGCCCGATATGGGGCTCAAACCCATGAACCATGAGATCATGACCTGACCCGAAGTTAGACGCTTAACCAGTTGAGCCACCAGGAACCCCTGAAATGTAAGAGTTTTAAGGTCTAAGTCCAGTTTATTGATTTTTGAATTTTATGGATCATACTTTGGTGTCATCTAAGACTTCTGCCTAAACCAAGGTCATCATGATTTTCTACTGTGTTTTGAGAAATTATATATTTTTTACATTTAGAGCTGTCAACTATTTGTACTTCATTTTTGGTATGTGTATTGTGTATAGAAGGGTCTTAAATTCATCTTCATGTGGCTGGCTATCTTTCTCAGCACTATCTTTTCCCTAATGAATTGTATTGGTGCTTCTATCACAAATGAATTGCCCATATGTGTTTCTTTTAGGACTCTTTATTCTGTTACATTTTTATCTATGACTATATTTACAGAGTACTGCACTTTTTTTTTTTTTTAATTTTTGAGAGAGAGGTGGGGGGGAGTGGGAGAGGGGCAGGGAGAAAGGGAGAGAGAGCAAATTCCAAACAGGTTCCACATTGTCAGCATGGAGCCCAATGCAGGGCTTGAACCTAAGAACTGTGAGATCCTGACCTGAGCTGAAATCAGGAGTTGGACGCTATGGTTAACTGGATAAGCCACCCAGGTACTCCAGTACCACATGCTATAGCTTCAGGTTGGGTTTTTGAGTTTTTTGAGTTTTTTTTTTTTTTTTTTTAATATTTTTATTTATTTCTAGGAGAGAGAGAGACAGCACAAGCAGGGGAGGGTCAGAGAGAGAGGGAGATACAGACTCTGAAACAGGCTCCAGGCTCTGAACAGTCAGTCAGCACGGAGCCCGATGCGGGGCTCAAACCCACGAACTGTGAGATCATGACCTAAGCAAAAGTCGGACGCTTAACCGACTAAGCCACCCAGGCACCCCAAGGGTTTTTGAGTTTTTTAAAAAAGTTTTAAATGTTTCTTTTTGAGAGAGAGACAGAGTGCAACCAGGGAAAGGGCAGAGAGAGAGGAAGACACAGAATCTGAAGCAGGCTCCAGGCTCTGAGTTGTCAACACAGAGCCTGATTCAGGGTTTGAACTGATGAACTATGAGATCATGACCTGAGCTGAAGTCAGACGCTTAATCAACTGAACCATCCAGGTGCCCCTATTAATATTAAGTCTTGAAATAGAAAGTATAAATTCCCCAGCTTTTTTTTTTTTTTTAAGTATATTATTTTGAGAGAGAGAGAGAGAGCAAGAGCAAGGGAGGGGCAGAAAGAAAGAGAATCCCAAGCAGGCTTCACGGTCAGTTCAAAACCCAACAGGGAGCTCCATCCCAAATGGGAAATCATGACCTGAGCCAATACTGAGAGTCAGACGCTTAACCAACTGAGCCACCCAGGTGCCTCTCCAGTTTTGTTCTTTTTCAAAATTATTTTGGATGGATCTTTTGTATTTCCATATAAATGTTAGATTAGCTTGAGAGTCTCCCCAAAAAAGCCAGTTGATATTTTTTCCCCAGTGTTTTATTTATTGAGAAAGAAAGCATATGCAAAGAGAGGCTCAGAGAGAGAGGAGCAGACGGAGGATCCAAAGCTGACTCCATGCTGACAGCAATAAGCCCATGTTGGGCTTGAACTCAAATTGCGAGATGATCACCTGAGCTAAAGTCACATGCTCAACAGACTAAGCCACCCAGGTGTCCCTAGTTGGTATTTTGATATGGATTTTGTTGGATCTGTAAAGCAATTTGGGGTGAATTGCATCTTTACAGTCTTTTCTCATCCATGAACTTGGAATCTCTACCTATTTAGATACTTAAAAATTTCAGCTATGTTGTTTTGCTTTCAGTGCACAAGTCTGGTACTTCTTTGGTTAATTTATTCTTAAGTATTGTTTATGGTGTTTGTATGAATGGAATTGTTTCCTTATTTTCAGATTGTTCACTATTACTATATGGAAATACAACTGATTTTTCTATATTGATCTTGTATCCTATGACCTTACCAAATTCACTTGATCAGTTTTGGTAACTGGATTTTGTTTGCTATATATCTCATTTCTTTTTGTTCTTTTACTGCTTTCTTTTGTATAAACTAGATATATTTACTAGATCTATTAAATAGATATTTATATTTATAGCTAGTGTATCATTTTAATTCCTTTGTTTTTACTATTTTAAAAAATATTTTCTTGAGTTTTAGATTCATAGCAGAATTAAACAGTATTATAGAGATTTTCTGTATATACCCCTTGTATCTCCACACATGCAGAGCCTCCCCCATTATCAACATTTTCCCTGTCACAGTGGTACATTTATTACACTCAGTGAACCTACACTGACATATTAGAATCATGCAAAGTATATTGTTTACATTAGGGTCACTCTTGGTGTTGTATGTTTTATGAGTTTGAACAAATGTATAACAACATTTATATGTCATTGTGGTGTAATACAGAGTATTTTCACTGCCCTAAAGATCCTCTGTGTTCCACTTATTCCTTCATCCCTTGCCCTCAACACCTGACCATCACTGATGTTTTAATTTCCATACTTTTGCCTTTTCCCGAATGTCATGTATTTGGAATCATAGAGTATGTAGCCTTTTTCAGAATGGCTTCATTAACTTGCTAATATATAATAGTAATATATTCCTCCATCTCTTTTTATGGCTTGAGTACTCATTTTAGTGCTAAATATTTCGTTGTCTGGATATACCATGTTTATTCACTTACCTACAGAGGGACATCTTGGTTGCTTCCAAGTTTGGGGAATAATGAATAATAAAGCTTCTGTAAACATCTATGTGCAGGATATAAATTCTCAGCTCCTTTGAGTAAATACCAGGGAGCATGACTACTGGATCATATGGTAAGTGTTTATTTATTCATTTATTTGTTTAATTACTGGATCAAATGGTAAGAGTATATTTATTAAATTATATCCAACTTGCTAACATATAGTATAATAATGATTTCAGGAGTAGACTTTAGTGATTTATCACTTACATACAACACCCTGGTATGAGTATATTGAGTTGTGTAGGAATCCACCAAACTATCTTCCCAAGTGGCTGTACCAATTAGCATTCCCACCAGCAATTGAATGAGAGTTCTTATTGCCCCACATCCTCATCAACACCTCATCTGGTGTTGTCAGTGTTCCAGATTTTGGTCATTCTACTACTAGTGGTATCTCATTTTTGTTTTAATTTGCATTTCCCTGATGATATATGATGTGGAACATCTTTTCATATGCTTACTTGCCATATGTATATTTCTTTGGTGAGGTGTTTATTAAGGTCTTTGCCCACTTTTTAATCAGATTGCCTATTTTAAGAGTTCTTGGTGTATTTTGGGTAACAGCCCTTTGTCAGATGTGGCTTTTGCAAATATTTTTTTCCTAGTCTGTGGCTTGTCTTTTCATTGTCTTGACATTTCCCTCACAGAGCAGAAGCATTTAATTTTAATGAACTCCAGCTTATCAATTATTTCTTTTATGGATCATGCCTTTGGTGTTGTATTAAAGGTCACTACCACATCCAGGGTCTCCTAGGGTGTTTTGGTGTTATCTTCTAGGAGTTTTATAGTTGCATGTTTTACATTTAGCTCTGATTTTGAATTCATTTTTGTGAAGGGTGGAAGCTCTGTGTCTATGTTAAAATTTTTTTTTTAGTATTTATTTTTGAGAGAGACTGCAAGTGAGAGAGGGGCAGAGAGAGGGAGACACAGAATCTGAAGCAGGCTCCAGGTTCTGAGCTATCAGCACAAAGCCTGAAGCAAGGCTTGAACCCATGAACCTTGAGATCATGACCTGAGCTGAAGTCAGACACTTAACTGACTGAGCCACCCAGGTGCCCCAAGATTTTTTTTTTTTTTTTTAATTTATATGTGAATGTTCAGTTGTTTTAGCACCATTTGTTGAAGACTATCTTTGGTCCATTGTATTGCCTTTCCTCCTTTGTCAAAGATGGTTGACTATATTTATGTGGGTTTAAATCTGGCCTCTCTATTGTTCATTGATTTTTTTTTTTTCCCCAATACCATACCATCTTAACTATTGTGGCTGTATACTATGTCTTGAAGTCAGGTGATGTCAGTCCTCTTTGTTCTTCTTCAGTATTGTGTTGGCTCTTTGTCAGCTGCTTCTGTTAACTTTAGGATCTGTTTGATGTTATCTATGAAATAACTTACTGGGATTTCAATTGGGATTTCATTGAAATTGATCAGTCAAGGTAGGAAAAACTGGCAGTTTGACAAGTTGAGTTTTCCTATCATAAACATGGAATATCTATTTAGGTCATCACTTCTATAGTTTTCTTCATGTAGATCTTTCTCTTATGTTACATACAATTATTTCATCTTGGGCATGCTAATGTAAATGGCATTGTGTGTTTAACTTTCAAATTCTACTTGTTCATTGTTGGAATACGGGAAGGAAACTGACTTTCTGTACATTAGTCTTACAATGAAAGATTTCTATAATCACTTACTAGGTCTAGGAGTTTGGTTTTTTTTTTTTTTTGGTTTGTCATTTCCTACAGATTTTCTACATAGGCCATCATGTTCATTTTCAAGCCAATGGTTTTATTACTTCCTTTCCTTGTCTTAGCATGTTAGCTAGTACTTCCAGTATGTTGAAAAGAAGTGGTGAGAGGGGGTATCCTTGCCTTCTTTCTCATAATGGGAAAGCTCTTCCTCTTCTATCCTAGTTGGAAAGCTTCATGTTTTTCACCATTAAGTATAATACTAGTTGTAGGGTTTTTGTAGGTTTTTTTTTTTAATCAAGTTGAATAAGTTCCTTTCTATTTCCAGTTTACAAAGAGTTTTATCAAGAATGAGTGTTCAAGATTTTGTCAAATGCTTTTCTGCATCTGTTGATATGATCTTGTGTTTTTTTCTTTAGCCTATTGTGATGGATTACAGTGATTTTCAAATGTTGACCAGTCTTGCATGCCTGAGATAAATCCCAATTGGTTGTGGTGTGTAATTCTTATTACACATTGTTGGATTCAGTTTTCTAATATTTTATTGAGAATTTTTGCATGTATGAGAGATAGTTTATAGTGTTTTCTTGTACTGTCTTTGGCTTTGGTTTTAGGGTAATGCTGGTCTCATAGAATCAGTTAGGAAATACTCCCTCTTCTATCGTCTGAGACTGTAGAGAACTAGTAGAATTTCTGCCTTAAATGTCTGGTAGGATTCACAAATGAACCCTTCTGGGTCTGGTGCTTTCTGTTTTGTAGAGCTCATTATTGGTTCAAATTCTTTGATATGAACCTATTCATATTATTTCTTCTTTTGGGAGTTTTGGCAAATTGTGTCTTTCAGAGAATTAGTTCATTTCATCTAGGTTATCAAATATGAGGGCATAAAGTTTCTTGTGGTATTCCTTTATTATACGTTTGATGTCCTTGGGATCTGAAGTAATGTTCCTGCTTTCATTTGTTATTAGTAATAATTTCTCTCTTTTTAGCCTGGCTGAGCCTTACCAACCAGGTAAGGCTGGTATTATTATTATTGAGCTTTTTAAAGAACCAGTTTTTTGGTTTCACTGATTTTTCTCTATTGATTATCTGTTTTTAATTCACTGATTTCTTCTCTATTTCTCTTCTACTGCTTGCTTTGGATTTAATTTGCTCTTTTTCCAGTTTCCTAAGGTGGAAACTTAGATGATAATTTTAGATCTTTCTTCCTTTTTAATATATGTATTCAATGCTTGTATTTCCTTCTAAGCTCTGCTTTTGTTAAATCCCACAAGTTTTGATGTTTTCATTTAATTCAAAATATTGTAAAATTTGAGATTTCTTTTTTTGACCCATGTTATTTGAAGTATGTTGTTTAATCTGCATATATTTTGGGGCTTCCAGTTGTTTTTCTGTTGACTTCTAGTTTAGTTACATTGTGATCTGAGGGCAGACATTGTATGATTTCTATTCTTTATAACATTTTTATGTGTGTTTTATGACACAGAATGCAGTCTGTCTTGGTTAATGTTCTGTGTGAGCTTGAGAAATAATGTTTATTGTTTTTGGATAAAGTAGTGTACACATATGGATTATATCCAGTTGATTGGTGGTGCTGTTGAGCTCAACAGCATCTTTACTGATCTATCCATTTCTGAGAGAGCGGTAATGAAGTCTCCAACTATGATAGTGGTTTTATGTTTTTTGCAGTTAAATTAGTTTTTGCCTCAGTTTGATGTTCTGTTAGGTGCATGCACATCAAAGATGGTTGGGGGCTGTTTTGGAAAATTGACCCTTTTTATCATTATGTAATATCCTTCTTGATTCCCAATAACTTGTTTTGTTTTCAAGTCTGCTCTTGTCTCAAATTAGTTACTTGTGCCTTCTTTTGATTAGTGTTGGCATGGTGTAGTTTTCTCCACCCATTTGCTTTTAATCTGTGTCTTTAGATTTAAGTTTATTTTTGAGAGAGAGAAAGAGTAGAGGAAGAGAGGAAAGAGTAGAGGAAGAGAGGGAAAATCCCAATATTCGAGAGAATCACTGAGCTTGAACCCACAAACCATGAGATCATGACCTGAGCTAAAATCAAGTCAGATGCTTAATCGAATAAGCCACCCAGGCACCTCACCAAAGTGTGTTTATTATAGACAACACATATTTGGGTCTTATTTTTGGACCAGTTATGACAGTCTATCTTTTAATTGATGAATTTTGGACCACTGATGCTCAAAGTGATTATTTATAAACTTACATTAATACCCACCATATTTGTTACTGTTTTCTGTTCCTTGGCCTTTTTCTTATTTTTATCTTCCATTCTTCTACCTTTTTTGGCTTTAATTGGACATTTCATATGATTCCATTTTATATCCTTTTTTATAGCATACTTAAAAAAAGGTTTTTTAATGTTTATTTTTTGAGAGAGAGAGAGAGAGACATAGAGCACGTGAGTGAGGGAGGGGCAGAGAGGGAGGGAGACACAGAATCTGAAACAAGCTCCAGACTGAGCTGTCAGCACAGAGCTGGATATGGGGCTTGAACTCACAAACTGGGAGATCACGACCAGAGCTGAAGTTGGACACTTAGCCAACTGAACCCAGGTGCCCTTATAGCACACCTTTTTAAACTTCAGTTGTTCCTTTAGAGTTTTCAATATAAACTTATAACCAATCCAAGTCCACTTTCAAGTAATATTATGCTACTTTGTGCATAGTGGGAATCTTAAAATATCCTGACTCCTCCCTTCTGTCCCTTCGTTGCTGTCCTTCATTTCACTTGTACATTAGCGTGCGTGCACACACACAAAGTGTATATATAGTTGATTATAGTGTTGCTATTTCAAACACATATACCTGTTACATCAAGAATAAGAAAAATGGTTTTAATTTTACCTTCACTATTCCTTTTCTGATGTTCTTTCTCTCTGTGGAACAGAGTGTTTTTGACCGGTATCATTTTTTTCTCTCTAAAGAACTTTAAACATTTTTTGCAAGGTAGGTCTCCTGGCAACAAATTCTCTCAATTTTTGTTTTGAGAAAATCTTTGTCTTCATTTTTGTTTTGAGATTTTTTTTTAACATTTATTTATTTTTGAGAGACAGAGTGTGAGCAGGGGAGGTGCAGAGAGAGAAGGAGACACAGAATTGGAAGCAAGCTCCAGGCTCTGAGCTGTCAGCACAGAGCCCGATGCGGGGCTCAAACTCAGGAACTCCAAGATCATGACCTGAGCCAGAGTCAGCTGCTTAAACAACTGAGTCACCCAGGTGCCCCTGTCTTTGTATTTGAAGGATAATTTCACATGCTACAGAATTATAGGTTGGTGTCTTTTTTTTCCCTTTCAACACTTTTAAATATTTTACTCCTTTTCTTCCTTTCATGGTTTCTGAAAAGTTGGGTGTTATTCTTAAATCTTTGTTCATCTATAAGGTAAGTGTTTATTTCCTCTGGCTGCTTTTAAATTTTTTTATCTTTGGTTTTCTGTAGTTTAAAAGTTTATCCTAGGTGTAGGATTTTTGTTTCTTCTGCTTGATGTTCTCTAAGCTTCTTCTTCAAGACATTTCTTCTGCTTGATGTTCTCTAAGCTTACTGGTTCTGTGGTTTGGTGTCTGACCTTAATTTGGAAAAAATTCTCAGTCATGGTTTCAAATACTTGTTTTGTTCCTTTCTATTTTTTCCTTCTGGTATTACCATTATACACGTTACAACTTCTGCAGTCATCCGCAGTTTTTAGATAATTTTCTTTTTTCAGTTTTATGTTTCTAAGGAGACATTTTTAAGCTCAGAGGTTCTTTCCTTAGCCACATCCAGTTTACTCATAAGCTCATCAAAAGCATTCTTCCTTTGTGTTTTGATCTCTAGCTTTCCTTTTTGGTTCTTTCTTAGAATTTCCATCTCTTTGTTTACGTTGCCCATTTGTTCTTGCATACTGTCTTCATTAGAGCCCTTAACAAATCCTAGTTGTTTTAAATTCCTCATCTCATAATTCCAACATTCCTGCCATATCACATAATTTTGATATTTACTGACTCTTAGTATATCTTTTACACTCTTAGTGTAATTACACTCAGTGTAATTTTTTTTTCTTGATCGGTGGGACAGGATGGCTAGAGTGCATTGGAGTTGGGTATTTCTCTTCCCTCAGGTAGTTAGGCTCCGGTTAAATACTTTCTCCTGAGGGCAGACCTTATTAAGTAAAAGAGAATGCTCTAGCATACTTGAAAAGTAGTTCCTTTTCCCCTCCTCCTGCTGAAAACACAAAGGGATTATTTTCAAGTATCACTGTGAGAAACTGGTTCCTGTGGTAAAACAGAAACCAAAAGCTGTTCCTTCCCCTACTCTACCTCAACATGACTGGGTTCTCCTGGAGTTAACTGATTTTTCCACACATTAAACCTCCAGCAATTTGTCAACTGCTGTTCAGTTTTCCCTACCTTGGCATTGGCTCCCGTGGATGTAGCTTTCTAGTATGTTGTGGTTTTATATATTTGCTTGTCGGTCTAATTTGGGGGGGACAGTGGTTTGCACTTTGACCTTACTTCCCTTCTGGATCTAGGAAGAGATGTTTGTTCAGCTCTTTACTTGCTGTTAGGACAGAATGGCAACTTCTAAACTTCTTTTATGCAGGACTAGAAACTGGAAGTCTAGAATTCTTAGTTCAAAGTAATTTTCTTTGTTTTCATATATATTTATTTGTCAAAGAGAAGCCTGAGGCCAGTAGTGTTTACTTCTATATAACTTGGTTTTTTTTTTTTGGCCTCTGGCAGTTTTTAGGATTGGTCCTGTAGTGTTGGTATTTAAAATTTTTCCTTCTAAAAATTCAACTGGTTCGGGGGCGCCTGGGTGGCTTAGTCGGTTAAGCGTCCGACTTTCGCTTAGGTCATGATCTCACGGTTTGTGGGTTTGAGCCCCGCGTCAGGCTCTGTGCTGACTGCCAGCTCAGAGCCTGGAGCCTGTTTCAGTCTGTGACTCCCTCTCTCTCTGACCCTCTCCTGCTCACACTGTCTCTCTCTCTCTCTCCCTAGAAATAAACATTTAAAAATATATATATAAAAAAAAAATTCAACTGGTTCTATGCTGAATGGGGATGAACCCTTTTATTCCCAAGGGCTTTCAGACCAAAAAAATCTGTTCCACTCTATTGGTCTCTCTACATTTTCTCATTTACATCCTTTCTGTTTGTTTAGGTAGATTTTGGTATTTTTGAAACTACCCCAGTATCTTTTAGATCTTCTTGATACTTTCTCCATCTATACTTCTAGGTTGAGTAATGGGAGATACCTTGTGATCATTCTGCTGACAGCTTGGCTCTTCAGCTGTATGTATCCCTTGACTATTTGGCCTGGGTTTTTTTGTTTGTTTTGTTTTTTAAGTTTAGTGACTCTGATATATATCCTCTTCTATGCCTTTGGGATATTAAATACAGTTCTTCATTCTGTGGACTTTTAAAAAATTTTTTTGTTTGGGCCTTTCATATTCTTGGTTTTTTGAAATATTTTGATGATTCATAGTTGTAATTTAGTAGCTCATTTTGTGTTTGAGATTCCTTTCTGTGGATATTTTTCTGTTAATCAAAGCCCATGATGGAAGGGGTGGGCTGTGCTGCCAGGTGAGTATATGCCAATATTTTGATTCTGGATATAGGCTTCTCTTCTTCTCTTGAGGATAAGCAAGTACCTGGAAGGTGGGGGTGGGGAGGCATTGCCCTATATCTCCAGCTCCAATGGCTTCCCTTACTGTTTTGTGATAGGTTGGGTATAGACACCCTTTCTGCCTACCACTTGGCCCATGGTTGGGGGATTGGATTTACTTAGCTATTGTGTATCAACTCCTTAATGAATCATTCTTCCCAGTATCTATGGGCACCCTTCTGCTCTTTGCATCTGTTGATTCTAGGTTTCAACCCACTCCTTTGTTTGTGTTGCAATTTCCTCATTTTATTTGCCTGTAGCTTAGATCCCAGCTGCTTTTTATCTTTCTGGCATTTCTCAAATTTTCTACTCTTTTGCAAGCTCTTATTTTTCAGTGCTGTAGTAGATTTTATTATTTCTCTTCTGCTTTAGCACCTTATATAGGATTTAGGGTTGAGAGGGATAGTAGATCCTGTCCTGTCTACCAACTCGATCCAATCTTACTACTACCTCTTTAAGAAAACAGAACAAAAACTCTTGTTGTAGCCTTTTATTCCAGTTAACTTCCTTGAAAAGAACTAGTGTTGCAGTGGCTCCTAGGATGGTCCTCTCGTTACAAAATGTGATATACTATTCTCTGTTCACAGAAAGTACTGTTTACAGGGAACTACTAAAATTTCAGCTCTTTGCTTCCTAACACCCACAGTTTTGAGATGCATCTATCAGTACTAAAAAGCAATTTATAGCAGTGACTACTCTTAGGGGGTCATGCAACAGTACTTAGTGATAATTGATTTTATTTGCATTAAGTATTAGAAACAATAGAGCTATCTTAAAAACTCAGGATCATAGTGACATAAAATGTTTTGTCCTCCTTTTAAACAATGAATTAGACATCTATCCATGAACAAAAGCACTGTTTGGGGAGGTGTGGAATGAGCACCATCTGACAAGGGACCTAGGAGGAGTCTTGCCCACCCCTGCATCCAGACAGACCCTGTTATGGGCTGAAGAACCAGCAAAACTGCCTTAAACCCTCTTGCTGCAGTCAGGGAAAAACTTAGAAAGTACTATTCTAGGTGGATATGCCTGCATGAGAAAGAATTTACAAAAATCCAGACTTCCCAAGAGGAGATTCCAGCATGCCATGGGAGCAAAAAACCCCAAAAGACAAAACAAACAGGTTTGGTTCAGTGTGGGTAAGAGGAACTTTCACAAAGCAACAATGGATAGGGCTGAACTATCCAGCAGTGGCAATCCCTTCATGGGGGAAGGGAAAGCAGTGAGTGCCTGGCTCACTGTGAAGGAACCAATGGTGAAGGACCTTTATGACTGGGGCTAGGGTGGTCTGGGAAAGAGCCCAATAAGACTATCAAAGGGCATTAAAAGAATGCAGTTCCTGTTGATAGTGCTCAGGAACTCAGTCCACAAGCCTCTGGGAGTCATCCCACCGGGTCCACAGGCACCCAGTCACCCCAAGGGCTAAACCAACACGTCCCCTGACCCTGCAGCCACCTGCTTGTGCACGTTAGAGTGCAAATGCAACAATAAGTCAAACACCACCAGAGAGAAACTATAAACCTGAGCTATAGTGCTGCCTTCTGAAAAATGAGAGGATTCCAGTGGGCACTGGTGAATGGTAAGGACCAGGAAAGCTATAAAAGCTTAAGAATTCTGCCTAAGAGGGAGAAAAGAATTTATGTAGTCAGGTGTATTTATACAAAGCCAGAGAAAACCCTTACTACAACAGCACTAACAAACATATACTACATCCTAAGGCATCTAGTAAAGATTTAAAGAGATGTCAGCTACTTCAGGTGCAAAAGGAGCAAGCCAAACTACAAGGAACATGGAAAATCAAGGAAACACATCATCACCAAAAGAAAAAAATTATCCAATAACCATGCTCTCAAAGGTATGGAGTTTTGCAATCTACCTGATAACTCAAGAAATGAACTACAAGAAAACTCAGACAAGTCAATGTCATCAAAGGAAAAAATACATGAACAAAATGAAATATTTACCCAAGGGACAGAAACCATAAAGAACCAAAAAGAAATTCTGAAGCTGAAAACTGAATGAATGAAATGAAAACAGAGAGCATCTGCAGAAGAGTAAAAGCAAATGGAAAGATAGAATAAGTGATTTAGAGGACAAAAATCTTGAAATAACACTGAGCAGAAAAAAGAAAAATGAAAAGAAGAAAACCTGTGTAGTCAATATCATTCCATCAAAAGAACAAATATTAGAATAGTTGGGGTTCTAGAAGGAGAATAGGAGGAGAAGGGGGCAGAAAATTTATTTAAAGAAATAATGGTTGTGAACTTCGCAAACTTGGGGAGAGCTATGGATATCCAAGTTCATGAAGCTAACAGGTCACCCTATGATCTCCATGCAAGAAGACTTTCTCTAAGACACATTATAATAAAACTGTTTTAAATTAAAGATAACAGCGGAATCCTAAAAGCAGCCAATGGGGGGATAAAAGCCTGTAGCCTACAGAGGAATCCCTTTTAGGCTATGAGTAGATTTCTCAGTAGAAACTATGGGTCAGGAGAGAGTAGAATCAAAGTGTTGAAAGAAAAAAATTGCCAGCCAGGAATACTCTGTCTGGCAAAGTTATACCTCAGATATGAAGAACTATTTTCATAGACAAAAACTAAGGGAGTTCATTACCAGTAGACTTGCAATAAATGCTGACAGGAGTTCTTCAACCTCAAAAGAGGTTAATCAGCAACATGAGGACACAGGAAGGTATACAACACAGTGGTGTGTTACATACACAGTTTTATGTATATACAATCAGAAAACTCTAATTCTGTAATAAGTTTGTTAACCATTTAACTGTAGTATAAAGGTTAAAGGGGAAGAATACTAAAAATATAGTTACTTTAATTTGTTAATAAACAAGAATAAGGACACCAAAAATATGAAAGAGAAATGCAAAAGGATGAAGTTTTTAGGCTACTGAAGTTCAGTTGCTATCACCTTAAAAATGGACTATTTTATTTTGAAAGAGCAAGAGTACAAGCAGGGGAGGGCAGAAAGAGAGGGAGTCCCAAGCAGGCTCTGTGCTGTTAGTGTGGAGCCCAATGTGGGCCTTGAACCCACAAACTGTGAGATCGTGACTTGAGCCACAATCAAGAGTAAGGTGCTTCACCAAATGTGCCACCAGGCATCCCTAAAATACCCGTTTTATCTATGAGACTTTTTAAATGTTTATTTTTGAGAGAGAGCACAAGCAGGGGAGGGGCACAGAGAGGCGGACAGAGGTTCTGAAGCAAGCTTTAAGCTGGATGTGGGGCTTGAACTCACAAACTACAAGATCTTGACCTGAGCTGAAGTCCAACACTCAACCAGCTGGGCCAACCAGGTGCTCCAATCTATGAGATATTTTATGTAAGCCTTGTGGTAACCACAAATAAAAACCTAGAATAGATTCACAAAAGATTCAGGAAGGGGAAAAAGAACATACTGCTGTGAAAAGTCACCAATTTACAAAGGTAGGCAGAAACAGAGGGAAAAAGAAAAAATGGAAATATAAGACAACTGGAAACCAATTAATAACATGGCATTAAAATAAGTCCTTACATACTGTAAATCTAAATGGGTTGAATTCACTAACAAAAGGCACAGAGTAAAATAGGGATTAAAAAAACCCAACTATATGCTGCCTCCTTGAGACTCACTTCAGTCTGAAGGACACAAGCTCAAAGTTGCAGGATAAAAATAAGCATACAGAATCAGCTACATTTCTTTACACTAACGGTGAAACATATAAAAGAAATAAATCCTGTTTACAATAGTATCAAAAACAATAAAGTACTTAAGAAATAAATTTAACATGGGGCACCTGGGTGGCTTAGTCGGTTAAGCGTCCGACTTTCGCTTAGGTCATGATCTCGCGGTTCGTGGGTTCGAGCCCCGCGTCGGGCTCTGTGCTGACTGCCAGCTCAGAGCCTGGAGCCTGTTTCAGTCTGTGACTCCCTCTCTCTCTGACCCTCCCCTGCTCACGCTGTCTCTCTCTCTCTGTCCTAGAAATTAAAAAAAAAAAAAAAAAAAAAAGAAATTTAACCAAGGAAGTGAAAGATCTGTACAATGAAAACTACAAGACCTTGATGAAAGATAGTGAAAGTTGCAAATAGAAATCCCATGCTCATGGATCAGAAGAATTAATATTGTTTAAATGTCCATACTACCCAAAGCCATCAATAGATTCAACACAATCTCTATCAAAATTCCAATGGCATTTTTCAAGAAATAGGAAAAAACAATCCTAAAATTTGAGACCCCAACTAGCCAAAGCAATCCAGAAAAGAAACCAGAGGAATCTCATTTCTTTATTTCAAACTATACTACAAAACTATAGTTAAAATAGTAGAGTACTGATTAAAAAAAAAAAAAAAAAAAAAGCCAATGAACCAGAACGAAGAGCCCAGACATAAATCCCTACACATGCACTGTTAACTGTTATTTGACAAGGGAGCCTAGAACACTCAATTGGAAAAGAACTTCAACAAATGGTATAGGCAAAAGTGGATAATCACATGTAGAAAAATGAAACTGAACCCTTATACCACTCACAAAAATTAACTCAAAATGGGTTAAAGCCTTAAACATAAGATCTGATACTGTAAAAGCAGAAGAAAACCAATTCATATTGGTCTCCGCAATGATATTTTGGATATGACCCCAAAAGCACAAACAACAGAAGCAAAAATCAAGGAGTAGGACTGCATCAAACGAAAAAGCCTCTGCAAAGCAAACAAATTTTAAAAATGTAAACGCAATTTATGGAATGGGATACAACATCTGCAAATCATTTATCCAATAAGAAGTTAATATCCAAAATAGGGGTGCCTGGTGATTCAGTCAGGTTAGCGTCTGACTTCCCAGCTCAGGTCATGATCTCATGGTCTGAGTTCGAGCCCCATACGGGGCTCTGTGCTGACAGCTCAGATCCTAGAGCCTGCTTCGGATTCTGTGTCTCCCTTTCTCTTTGACCCTCCCCCACTCAGACTCTCTCTCCCTCCCTCAAAATAGAAAAATTAATATCCAAAAATATATAAAGAACTCCTACAACTCAATAACAAAACCCCAAATGATCCAATTAAAAAATAGGCATAGGAACTAAATAGACATTTTTCCAAAGAAGACATACATATGGCTAAGATGTACATGGAAAGGTGTTCGACATCACTAATCATTAGGTAAATACAAATCAAACCATAATGAGATAACACTTCATACCTATTAGAATGGCTATCATTGAGAAGACAAGATAACAAGTGTTGGTGAGGATGTGAAGGTAAACCCTTGTATAACTGTTGGTAGAATGTAAATTGGTATAGCTACTATGGACAAAGTAGGGAGGCTCCTCAAAACAATTAAAAATAGAACTACCATATGACCCACAATTCAACTTCTGGATATATATCCAAAGGAAAGGAAAAAAATGATTTTGAAGAGATACGTGCACTTCTATGTTTACTGCAGCACTGTTACAATAGCCAAGATATGGAAACAACCTAATTATCCTTCAAAAGATGAATGGATGCAGACGTTATAGTAGATGCACACACAGCAATATTATTCGGCCATGAGAAAGAAGGAAATTCTGCCATTTGTAACAACATGGATGGACACTTGAAGGCATTAATACTAAGTGAGGTAAGTCAGACACAAAGACAAATACTGTATGATATTTCTTATACGCAGATTCTAAAAAAGCCAAACTCAAAAGTGTAGATTGGTGGTTATCAAAGGCTGGGGGGTAGAATAATAATACTGCTTAAGAGTATAAACTTGGAGCTGTAATGCACAGTACAGTGATTATAGACAATACCATATTATAAATTTCAAAGTTGCTAAGAGATTAGATCTTAATCGTTCCTACCACAAAAAATTGTGATTATGTGACATGAAAGAGGTATTAGCTAACACTGTATCTCTATATGCTAAATAGTTGTTTATATAAGTATACAAAATATATGGACACCTTAAACATAATTGGACACCTTAAAATTACACAAACATATCTTAATTATGCCTAAATATAAAAAAATCCCAACAAACTACTCAGTTGATTTTAGGAGAAAAGGCCCAACACTGGCCTTAGGTGCCTCATTTTAAAGAGTATTTTAATAATCTATATAGACCTATGCCCTCCTGTAGCTGTGCCCCTGCAGGGCCAATAGGATATCCCCTCCTAGAGCCCATCTCATTCCTTTATAGATCATGTTCAAGGTACCTGGGCCTCAAATTTCCTCCCTGAACAGCTCAGCTTCCAGAGCGTGCATGAGCTTCTTCAACCAGGTCCATCTTCCCTAAAATGCACCTATAAATCTAAAGGGTGGTCAAGAAGTTACCTGTTTTCCAGTGATTCAAAATTTAGGCATGTAGGCTGAAAAATCACAAGAGTTCCTTGGAGGCTCGTCATTCACACAACAGGTGGAAGAGAAGGAGAGGAATGGGCTGTGGGCTGGTTCTCCTCTGGCTGCTACATTTTGACATGGAATTCTGAAAATTCTAAAATCCAAGCTATATGTATATGCTATGAACATAATTTAATAGCTTGTTTTTATGACCGTGAAATCTTCTGACCTACTGCTTCAAGGCCTGCAAATGCTAGCGGAGGGCCTAGAAAGGAGAAAGGTAGTGATTGCTAAATGGGTTTCAGGTACAGTCCTTGCTAACAGAGATGCCATAAGGGATGCCATATGACTGCTCACTGTGAAATCACAGCTACTGCCATCATCCTCAGCCCGTGGAAACTTACTTTGTTGGTTCCTAGAAGCTAGAAAACTAATCTTAATTCCTCTCTCTTAGAGAGTTTTTTATTTTTTTTAGTCTTTTAACCATGTAGCACAGTGGTTAAGAACACAGCTCTAAAATCAGACTGCCTGAGTTTAGTTCATAGATTAGGAATCACTTTATGTCCTAAAGTCCAGTGATATTCTGGACCTGGCTTGTACCAACTGAAGGAGAACCCATTATATGTACATCTTCCCAATTCCATGTTCAGTGATATCACATTGGTACTTTGCTATTTATTGGCCATGGTGGGGGCATTTATACCATTGGAAACTGGCTATAAATGAGGCCCACAGGAATTGGTTCAAAATAGTTTGGTTCTGAATATTAGTAATCATAATAGTTCCCACATTATAGGGAAGCTAGGATAAATAAGAATATGTGTGTTATCCATACGCAAAAATAAACTCAAAATGGATAAAGGATCTGAATGTGAGACAGGAAACTATCAAAACCCTAGAGGAGAGGGGCGCCTGGGTGGCTTAGTCGGTTAAGCGTCCAACTTTCACTCAGGTCATGATCTCGCGGTTTGTGGGTTTGAGTCCCGCGTCGGGCTCTGTGCTGACTGCCAGCTCAGATCCTGGAGCCTGTTTCAGTCTGTGACTCCCTCTCTCTCTGACCCTCCCCTGCTCACGCTGTCTCTCTCTCTCCTAGAAATAAATAAAAACATTAAAAAAAAAAAAACAAACCCTAGAGGAGAAAGCAGGAAACAACCTCCTTGACCTCAACTGCAGCAATTTCTTACTTGACACATCCCGAAAGGCAAGGGAATCAAAAGCAAAAATGAACTACTGGGACCTCATCAAGATTAAAAGCTTCTGCATGGCAAAGGAAACAATCCATAAAACGAATAGGCAACTGACAGAATGGGAAAGGATAGTTGCAAATGACATATCAGATAAAGGGCTAGTATCCAAAATCTCTAAGGAACTCAGCAAACTCCACACCCAAAAAACAAACAATCCAGTGAAGAAACGGGCACAAGATATGAACAGACACTTCTCCAAAGAGGACATCCAGTTGGCCAACAAACACATGAAACACTGCTCAGCGTCCCTCCTCATCAGGGAAATACAAATCAAAACCACACTGAGATACCACCTCACACCAGTCAGAGTGGCTAAAATGAGCAAATCAGAGGACTCTAGATGCTGGCGAGGATGTGGAGAAATGGGCACCCTCCTCCCCTGTTGGTGGGAATGTAAACTGGTACAGCCCCTCTGGAAAACGGTGTGGAGGTTCCTCAAAAAATTAACAGTAAAACTCCCCTATGACCCAGCAATAGCACTGCTAGGAATGTACCCAAGGGATACAGAAATGCTGATGCATAGGGGCACATGGATCCCAATGTTCACTGCAGCACTCTCCACAATAGCCAGAACATGGAAAGAGCCTAAGTGTCCATCAACTAACGAATGGATCAAGAAGATGTGGTTTAACCATGAGAGACTCTTGAATGCTGACAGAAACTGAGGACTGATAATGTGGGGGGGGAGGGAGGAGATGGGCATGGAGGAGGGCACTTGTGGGGATGAGCACTGGGTGTTACGTGGAAACTAATTTGACAATAAACTATTTGTAAAAAAAAAAAAAAAAGAAGAAGAAGAAGATGTGGTTTATCTATATGATGGAATACTACACGGCAATGAGAAAGAATGAAATCTGGCCATGTGTAGCGACATGGATGGGAACTTGAGGGTGTTATGCTGAGCGAAATAAGTCAGGCAGAGAAGGACAGATACCATATGTTTGCACGTATAGGAGGATTAGGAGGAACTGAATGGAGGACCATGGGGGAGAAGAAGGGGAAAAATAGTGGGGGAGAAGGAGGGAGGCAAACCATGAGAGACTCTTGAATGCCGAGAACAAACTGAGCGCCGACGGGGGTGGGGGGAGGGTAAGGGGGGTGATGGGCATGAAGGACGGCACTTGTGGGATGAGCACTGGGTGTTATATGGAAACCAACTTGACAATAAACTATTAAAAAATAAATTAAAAAAAAGAACATGTGTGTTATAATCATTTAGCAAATGCTCAGTAAATGCTACCAGTTATTAATACTACATGGTCAGAATGTACAAAGGCCAGTTCTTTGTAAAGCAAAGGAAACTTTGGAAACAAGAAGTATACACTTCCATTAAGTATGAAGAGTTAGTGGAAGATCTTTTGAGTGTTATCTTCCCAATTCTATTTCTTTGAAACTTACTTCATTCTGGTTTTGTGGTCTCTCTTAGTAGAGGAAGCAGGGGGATGAGGGGAGAAAGATTAGAAGGGAATCCTAACTGGTCAATCCTGAAAGCCCTGTGTGGTAAAGCAGAGACCTCTGAATTCATACAAGCTTAAAAAGCTTGTTTTTAAGCTCTAACAGCCAAAATATAAAGCCTATAAACTTGTAAGAGTTATTGAACCTGTTAAAGGTTATTTACTCATCACCTCCCATAACAGCAATGCCTCACATTTGTATCTTTTCATTTTCACACCGATTCTGGTTTGATTCTGTAACAGCCTTGTGAAGCAGTAGGTGAGAAAATAAGCTTAGAGAGGTGAAACCTCTATGTTTGAGCGAAACCGCTCAATGTTGCAGTTAACTGAGTTTCAACACAAGTTGACTGAAGTCCACGACTCCTTATACTAGAAATAGAAATGTCAGAGCCACCGTGTTTTGAAGGAGTTTACCAACCAAACATTAGAATTTAGTGGTTAATTGTTTCTCTCACTGAATATAATTCAAACTTAAGGCACAACATCCTGACACTATTATAGCCTTTTTGGGGGCTTCTCATCTATGTGGATTATTCCAGTTTTTCTCTTGTTACACTGTTAGTACTGCAGCATTCACTTTAAAAGATTTACTGAATGAAGGTCTAGAGAGATGAGGAACAAAACCCACGGGCAGCCTTCTATGAATCACACTGTTCTCCTTATCTAAATTTTTTAAAAATATTTATTTTGTGAGAGAAAGAGAGTACACAAGACCGGGAGGAGCAGAGAGAGAGAGGGAGAAAGAGAATCCCAAGGAGGCTCCACCCTGTCAGCACAGAACCCGATGGAGGCCTCAATCTCCCGAACTATGAGAGCACGACCTGAGCTGAAATCAAGAGTCAGACTTAGTTTAACCAACTGAGCCACCCAGGCTCCCTTCCTTGTCTGAGTTTCAACACAAAATACAAAAGTCCTTTATCTCAATTGATACCACCTCTATTCAAGTGACTCCTGAGTTTTAGGAGAGCCAGTGGAAGTAGACAGGTCCTCCACAACCATCTAATGACCCTCTATGTACTGACAAATTCCTGACTGTAGCAAACATTATTGGGAATGAGGCCCATTAGGAAGGACCTAGTCATTTTACCAAGTTTCTTGCTCAGTTGGTATTCATTAACATGTCAGGTTTTGACTTATTTCAAAATCACATTTTGGATACCACGAGACAGCAGAGATCTGCCAATCCACATGTGAGTTAGATAAAAGCTATTCCTGCAAGACTCATCTTAGGGCTTCCTCTAAGCCTGACAGCCATACACACATCATCAAGGACTGAAGCTCTTCCTTCTAGTAATCATCTTCCTACAGCAAGCACAAGTTATTTTCAAAGGGAATGACCGCAGGGAAGAAGGAATGGTACTGTGTAAGGTTTAAAAGTTGAAGAACTGTTGTTCTCCAGATTTTTGTGTAAGTGACTGATTCCAGTTCTGCTACCATGCAGCTGGGTAGTCATGAACCGAGTTTGTTTTCTTAATGATTTGCAAAAGAGATTCCACCTCCTTTCAGTCTCCGGATATCACAACCCATGTTATAAGTAACAAACATAAGTGCAACAGCTGAGTGTAGGCTGGAAATTCAGAGTGGGTCACTTTTTTCCTACTTTCATAATTTATAAACCACAGAATAAAAATAAAACATTCCTAGGAAAAGTATCACTGATTAAGGGCAATTTATATCCCTCAGTTCACTGCCATTCCTAAACATCTGAGAGTTAAATTATGATGTCTTAGAATAAATTTTTTTTTTCTTGGACAGCAAGCCACTTAATCCTTAGAAGATGCATTCTTATTACGTTGCACAGATGGCTACACAAATGGTCTCTCTCCATTTTCATATTCTTAAAAAAAATTTAAAAAAAGTTCCTTATTTGTGTGGGAGTTTATAATTTACCAGTTTTCACATACATAGTATCTTGTGTGATCTTCACATAAAGTGAACATTTTCCTCACTTAACATGTAAGAACACTGACCCCTGTCCCAGGTTACATTACTGGTGATATCAGGAATAAAATTTGGGCCTTTTGAGCCCAGTGTTCTTTTTCTCATAGGCCAGCCACACTTAAGCATGAGAGATTTTGTTCCAAATCATTTCTGTTAGTTTGTTCAGAAAAAAAAATTTTTTTTAATCTAGTACAAAATTTCACAAAGGATAAAATTCCTCGCCATCAAAGCCTTACTGGTGGTGTGTCTGATGTCTGGAGTCAGCAGAGGCAGGTGTCTGCATGTTCAGCACCATGCGGGTGTGTTCTACACCCTGCAACAATCACTGCCCCACAGCTTTCGGACCAAATCAAGTACATTAAAAGACAAGCATGATAATACATTACCAGACACCTGAATAAATGACCTCACAAAGTGAAACAGACCTTTCTGAAAGCTTACCTGAATGCAAGCTGTTCCTTCCTCTGAATGGGAACTGGTAATGGAATATTAAGAAGCCAAAACTGAGATTCCTGCTATGAAACTAACAACACAAAATACTGTAATTTTAGAAAAGTTTGTAAAAGATAGCTGATTGGCTATGTTGAAACTATCAGTGGTTAGAAACTATATACTGAAAACTTAAATACCTGAAATCCATTTGAACTTTAAGAAGTTGTGAACATGGCAGGCAGAAAGGGAATCTGTACACCTAAAATCCAACAAAAGTTCCAAGAGTGCCAGCCGATTGAGAAAAGCATTGCAGTGTGATGACTATTTAGTCTTCTGGTTGGCATTCTGAGTTAGGATTGTAGCATCTTTTTCTAAAATAGGTTATATGTGAAAAGGATTTTAAAATTTTAACATATTAAGTTAACTTTTGGGGGCAGTAAGATTAAAGAGACTGATTAATGTTCTTAATTGTAATCTTTCAATTCAAAAGAAATATTGACATGGGTGTTCTTTTATTTTTGTCTTTGGGGCAACTTTCCAATTCTTTGGTAGCACCAGAAGCCCCCAGAATCTGTAAACCAGATCTTTAATAATTTACCAGCACTAGAAGAGTCCTGGGTATTTTTCCCAAACCTAAGGACTTTCTTTAGTTGCTTAGCAATCGGCAAGATGATAGCAGGAAAGCAAGAATTCCTTGTTTCTGTGTAGCTTGGGAAAAAAAATCTGAATGGAAATCTCATCACTAAATCGTCAAATGAGGCAAAGCCAATAGCTTTTTATCCTGGACTTATGCCCAAGATTTAGACATGACACTGCCACCTTGGATGCTATATCATGTTTGAAACAACTCAGTTCCTATAACAATTGAGCAGCTGGAGCTGTAACTAGAGATCCATCCTTTCTGACATATACCTAATTGTAGAGCTTTTCCTATTTAGAAAATATCACAACACCAATGCTGAAATACCAGGATTGTGGAAAAGATTTAAAAATGCATTGTTCAGGGGAGCTGGATGGCTCAGTCAGTTGAGTGTCCGACTTTGGCTCAGTGAATGATCTCACGGTTCATGAGTTTGAGCCCCACATCAGGCTCACTGCTGCTGTCAGCACAGAGCCTGCTTTAGATCCTCTGTCCCTCTCTCTGCCTCTCCCTCACTCATTCTCACTCTCAAAAATAAATATTAAAAAAAAGCATTTCTGTTAAGTTCCTCCTAATCCTCCTATACGTGCACACATATGATATTTGTCCTTCTCTCAGCATAACTCACAGAGGACCAAGGGGGAGAAGAAGGGCGGAAATGGTGGGGGAAAGGGGGAGAGGCAAACCATGAGAGACTCTTGAATGCTGACAAAAACTGAGGACTGGTGGATGTGGGGGGAGGAGGGGTGGGCATGGAGGAGGACACTTGTGGGGATGAGCACTGGGTGTTATGTGGAAACTAATTTGACAATAAACTATTTGTAAAAAAAAAAAAAAAAGCATTTCTAAAATTGTGCTCCACTTTTCTACTCAGTTTGATCTGTCGGAAGATTCTATCTACATCAATATTGACAGTCTTAGTACTTCCTTTTTTCCTATCATATAATCAACCTTAAAAGGCAGTTCTTCCCATTAAATTCCTAAAAATGTAGACTGAAGTGAAATGAGCAAAAGTCTACATTACATTTTTGGGGGTAGAGGGAGAGAGGTTTTTCCTCAAAAGCACAATCTTTCATGCTAAGCATTTTACTTACCAATTTTATTCTTTCGCAATTGAACACATCAACTTGAGTCCAGTGAGCATCTGAATTTCCACATTTAGTGATTTCCAACCTTAGTTTTACCTTATGGTAAAAAAAAAAAAAAATTATTACAGTGTTTATATGAATTTTTCTATACAAAACAGTGTTACCCTGCTGAAATTGAACTTCTGACTCAGACATTGCTACCATGAGCTAGCCTGAGATGGTGGCCTACTAACATAAAAAAACTTACCTTTGACATGCTATAGGCAATTGTAGGGTGTTAATTTGTGAAAAGTGAATATATTAAAATGGAGAACTGCCTGAAATAATTACAATTAGCAATTTCAGAGCTAGAAGGAAATTTAAAAATCGTCTAATCCAAACTTTATTCCTATATAAAAAGAATGAGGTACAAACAAATGGAAAGACTTGGCTAAAATCACACTTCTCATGAGTGCCAGAGCTAGAACTAGAATTACGTCTAGTATTCCTAGTTATTTCTCATACTATATGATATTCATAGTTCAGAAACTTTATTACTCTATTTGGAAATTTATCTTCCAACAGATTTTTGTTAGAATTTTAAAACCACAACAAAAATGTATCTACTTTTCCTTCCTAGTTCATGTTCTGATGAATAAACAACAGTTAAACTTTAGAAAGAGGTCAGGATTAAGCAAATGGACAATTTAAAGTGGATAAAATAAAGATATGATCATAACGCTTTCCTCTAATCCTGAAATAGGTTGATTTCAACACTAATTCTTTGATATTTGTCATTTCTCTTTCAGACTTGTTTACACAAGGTTGTGTGGTAACAAATCTCAAGATGTGGAGTTGATACAATGACAAAGTCATCTGAACACTTTTCCTTCACGGCTACTACTGCAACCATGAAATCAATTTCTCTCAAAGGAGGGTTTAGACTCAGCTCACATACATAGCAATCTCAATCAGTGAAAATAAGAGGCAGCCTTCTGTTTATTCTTTTTTTCTAACATTTATTCATTTTTTGAGAGACAGAGACAGAGCGTGAGTGGGGAAGAGGCAGAGAGAGAGACACACAGAATCTGAAGCAGGCTCCAGGCTCTGAACTGACAGCAGAGAGCCAGATGTGGGGCTCAAACTCACAGACCGTGAGATCATGACCTGAACCAAAGTCAGATGTTTAACCGACTGAGGCACTCCGGTGCCTGTTTATTCTTTAGACTAAATAGATCTCAAATGGAAAAGTAGGGAGTAATGCAAAAGTTAACCTAGGAGAAATGTTTTCACTGGTTATTTAATAATCAGTCTATAATTCATTAAGAGATCTACAGTATAATGTATAGTATACTTAAGACATAAAACTGTATGAGATTTGCGGTGGCTGCTTACAAGAGCTTAAAGAAAGGGGGGAAAAAGACACTTTATAAAAGAGATGGAAAAATTAACTGCAAGGCTAAATCAAAACAAAAATCTGAAAAGTTAAAGTATATTTGTTTTTATTTATAGACAGCGATCATATGAATTATAAAGAAGACAAAGGACATCAGAATGGAATTTGGGTAGATGTATGCATGCTTTGGCTAAGAATAAACAATGTTCTTACATATTATGGTTAGTGAGAACATTATCAGTAGAACAAGAAATTTTGATTAGTTAAAAATATGTAGAACTTATTTAATCTGTACTTTAGAAATAACTTGCATATAGTGTTATAAGTTGAAAAGAATTCAAAAGAATAACTAATACCAAATATGCACCCATGTATAAGAATTCAGAAAAGGCTACAATCTGTAAAGTCAATTGGCTGTATTAAAAATGACACAAGTCCAAAACAAGATGCATGTTATATAAAAGGGACATTTTTGTAAGATTTGCTTGCTGCATTAAATCCAGGGTTTAATCCACGAAATTTCCTTTAATTAACATTTAGACAGAAACATGCAAATAGCTTAGGTTCTACTTAGAGTCTTCCCCAAATCCACTAAGGCTACAATATCCTGTCAGGAGCTAAGCAGGTATTCGGGTAGCTGCTTCCTCCTCTGCATCAGCTCGGTTTGCATTAATTTCTGCAAGTGTTCGGCCGAACCGTGCCCATTCATCATTTCGGGGGACAGCAATCTGCTGTTAAAAGAAAAACAATGTTTTTTCAATGTATGCTGAAATAAAAGATCATCTTACCCAGTATTTCAGTTTGTTTTCAAATAATTTCTCCATTAAAAAGTAATAATTGACCAAAATGGTCTTTCCATAATTACAGGGACTATAACAATGCTTTACAATACATTTCAAAACAAATGATGATGTGTGTTGTGACAGCCTCAGAAATGATTTTGCTGTTATCACCATCGGTGCAAGAGAAAATAACAAGGATGCTCTGTAAATATAACTTCCAGGCACTATCTCATGGATTTTTCTGGTGGGGAGGAATCCCTTAACAATTTTTACTTCTTGCACTATTCCTGATAGGAAATAGTTTTTGAAGCATGCTTCAAAGGAGTTCCTTATAAGTATATATATTTTTTAGAGCTTAAGATAATCTTTTTTGATACTATAATCCCTTCATCAGAAGGCACGTTATCTCTTAACACTCTAGTGATGTATAAACAGCAAAAGGGGAAAAAAGGTTCATGATGCTTTTGCTTCCCTGAAGCATCCAATGACCAAAACTTTTTGATAATTGTCATCATAATATTAGAGGAATCCAGACACTGCCATATTAGGACACAAACCACTCAGTGTGGCAAATGAATGTGCCTATTTCTTTATCAACCATATTAGATTGGATAGTGATATCCAATATGGTAGCTACCAGACACATGTGACAATTAACATTTAAATTACTTACAATGAAGTAAAATTTAAAATTCAGTTCTTTAGTTATACTAGCCACATTTTAAGTGTTCAATAGCTGTATGTGGCTAGTGACTACTATATTAGTGCTGAAACAGAGCAATTCCATCTGTGTAAGCAGTTCAATTGGCTATTCTAAATGATTCAATCTACCTCTCTCCAGATCCAATTGCTAGAGACTGTAGGGTGTCCAGAGGGGATGAGGAATCATAAAGGCACTGCAAAAACAAGAGTGACTGAGGCACTAGTCAGGGCTAACAAGAAGGAAATCACTCCTGGACACTGTGTATAGCCAACCCACGTACTACAGATGGGTGAGATGCAACTCATCCTATTGAATTCAATGATAATGGCTTTGCAACAAGGTTCACGAGTCAAGATTCGCATTTCCCACTGTCATCAAATAACTCTCAAAAGATACTACTTTTTAAAAATATTTATCTTGATAGTTTCCTGTCTCACGTTCTGCTGAGCGAAATAAGTCAGGCAGAGAAGGACAAATATCATATGTTTGCACGTATAGGAGGATTAGGAGGAACTTGACGGAGGAACAAGGGGGAGAAGAAGGGGGAAATGGTGGGGAAAAGGGAGAGAGGCAAACCATGAGAGACTCTTGAATGCTGACAAAAACTGAGGACTGCTGGATGTGGGGGGGAGGGGGGGATGGGCATGGAGGAGGACACTTGTGGGGATGAACACTGAGTGTTATGTGGAAACTAATTTGACAATAAACTATTTGTAAAAAAAAAATTTTATATTGAGAGAAAGTGTACACATGCACAAGTAGGGGCTCTGTGCTGTTAGCGTAGAGCCTGATGCAGGACTCGTTCTCACAATTGTGAGATCATGACCTGAACCAAAATCAAGAGCTGGACACTTAATCAACAGAGCCACCCAGGGGCACCTTAAGGATATTACTTTTGAGTTCCACTACCTGGCCAAACAAATCTACAAATACAGAAATTTAAGAATTTAATTCTGTAAGCCCCAATGTCTATCAGCTCAACTTTAACTCCAAATTTCATTTTCTTCCTGAAGACTTTCTAATTTCTAGTGATTTATGCCTCAAGAAACAAGGTACTGTTGCATGGGGACACAGAACATCCAGTTTAGAAAGAAAATTAATCCCAAGAATTGCTTCTGTGGTGGAAAATGTTTCATGTTTACAACCATATAGTTTATACAATTCATGAACCTCGAGGACTAGTTTTAACCACAAAGATACCATAACTACAATGCCCTGAAAGCTAAACAGATGTATCAAAATTATAGGCAGTGAGCCCCATACCTCTCCCACGTCATATATGACGATCTGTCCTTCAGAATCACCCACAGCAATCTCTCTTCCAGAATGAGTCCATCTTACACGATTAAGAGCAGGATTACCTTCCACAGAAATGCTGGCAGTTGGCACCTAAAGTCATTTAAAATATACTGCAGTGTTAAAAGTTTCATCAAGATTTCTATAAACATGTAAAGTAGTAACTCTTCTTTCTTCAATCTGGCTACATTTTTTAAAACAAAGATGAAAACAGGTAAAGAATTTTCCCAACTTTCTTCCTATGCAGTATTACATTATGAATGACATTATAGTCAATTCTTGAAAATGGTTTGGGAAAATAACAAGTTCTTATATAAGAAATTCTCACATGACTGGATACATTATTTTGAAAGATCTGTTTATCAAAGGATTCTTTGTTGTTATTTTAACTTTTTTAAGAAATCAGGCTGTTTGAAAACAGATGGCCAAAACCCCATTTTAAAGAAATTTCAAAAGCCCTCATAAATAGATTATGGTTCAATTTTAGAGGACAGAAATTACTTGTGTAGCTTGCAACTCTGTCAGCTAAAACCCATGATTTGATCCACAGTTCCTAGAAACAGTTCACAGTGAAGGTACAGTACTGGTCTTTCCAAACCTCTTGTTCCCATGAACTGTCTAGAGCAGTTAGGAAGACAGCACCAACACAATGATACCAGCCTCTGGGAATCTGACTGTACCTCTCCTATGCTGAGGAAAAAGAGATTTATTTGCCACACACAGAGCAAACATTTAATGTCTGGCTCAGACTGGAAACACAATATAATTTCTGAACTCTGATTAAAAATAATCCTTTTAGACGAATGGATCAAGAAGATGTGGTTCATCTATACAATGGAATACTACATGGCAATGAGAAACAATGAAATCTGGCCATGTGTAGCAACATGGATGGACCTTGAGGGTGCTATGCTGAGCGAAATAAGTTAGGCAGAGAAGGACAAATATCATATGTTTGCACGTATAGGAGGATTAGGAGGAACTTAACTGAGGAACAAGGGGGAGAAGAAGGGGGGAAATGGTGGGGGAAAGGGAGAGAGGCAAACCATGAGAGACTCTTGAATGCTGACAAAAACTGAGGACTGATGGATGTGGGGGAAGGAGGGATGGGCATGGAGGAGGGCACTTGTGGGGATGAGCACTGTTATGTGGAAACTAATTTGACAATAAACTATTTGTAAAAATAATAATAATAATCCTTTTAATTGACACTAGGCATCCCTAGATGATTAATTTAACACCTAGAATGCCAAAACTGTTACAGAGAAAAACTGTAATTTAGATATATTCTTTGAGGCAATGTTTATAGGAAAGATCCAAATTTAAGTGTTACCACAAATCTCAAACACCAAACCCAAACTAAAAAAATATATAATTACCTAAAATTCCATTCTAGGTAACTATAAAGGTAATAGTAAGCCCAACCATCTAGTCAGGGCTTAACACCTTTTCCTAGGAGTATCTGAATGTTCCTCCTCAAACTACTAGACCAGTAGTTAGCATAGTTAAGTACTCCTACATTTCTTTTTTTTTTTTTTACAAATAGTTTATTGTCAAATTAGTTTCCACATAACACTCAGTGCTCATCCCCATAAGTGTCCTCCTCTATGCCCATCCCCCCTTCCCCCCCCATCCATCAGTCCTCAGTTTTTGTCAGCATTCAAGAGTCTCTCATGGTTTGCCTCTCTCCCTTTCCCAAACCATTTCCGCCCTTCTTTTCCCCCTTGTTCCTCAGTTAAGTTCCTCCTAATCCTCCTATACATGCAAACATATGATATTTGTCCTTCTCTGCCTGACTTATTTCCCTCAGCATAACACCCTCAAGGTCCATCCATGTTGCTACACATGGCCAGATTTCATTGTTTCTCATTGCCATGTAGTATTCCATGGTATAGATAAACCACATCTTCTTGATCCATTCATCCATTGATGGACACTTAGGCTCTTTCCATGTTTTCGCTATTGTGGAGAGTGCTGCTATGAACATTGGGGTCCATGTGCTCCTATGCATCAGCATTTCTGTATCCCTTGGGTAAATTCTAGCAGTGCTATTGCTGGGTCCTAGGGGAGTTCTATTGTTAGTTTCCTGAGGAACCTCCACACTGTTTTCCAGAGGGGCTGTACCAGTTTCCATTCCCACCAACAGTGTAGGAGGGTGCCCGTTTCTCCACATCCTCGCCAGCATCTAGGGTTCTCTGATTTGCTCATTTTAGCCACTCTGACTGGCGTGAGGTGGTATCTCAGTGTGGTTTTGAGTACTCCTACATTTCTAATACGTAACTTTATTGCCCTGTATTACCAACTATTTTACTTCAAGGGATTTGGACAGCTGCCACTAGACATATGAAGAAATGTGGCAGTGGGGGAAGGCACCAGAGACTTCCCCTCAATAACTGCTTCTGATAGACCTGCTAAAATATTATTTCTTACCACCACAAAGCAATATAGAACTGAAGGAACATCTCTAAGTTGGTAAAAATACACAGAGCTAATATAAACAATAGCTACAGTTAAGTTTCACTGAGAGTAAGTGATTTTAGCATAGTAATTAGGCAATTGGGCAGTTTCTATATTTTACAGTAACACTCTGTTTTCAATCCTTTATGGAACAAGTAATCAAAATACATTATTCTTTCATCCAAATAAGTCAGGCTAAGACTAATGTTTACAGATGATATACAATTCTGTCAAGCTAAGAGAGAATTTAAAAATTCAGAATTAAGGTTAACATATTTTGACAGTCTGAAACTATCTGCTTTGTAGCCTATGAATGAAAAATATCCCAGTTGCCTTATGAATGAGACTTTGCCAGGACATTACAGACATGATAGTGCTTTTCAGAAGTAAAAGGAAATGCCCCAGTGCTCTTGGCAACACTATTTCTCCCTCCAATTCTGCACAGCATGCTGTTTATTATTTAGGGTACAAAGCTTATTTGGTTGCTTTGTGATGAAGCTACAATCACAGAGCCCTTTTACATTCCTTGGGATAAAAGGAATTTCACAAATTATTCAATAAATCTCCAATTTTCTATTTTTCAGTGCAATTTTTGTTATTATCCTGCTCACCTCTGTGTCATTATTGAGATTCCACAGATCCAGCCTCCCCATGCCATCCACACAAGCGAACAGGGCTGGGTGGGTGGGTGACCACATAACATCATAAACATAGTCTGAATTATCTTCAAATGAATACAAAGGCTTGTTATTCTGAAAGGGAAAAGTTGATTCTTAGCATAGTCAAAATACAACATACATTCAATAGGTATGAGTAACATTTTATGATATTTAACTCAGCCTAGAAGTTCCTCTTATTTGTTTCACTACAGTATTACCTGGAGTTATGAATTAAGAATCAACTACTGGATTATAGTTTCTTTTTAAATTGTTTAAAAAGGGGAACAGAATGCACTTCAAAAACATTTGTCCATGAGAGGATTCTGGAAAGAGGACAGTAATGGCTGTATACTTTCTGAATTTCCTCTAAATTTCCTCATAAACCAGACATAGCAATTAGGATAGCAAAACCAAAGATTCACAGGCAATATGTACAACAAAATCAGGAGACAAAGCTCCAGATGTGAGTGAAACAAACCTCTGCCAACTATAAGATCTACATGGTACCAGCATCCTTGCAGGAAGAACTGTGGAAACGCATGGGGCTTTTGATGGCCACAGAGCAGAAGAGAGGAGACTCGCAGCTGACAGTGGATAGTGCTGGGGAGCATGCAGACTCTGAGACAGCAGCAGAAACGAGGAGGGAGTTTAACACAATTGTATTTATAAATAAGTGCATGCAGACTCCAATGTGATGTAAGGTCTAATGGTGTAGTCTGAGTTCTATAAACTCTCAAAATTAACAAACCAAAGTTCCCTTTCAAGACAAAGTCTCACCAAAGAGAAGGTGCTGGGAGAAGAATCAAAGTTGTGGCATATAGCACAGTAGGACAAAGGGAAGACAAGGCTCGGATAAAAGTGGTGGAGGAAAACAGAAAAGGCACATCTCAGAAAGTACAAGATAGACATATGTAAATATCCACTTTGCTAAATAGGACATCGGAAGAGCATGAACTCTTGATCTTGGGGTCGTGAGTTCAAACCCCAAACTGGATGTAAAGACTTCTTAAATAAATGAAACCTAAACATAAAAGAGAGTTTTATCCTAGATATGAAACTAGAAAAACTAACCTTACTCATTATCTCCCTCCTTAAAGTAGAAAAAAAGTCATTTCACTAGTAGACAATAAGCAACAAAAAAGAATCTTAGTTGGGGTGTCTGGGTGCCTTGGTCAGTGAAGCACCTGACTCTTCTGATTTTGGCTCAGGTCATGACCTCACAGTTCATGGTTTAAGCTCCACATCAGGCTCTTAGAGATTCTCATCACTAAGAGAATCAGAGCCTGCTTAGGATTCTCTTCCCCACCCCTGCCTCTCTCTCTCATGCTTGTTCTCTCTATATATATAAATAAACAAATAAATACAACAGCAGGATCTTAATCAAATCCCAAAGTTATTGCAGCAGATCTTCAATAATGGTGTCATGACAATTAAATGGGAAAAGAACGTTTTTGGGGGGGTACAAGATGAATATGCACATGCACGAGCATGAAACTGGACCCCTCCTTCCTTGTACCATACACAGAAAGTAATTCAAAATATACTAGTAGCCACAGAAATCAGACAATAAAAAGAAATGACAGGCATCTAAATCAGTAAGGAAGAAATAAAACTTTCATTATTTGCAGAAGACACGATACTATACATAGAAAATAGGAAAAATGCCATCAAAAAACTTAAGAACTGATAAACAGATCCAGTAAAGTCAGAGGATACAAAATCAATATACAGAAATCTGTTGTATTTCTATACACCAATAATGAAGCAGCACAAAGAGAAATTAAGAAAACAATCCCATTTACAATTACACCAAAAATAATTAAGATACCTAGGAATAAACTTAACCAAAGATGTGAAAGACCCATACCCTGAAAACTACAGAACACTGATGAAAGAAATGAAGATGACACAAAGAAATGGAAAGACATTCCATGCTCATGGATTGGAAGAATATTGTTAAAATGCTTCTACTACCCAAAGCAGCCTATACATTCAATGTAATCCCTATCAAAATACCAACAGAATTTTTCACAGAACTAGAACAATTTTAAAATGTATATGGAACCACAAAAAGACACCAAATAGCTAAAGATATTTTGAAAAAGAAAAGAAAAGCTGGAGGTAATCACAATTCCAGACTTCAAGTTATATTACATAGCTGCAGTCATCAAAACAACATGGTACTGTACAACAACAGACACAAGATTAAGGGAACAGAAGAGAAAAAAAAAATAACCCAGAAATAAACCCACAATTTTATGGTCAATTAATCTTCAAGAAAGCAGGAAAGAACACCCAATGAGAAAAGGTCTCTTAAACAAATGGTGCTGGGAAAATTGGTCAGCTACAGGCAAAAGAATGAAACTGGACCACTTTCTTACACTATACATAAAAATAAAGTCACAGTGGATAAAAGACCTAAATGTGAGACCTGAAACTAAAAATCCTAAAAGAGAGTATGGCAGTAACTTCTCTGACTTCTCAGCTATAGCAACTTTTTTCTAGACTGGTCCCTTGAGGCAAGGGGAACAAAAGCAAAAATACCTCAAAATAGAAAGCTTCTGTACAGCAAAGGAAACAATCACCAAAACTAAAAGGCAACCTACAGAATGCGAGAAGACATATCCAACAAAGGTTTTGTATCGAAAATACATAAAGAACTGATAAAGTTCAACATCCAAAAACCAATAATCCAATTTAAAAATGGGCAGAAGACATGAAGAGACAGGTCTCCGAAGATGTCCAAATGGCTGACACAACATGAAAAGATGTTCATCATGACTTATCATCAGGGAAATGCAAATCAAAACTACTGTGAGATTATCACCTCACACCTGTCAGAATGGTTAAAATCAACAACATAAGAAACAACTCGTATTGGCAAAGATATGGAGAAAAAGGAACCCTCTTGCAGTGTTGGCAGGAAAGCAAACTAGTACAGCTGGCAGGAAAATGGTATGAAGATTCCTCAAAAAGTTAAAAGTAGAGGTACCCCTATGATCCAGCAATCACAGTACTGGTTATTTATCCAGAGAATACAAAATCACTAATTCAAAGGGATCCATGCACCCCTATGTTTATAGCAGCATTATTCATAATAGCCGAGATATGGAAGCACCCAAGTGTCCACTGACTGATGAATGGATAAAGAAGAAGGTGTGTGTACACACACACGACAATATTATTCAGTCATAAAAAGGAATGAAATCTTGCCATTTGCAATGACTTGGATGGAGCTAGAGAGTATAATACTAAGTGAAATCAGTTAGAGAAAAACAAAAAACGAATGATTTCACTCATATGTGGAATGTAAGAAACAAAGGGAAGGGGGGAGAGAGAGAGAGAGAGAGAGAGAGAGAGAGAGAGAGAGAGAGACTGAAAACAGACTCTTAACTAAAGAAGACAAACTGATGATCACCAGAGAAGTGTACGGGCGGAGGAGGATGGGTTAAACAGATGACAGGGATTAAGGAGCACACTTGGGATGAGCAGCAGGTGATGTATAGAACTGCTGAATCACTGTATCATACACTTGAAACTAGTATAACACTGTATGTTAACTAATATAACACTGCATGTCAACTAACTAGAATTGAAATTAAAACTTAAAGTAACTCAAAATGTATCACAGTTCTAAATAAAGAGGTAAAACTATAACTCTTAGGAAAAAGCATAGGAGATGTTGTGACCTTGGACTTGCCAAACCAAAAGCACAAGTCAAAAGAAAAAGTCAATAAATTGGGCTATATCAAAATTAAATACTCTCGTGCTTCAAACAACACCCTCAAGAAAGTGAAAAGACAACATATACAATGGAGAAAATATCTGGATATCGTTCATCTGATAAGTAACTTCTATCGAGAACTATTTAAACTCATTAATTAAAAAGGAAAATAAGCCAATCAAAAACCGGGTAAAGGATTTGAACAAACACTCTCTAAAGAAGATCTACAAACAGCAAATAGTTACTTGAAAAGATGCAAACATCATTATCCATCAGGGAACTGCAACTTGAAACCACAATGAGATACCATTTCATATACTAGGATGTCTTATAATAAAAAGTACAGATAGTAGTGTTGGTGAGGATGTGAGAAATCAGAACCTTCATACATTGCTGGTGAAAATCTAAATTACACTATTTTGAGAAACAGTTTGTTACTCAAAATGCTAATTAGAGTTAATATATGACCCAAAAATTCCACTCCTAGTACACACCCAAGAGAAATGAAAACAGTACACAAAAAAATCTGGTACACAAGTGTTCACAGCAGCATTATTCTCAACAGCCCCAAAGTGGAAACAACCTAAATGTTCATTAACTAATGAATGGGAAAAACAAAAGTGGCATATCCATATAATGGAATAGTTTTTGGCCACAAAAAGAATGAAGTATTGATACCTGCCACATATGGATGAACCCTGAAAATATTATGTGAAGTGAAAGAAGCCAGTAACATAATGTGGTTCCATGAAATGTCTGTAACAGGAAGTTCCACAGAAATAGAAAGTAGATCATGTCATTTCTAAGAGCTGGGAGAAGGGAAATGAGGAATGACTGCTAAAGGATTTATATAAGGTTTCTTTCTGAAATTTCAAAATGTTCTAAAATTAGACAATGATGACAGTGCATATCTCTGTGACTATATTAAGAATTATACACTTTAAAAGGGTGAATTTTATGGTATTTGAATTATATTTCACTAATGCTGTTAACTAAAAAAGGAAAAAAGATAAAGTGAATTTTTTAAAAAGTAACAGACAAAAATAAAAATATACCTGTAAAGGCAGCCCCTGAAAAAGTATACTAAAGAATACTATATAACAGATACTTCAAGAGAACTCTCCTAAAATAAAAGACAGCTTGAAACTACAATATTTATATTGCATTATATTGTCCTTGTATCCAGGACAATCAACCTTCTAAAGAAAAAGGAAAAAAAAGTGATCACCAAGGTTTTTTAAAACCAGGTCACAATTAAGGAAAAGAAAATCAGATTGTCATCAGATTTTTTGACAACAATGCTTTTTGCCAGAAGACAACAGAATAACATTTAAGGAAATTAAAGAAAAAACTAAATCATTAATTTTATATAGCCAAACTGACCTTTGTAACGAGACAGGCTCTTACAAATTGGGAATAACGCACCCACAAGCACTCCACTGCAATTTTAGTATATGTGCTGCTGAAGCGAGCATGAGCACCCTAATGCAGAATGAGCTTCAGATGACCAAAAAAAACCAGAGGAGCTGTCAGCATAGGGACAGAGATATATACCCAGTGATTCCTGAGGGTAAACTCTGCTGTACAGAAGTGTGTACAATCTACAACTATACACAACAGCGTGAAGAATACATTAAGAATGCAAAATCCAGAATGTGAGAAACTTTAACAGGACAACAAACTTGGTTTCTTCTTCAACAACAATAAAGCAAGAAGAGAGGAAAAGGAAGCCCTATCTTAAGGAGCCCTCAAAAGGCATTATCAGCTGCAAATATATGGACTTTATTTGGGTCCTGCTTCAAACAAATAAATGGTGTAAAAAAAATTAATTGAACATTGATTAGCTATTCAATGAAACTAAGAAATCACAGTTTATTTTGGAGAGGGGTGTGATACAGAGCATCATGGCTTTTTTTAAAAGACTTTATTTTTTGGAGATACTGAATAACTGTAGATGAAACAGTATGTCTGGACTTGCTTTATTTATTTTTAATTTTTTTAACATTTACTTTTGAGAGACAGAGAGACAGAGCATGAGCAGGGGAGGGGCAGAGAGAGAGGGAGACACAGAATCTGAAGCAAGCTCCAGGCTCGGAGCTGTCAGCACAGAGACCGATGCCGGGCTCGAACTCATGAGCCATGAGATCATGACCTGAACTGAAGTTGGCCGCTTAACCAACTGAGCCACCCAGGCACCCCTGTCTGGGCTTGCTTTAAAATCCAGGGGGCTTTAAAATCCAGGGGTAGGGAGGGAGTGTTCATGGGAATCAATCAAACAAGACTGGTCATATGTTGATAACTGTGGAAGCCAGGTAATGGGTACCATGGCGTCATTATACTCTTCTCTCTACTTTTGTATCTATTTGGAATTTTCCATGATAGTTAAAAAATTTCAGATATCATAGTAAATGTCAACAGCATGATTATCTTAATATCTAAAAATGTTTGTTTGTAATTAAGAAGTTTTTCACAAAACTTAAAAGTAAGCTATAGAAAGGAATTAAGAAGTTTTTTTTTTCCTCTTAAGATCACTATTCTTCTATAGATTTCTTTGGCAACAATGCTAAATGAAGTCTCAATCTGAGGTAGTGGTTTCCAACATAGGCTGGGCATCACAATCTTCTGCAGAGCTCTTCAAAAATCCAGATGCAGCACCCCGCCCCCTCTCCATACACTTCCATCAGTGTTTCTGGTGTTGCTGCACCAGTTATTCTGATGCATATCATGATTAAGAACCACCATGCTAAGGTGTATTACTGCTGAGGTGATAGTATACTTCCCCAAGGACATCCCATTTTCAAGCAATTTTGTGGTCCCATTAAAGACTTAAAACAGAAGTTGTTCAAAACATGTTCACATGGTCAGCTCTGTAGGAATACACACTGGTCTACAAAATTTTCTAAAGAAGGGGTTATCAATAGAACAATGGGCAAAAGACTTGAACAGACACTTCATTAAATGGTCACAAATCACATGAAATGTGCTTAACCTCATTAGTCTCAAGGTAATGCAAACTAAGACCACAATGCAATGCAACTACACCCATGAGAATGATTAAAATGGAAAAAGGCAGAAGATACCAAGTGTTGACAAGGATGCAGAACTAGGGGAACTTTCATGTGCTACTAGTAGATTATAAACTGGTAAAACTATTTTGGAAAATTGCTTGGCAGTACCTACTGAAGCAGAATGTAGGCATATCCTATGGCCAAGTATTTCGCTCCTACATATATGCTCAACAGAAATGGGTGCTTATGTCCATCAAAAGACATCTACAACTATGCTCATAGCAGCACTATGCATAGCAGCCCCAGACTGGAATCATCCCAAATACCATCAGCAGTAGAATGGATAAACTATGGTACCTACACAATGGAATAGAATGCAACCAAGAGAACAAACAACAATATGAATTAATCTCACAAACATAATGTTAAGAAAAAGCGGCCAGAAACAAATTAAGTAAATATTATGATTTCATTTTTATAAAATATGAAAAAAGTATGCAAATTAGATTAAAATTTATTCATATTTATAATGAAAAAGAAGACTGGTATATCTCAGGCAATGATTTAGATGAAGTGTTTCATCTACTCAGTGCACTATTCTGCAGTCGGAGAAAAAAGCAGGAAGCAGTACAACTGGGTAAAAGATTATATTAAAAATAAAAATACATTAAATGGCAACATTTAATTTTTAAATGTGATTATAGACCTTTTATAACTGTTTCTAGTTTAATTTTAAAAACACAGTCATCCAAGGACTAACAATTTTTCCTTTCAAAAAGCATGTATTTAACACCAAATACTGTTTTGTAATATATTAATTTTATATAACTGTCAATTAAAATCTTAAATGGGTCACTTAAAGTACATTTTTATGGTAACATTTTTTCTTAACTTGAGGGCAACTTCTGCCTAAATGGCAGAGAAGCAGCAGGGAAGATCTGAAGAGGCGTACAAGACCCAGACCACTGTCTCAGGGCTACCAATAACTAGTCTTAAGGCTTTAGAAAAGTCATTTCATCATTCTAGGCCCTTAATTCCTTATTTACAAGACAAAGGTTTTATATTAGTGGTTCTGACCCTGGACTATACATTGGAGAATTTTTAAAAATATGCTGCTGTTCAGATTTCCCCCATATGTTTAATTAAATTTTTTAATGTTTATTATGTTTGAGAGAGAGAGAGAGAGAGAGCGCACAAGTCGGGGAGGGGCAGAGAAAGAGAGAGGGAGATACAGAATCCAAAGCAGGTTCCGGGCTCTAAGCTGTCCGCACAGAGCCTGATATAGAGCTTGAACTCACAAATTGTGAGATCACGACCTGAGCCATAGTCAGATACTTAACCCCCTAAGCCATCCATGTGCTCCTCCCTCTTAGATATTTTGATCTAATTAGCCCAGTTGGCCATGTGAGCACTAAAAGTTTTTTTTTTTTGTTTTTTTAGAGAAACAGAGAAAGCAAGCATGGTAGAGAAAGATAGAGAATTTTAAGCAGGCTCCATCCTCAGTGCAGAACCAAATATGGGACTCAATTCCATGACTCTGGGATCATGACCTGAGCTGAAATCAAGAGTCAGATATAGATATATATGTATTCCCTGCCTCTTTCCTAGCTTCTAGGTAGCTCAACTGACTGAGCTACCCAGGCATCCCAAGGTTAGCATTAAAAGTTTTAAAGACTGCCCGGGTTATTCTAATGTGACCCAAACTGTGACCCACTTAACTAAATAATGTCTAAAGGATCACTAAAGCTCTAAAATTCTTACACATAAAAGGTCTGCAAACATATCTGCCAAAAGAAATGAATCCAAACAAGCTTCTTTGAAAGATAGGTAGCATCTGAATAAGCAAAAGTAGCTCATTATAGTACAGTGGTATGAATAAACATTGCATGGTCAAGTGAGAAGCCATATTTTTTTTTCTGAGTTCTTTACAATTATGTATTGGGTTGAATAGAGTCTCTCTCCTCCTACCTCTACAAATTCATGTCCGTCTGGAACTCATAAGTGTAATATTTGGAAATAGGTCCTTTGCAGATGTAATCAGGTTGAGCTGAGGCTATCCCGCATTACAGTAGGCCCCAAATCTAGCATAACCATTGTCTTAAAAGAGAAAAATGTGGACAGATACTGATACGAACAGAGAGAATGCCATGTAATCACAGAGGCAGAGACCGGTGTGATGCAGCCGCAAGTCAAGAAGCACCAGGATTGCTGGCAACCCCAGAAGCTAGGAAAGAGGCAGGGAATACAGGAACAGATTCTCCCTCAGAGCCTCCAAAAGTCACCAACCTTGCCAACATCTTGATTTTGGACTTCTAGCCTCCAGAAGTGTGAAAAAATACATTCCTGTTGTTTTAAGCCACCCAGTTTGTGGCAATTTGTTTTAGCAGCCCTAGGAAACTAATGCAGTAATTTTATATTTTTTTAAGGTAACTGGAGAGTTCTAGATTAATAACCAAAAGTGTCCCCATAGTAAATCTATGAACATAACAGATAACAGTTAAGTGCTCTCCAGAGAACTGGATAGTAAGTATGCCCTCACTTGGATCAGAAGAGAAATACACAGAATCTCTTCTTCCTATATATAGCCTCGCTGAAAATACAAACTTTTTGAGAAGGAATGTCTATTAAAATCAATGGAAATACAAAGAAGTAGAATCTTAAAAGAAAAATGAAGACAGTACTCAACTGTCCAGGAGAGAGTCTTAGCCAATGGATTCTAAGAATTACCATCCATGGCGAGGCTATTTCTATGTGAAAATGAATGAATCACACATTCTTTGCCTGATGCCATTAAACATTCAAATTAGAAAACTTCTTTTGTTCCAATTCGTTGCTCACTAAGAAATCTTCTGATTATAATTTGGCTTCCCACGTGGGTTTTCTACAGGGAAACAATGAGCTGGTCAGGCCAGCATGAGTATCTCTGGGCCTTCTGGCAATTGTTTCTCATTGTTAAATTAATAAATTGACCCTCTCCATATCAGTGTCTTAGGAGCTTGTTAGTTACAGTCAGCACTCTCTCGTTAATCAACTCTAGTAGACTGACAAGACTAAGTTTCTGAATATGCAAAGGATAGGCTGGACACTGGCTAGCAGGAAGTTACTATAGTAAATGCTAAAATGGAGGACAGGTCCTAATGGTCGGACAGCCTTCCCCAAGAAACAATCTAAAATCAAAGCATTAAAAAAAATTTTTTTTAACGTTTGTTTATTTTTGAGACAGAGAGAGACAGAGTGTGAGTGAGGAGGGGAAGAGAGAGAGGGAGACACAGAATCCAAAGGAGGTTCCAGGCTGAGCTGTCAGCACAGAGCCTGACGCGGGGCTTGAACTCACAAATCGTGAGATCATGACCTGAACCAGTCAGACCTTCAACCAACTGAGCCACCCAGGCACCCCCAAAGCACTTTTTCATTTGAATTTGCCTAACAGTGCACAGCTGCTATTCTAAGCATTAGGAAAATCTCTTTAACTCTATTTTATTTCATTTATTTTTTTAATATTTATTTATTTCTAGGAGAGAGAGAGGAAGCATGAGCAGGGGAGGGTCAGAGAGAGAGGGAGACACAGACTCCGAAACAGGCTCCAGGCTCTGAGCTGGCAGCCAGCACAGAGCCCGACACGGGGCCCGAACCCTCATATGAACCGCGAGATCATGACCCAAGCAAAAGTCAGATGCTTAACCGACTAAGCCACCCAGGTGCCCCTCTTTAACCCTATTTTAAAGCTAGTATTCTTTGAGAGTTAAATTATTAAGGTGTTAAAATATAAAAGAGGATTTAAGACATAAGAGATTGTGAAAATTTAAAGTGTAGATGGACTACAGAAGTCTGAAAACTACCTATTCTAAGAAATTACCATTAATAATTTTAACCTTGACTGGTAAATATAGTTCTGACAGGCATTTGTTCTGAGGCTACACTATTCACTGTGCATACGTGAAAACATTCTGGCCCCCAAATAAGTAATTTTTACATTTTAAGAGTGATTATGTAATAAGAATGGTAAATGTGGTAGAACATTAAGCTAATTTACCAGGTCCAGCCCTAAATTGAGCTCTTATGGAATCCCTGGGTTACCTTCAAGAAGTTTCATTCCTCACAGATTCCTCCTACAATTTTTCAGGGCTGCCAAAGTACTTCTGTAGTAAATTTTCAAACTTGGCATTTTGAAAAGGTAATAGTGTCTTCCAAATATATTAGAAGCAATGTCTTGGTTAGTGTAAACGTCACCAAAATGTGGAAAATCATCTACCTCTGTTAATCTTCTTTACTAAAAATAACTGAATTAAAAAAAAAAAAAGTCATGAAAACAATTTGATGACCCAGAACTACTGCTGTGTTGTGAATTCCCGACCAGGCAAAAATTAGAAGCTGACTACAGAAGTAGTTTGTTTATTTTTAACTTTTTAAAAAAAGTTTATTTATTTTGAGAGAGAGTGTATGCATGCATGCAGGGGAAGGAAAGACAAAGAGGGAGAGAGAGAGAATCCCAAGCAGGCTTCGTGCTGACAGCATGGAGCCCAACACAGGGCTTAAACCAATGAACCATGAGATAATGATCTGAACTGAAACCAGAGTTGGAGGCTTAACAGACTAAGCCACCCAGATGCCCCAGCAGTAGCTTACTTTAAATTTGAGGTAGTGTCAAATTGAGATTTCTGGGGTTTTTTAGAGGACTTGCAAAAAAGGGAGAAAATGGAGAAATCTTGTTTACTATTTGGGCAGAACCAGATCTTAAAGGACACAAAGATACAGCAGTATCTAATAATTCATTCCTTCCAGTTTATAGGGACTCAATTCCCAGAGCCAGAAAATCTTTTATAAAAAAGTAGAAGCAGAGAAGAAAAACATTTAAAGTTTGTTAAATTCATGAATATAAAGATACTGGTTTAAAAAGCTTAAATGCAACCGGAACAATGTTTTTAAAGAGATTACTTAGAAAACTTGTGTATATTTCATAACCATTGTGTTGGAGAGCAGAGAGGCTCTATCAAGTTTTTTGACAGGGCAGACAATAAATGCCAACACAATTAATCATGAAGTATAAACCCAAGATCAAATCAAGAACACTGGAAGCCATGATAGGACCAAATAAAATTTTTACTCAGATTGTTGCTGTTCTATTCTTCATAGACTAGAAATAGTTGTGTGCAGAAAAGTTAGAATAAAAGATAATGTTTCTGATAAAGTTTTAGAGGGCCCCTGAACATGTATAAAAACACCGTGTTATGTTGGCTTGTCCTGTGGCCACTAGCACTGGAGAGATATGTATATGTGTATATGTGGGGGCGGGGGCGGGCAGGGGGAGACATATGTATCACAGATGAATGAATAAATGAAGCTCACAGAAGGAAGCAATGCCTAGCTCAATTAGCTAAGAAACAGATATGCCTGCCTGTCATTCCTATTCAGAAGGCAGTTCTATGTTGAAAAACAGCAAAATACAAGAACAAAAAATACCGACCACCCATCAACCAGCTGTGTAGCACTACAAAAGCAAGCATCAATCAGTCTGCTATCACAGACATAAGTTCTGTTTTTATTTAGGCAACGAAGAGGAACTCTTCATTTTCTAGTCCTGCTGTTAAGTTTAAAAATAATTTTAAAGTTTATTTATTTATTTTCAGAGAAACAGAGACAGCGTGAAAGGGGAGGAGGGAGAGAGGGGCGCCTGGGTGGCTTAGTCGGTTAAGCGTCCGACTTTCGCTTAGGTCATGATCTCGCGGTTCGTGGGTTCGAGCCCCGCGTCGGGCTCTGTGCTGACTGCCAGCTCAGAGCCTGGAGCCTGTTTCAGTCTGTGACTCCCTCTCTCTCTGACCCTCCCCTGCTCACGCTGTCTCTCTCTCTCTCCTAGAAATAAAACATTAAAAAAATTAAAAAAAAAAGGGAAGAGAGAGAGAGAATTCCAAGCAGGCTCCGTGCTGCCAGCACAGAGCCTGATGTGGGGCTTGAACTCACCAACCAAAATCGAGAGTTGGACACTTAACTGACTGGGCCACCCAGGCGCCCCCAGTCCTGCTGGTTAAGTTTAAAGCTAAAAAGCTTGCAACTGAAGCCCTGTAAAGTATTTAAATCTACAAATTTATAAAAGACTCTTTAATTCCTGTAAAGGGAAGCTGGCCAAAAACCTATCAATGATGTGATGTCTCCTGTGTCTATACAAAGGACTACTCAGGTGAAAGCACATAAGACATCTAGCTTCTTATAAGGCTGTCTGCAGCCTATACAAAAATAGTTGGCTTCATGTCTCCAATCTGCATCTTGCTTTGGTTTTACTAGCTAAACTATGCATGTCTTTGCTTATGGTTGTAAGAACCTTTTTCTACTGAAAAATCTCATTAAAAAAATTTAACAACAACCCCAAAAAAGAAAACAAATCATTGACTACATGCATTCAGGCTCTGTATGCTCCCCATGAAGGGTAAGAGGAACTAAACACTGGTAGCTGCCTATTACATGCTAGACACTGTATTAGACACTTTTCTATAAATTTCTTTCATTAGCCTTAAGTGCTACTTTTATGCTCGTTAATGCCAAACAAGAAAATGATCAAATTTAAAAGGCAAGCTTTAGAGGCAAAGTTTTCTAAATTACTTCCTATTTTATACTGAAAGCAAGCATCATGAAAGAACAAGAGTAAACAGTGACTTTATCCCAGATTTCTGAGGCCAGCATTTGATACATAAATGTGAGTTCACTGTAACAGTAAGCAACATCTCTTAAGACCAGAGGTTTCCTCAAAGAAGCTGAACAAAGTAAGATATCTAAACTGTCTCATGATAAGCTATTCAAAGTGTCAACATTTAGAATAAGGCAAAGAGAAACATGAAAAAATACAGATTAAAATTTAACTTCATCTAAAGAGAATCTGATATTCTGATTGTGCAGCTTTGCCAGCTACAATGTAATACTGCAGAAAAGCAATATAGCAAAGTCAAGACTTCTTAGTTTTAACATGGGGGCAAATAGAGGGCACCTGGGTGGCTCAGTAGGCTGAGTGTCCAACTTCAGCTCAGATCATGATTTCATGGTTTGTGGGTTCAAGCCCCATGTCAAGCTCTGTGCTCACAGCTCAGAGCCTGGAGCCGACTTTGGATTCTGTGTCTCCCTCTCTGTCCCTCTCCCAACCACACTCTGTCTCTCTCACAAGTAAATAGAAATAATAGAAAAAAAAATTTTTTTAAATGAGGTCAAATGAAACTAGAAGGCCTATCACAAGAAGTAACATCCCTTACTTGGATCTGCCTTGAGACTTTCACTGAAGCAGGGTGAGGTCACATTTATCTGGAATTGCTAGAGGATGAGGAAGCACTTCATAACATATTGAGTTATTTAAAAAACTGAATCTTACTAAAACCAAAACAAACTACTTAAATTGTTTATTGTGGAAAACAAAAATATATATTCATCCATGCCTTCACACAATACTTCTTTAATGACTGAAATTATGTATACCCTTATTTTACAGGATTTATTGTACATCAGTTAGCTGTGATTTCTGCATTTTTCATTCAGCTCTGTGAGCTGCTGAAGCCTCAGTAAATGCATGGCTTTTGTGCCGGGCGATACACAGCTAGATAAGGTGCTATGAGAGATACTCAGGTGCTTTTCCCCCAACTCAGTTCAGGGTAAACATTTCTGTGCTAAAAAAGCCTGAAGTGGGAAAACTGGTCTTTGGTTATGCGTGGCTTAACGTATTTGCCAGTACACTTATGAAAACTAGAACATTTAGCAGCTCACTCATGTTCAGTATAACTTATCAGGTTTCAGCTATCAGTGAATCATTTATTAGAAAGCTTTTTGTCTTTCCCATGTAGAATTAGAGCACCACCTTGTGTCGGAAACCTGAGCAAATGAGCCTTGATACCTTAACTTTTAGATACCTTAGTTGTCCAAAGTTTTACTGTCCAGTCAAATGATGAAGTGACAAAAAGATGTGAGAAGTCCACTGCTCCAACAGCTGCATGACAATGGATACCAGTGATTGGTCCTTGATGTCCCTCAAACATCTCACTGATTCCAGCTTTGCTATTTCATAAAAGTGAAAATATTAGGGAAATCTCTTGTAAGTAGACCACTTATAAGTACATTTTATTAAGGATTACCTTGTCTGACTTTGACACAATTTCAAAAAACCTAACTCTGCTCATAACACATCAGAATAACTTATGTTGAGTGTAACTCTATTCCCATTTGATAACACTACTAAAGCAGTAGATACATTTTGAACCATATGTTGACAACAGAATATCTAAGTTCAATATCTAAGGTGGCGGAATGGAGACAAAGGGATGCTACAAGTAAGAAAGAAAATTTGGGTTATTTTACTTTTATATCAAAAGCTTTGAAATAAAGGTCATCTTTATTTCAGATGAAACCTAGACACCATTTTTTTTTAAAGGAAGGAACTAGACAATTTTCAAAACAAATTGCACAGCAGGAGAAATGCTAGTCAATTTAAAATGTGTATATGACATTACAATTATCAGGAAGATGAACTAAAGCTCAAAGTACAAATAAATCAAAATGGGAAAACAGCTGAAAATTTTATTTACAATTTTAAGGGTCAGTATGTGGCATGTGCATATTGTATTTCCAATTGCTGAAGGCCACTTCCTACCTCTAACTTCTGTGAGCACATGCACACATACAAAACCATATCACAGTCCTTCAGATTCAGAACACATCATAATCCCAAATAACCTTTTACTTTAAAAAAAGTATTTAAGTTTTAATTTTATACACCCGAACTCAAATACAATTTGTCAAAAATAATGAGTGACTCTATGACAAATTTCTACTTCAACAGGGGGCAGTTTAAGGAGATTATTAAAGGGAGAAATTTAATTAATTACAAATTCCAGTTTAGATTTACCTGCCATGGCGGCATGCTGTGTACACAGAACCTTCTTCACTCCCAACAACAAAGTTGTTGACATCTCCAACAGGGAAGGACATAGATGTCACAGCCACTGCCTTTGACTGTTTATGAACCAATTCCATGCTATCCTACATAAAAAAAAATTGAGGAAATGATAAACTTGCAACCTTTAATTTTCTAAGAAAAATTTTTAGTTTTAATTGGTTTAAAAGCTATTCTTTTATTATAATACTTATAGAAATGTACTTTGACTAAATGATGCAGGTTTGAAAATAAAGTATACATACAACTATATTTAATACATGTTTAGGTTTATAAACTGTTGTTAATACTATTATAAAACATTTATGACAAACATAAGCTGGGATTAATACAGACTTAAAAAATAACAATTGTTTCAAAATTTCAGTTTTCCAAGTTTCACCTACCTGTGGATGGGAAAGCATGTCCAGACTCCATGAACAAATTTTTCCATCAGTAGATATGCTAATTAGATTGTGGGCATTTTGTGTTCCAACAACATTGACACAATATACAGGATGCTAAAGAAAGAGATGTTAAAAGAAGTTTTGTGGGATTATTTTACCAAAGAAATGAAATTGTTTTTACACTATAATCACAGATATTCTGTTTCACATCAAAATAGTCTCCTAACTTGATGGTATTTTTAACGTGAAGTTTGATGCTATTCTGTTAATTAACAAAGGGTTGTCTCAGAAGATAGAAGAGTTTCTAATAGATTTCCAAAAATACAAAACAAAAACAAAAACAAAAACAAAAAAACCCCCAAAACCCTGCCTTTATTCTTGGTGGATAACTGATAAGGAACTCATACATCAAAGGAAACACATTCCGAGACTACTCTGATGGACACTACTAAGTATTTAATGATGAAATAGCACAGAAGTCTAGGGGAAATGAGCTCTTTACTTACTGTGTGTGCAGCAGCTGACAGTGGAGTTCTCTGCACTGGAGTTCTTTTATTGCTACGGTTATCCCACAGCACAATTTGGCCTGAATATGTACCACCAACAACCAGATTTGGATGAAATTTTGCAAACGTAGCAGACATCACAGCTGACTGTAAATAAGTAAGATTTTTATACTTAAGGTTCAATGGAAGAAGCTTGTTATAAAAATAATTCTATATCCAAAAGATCTTCCCTTTTATTGTAACATATTAGAGGCTATAAAAAGAAATTTAAAATTTTCATTTCACTTCAGAATATAAAAATATACATTTAAAATAGTTTTTGCTTAAAAGTCAAAAGTAATGATCGTTTACATAAATGTGTTCAAACAATGTATAAAACAAGCAAAAAAGTTATTTCATGTGATTACAGTGTTAAATCAAACGACAACTGGCTCTACATTAGCCTCTAACAGCAATCTGACAACAGAGTGTAAGCTAATTTTGATTCAGTTAAGCATTTTTTTTCAGAATTATGATTATTAAAAGATTATAACTTATGCAACCAGAAAAGGCTTGCAAATTCTAACCTTCTACTAAACCCACTTTAAAATCTGCATCTGTTTCCTACTTCAAACATATGTTTCTAGTTAAAACTATCTAGTTCCAATTCCTCAGGCCATGTATAAGTAATTCAGTGGGCCAACCATCTAATTGTATATTCAGCAAATAAGTTCCTGAGAAACTCCCTGTAGAAAAGGCATTTTATAAAAGATTCCTTTTATACAATCAATCACAATAACAGAAAATCACAACTGCAAAGGACTTTAGGTGTGATTAAACATAAGAGATGTCAGAAAAGCTACAAAAGGCATATCATGTTGAACTGAGAAGTCTTCAGTTTTCTGTTAACATCTGTTTGCAAATATGGGGTAGTTTAGTAAATGCCAATCCAATGAAATCATCACGTTGACATGAAAAGAAAAAAGGCACTTGTCTAAATTCATTAATGAATTCTTAAACTTAGGAAAGACTGTTAAGAGACCATCTTACCTGGCAGTGAAACACATATTCGGGGGTAGTTTTTTTGTATTTCATATTCCATACAAGGGCCACACCATCGGGCTCATGAGGAGCATCCTCATTGTTATTATAGGAGGCCACGAGTAGCTCTGGATACTGCTCACAAGAATCAAGTGGAAAAAAATGTTATGCGTAAGAATTGTTTCACATTGTTACTCATTCAACTGTTTTTATCAATTGTTTTGAAAATACAAATACCTAACATTTCCGCAAGAAAGGTATCTCTAGAGTTATGCTCACTGGGATGTTAGTACAACTTTAAGTTACTGTAATTAGTCATTTAAAATGTTTTAACATTAAGACATTTTATTACAACATATTGCAATTTTATCCAAAGGATTCAGTGAGCAACTGAAATCAGTAAACTTGAATTGTGGCATTAATTCAATCTTGAGTTTTAATATAAATGTTTCCAATCCTTTCTTCCAAAGTATATAAAATAAAATGAATATGGTAACATTAGAACAACTGTCTATTATCACTTTAAATGACATATATTGATTTGATTACATTTCCATAATTAAAAGTATCTGTTAATTTTAATTCAGAAATGACTTATAATTTTGTTATATTTACCTGAGATGACCAATCCAAACAACTAACAACACGATGTTTTGACCAACGTTCATCAAAAAATTGTCGATTTAATGACAGTTTAGCACCTGCTTGAATCTCTCTACAGAAAAAGATGAAACCCAAAAAAAGATGGTGTTATAACTTCTCACTCTTCATCTTAAAGTAATTTAAGTAATCTCAGAGTAACACTGCTGAAGCCATAATTTTAGCAATTAAATATTACCCTTCTTTGTCCTCTAAATCTCTTCCACTGTAGTCAAAGAAGATGTTAATCTGCTCAGAAAGAGCTCTTTCTACAATTCTTGTAGAATGGTCAAAGAAACTTAAGAACTCCTCCGAGTGTAAGATTTGTTGCTTTTCTTCTTCAGTCAGCTCGTGAGGGGGAGCTGGAAAACAAATGTTTTCCTGAAGTCTGATTTATATCCGTCAAATCACATCAACTCACTATCACAGTTTGGATCAGTGAATGCCACACATTTTTTTTTTTTCCCAACTAGGCTCACCTCTTCAATTTAGAGCATTTTATTCTGCCTTAACACATAGCTAATTAAAAAATCTTATTGGAATCAACAAAATTTTTTAAAGTTAAATTCTTTAAGATACCTTTACTATCATTCTCTTCATCTTTCTTTAACGTTTTCTCTTCTTCAGGTTCAATGGGTGGTTTAGGAGTCACTACGTCATCTTCTTCCTCTTCATCTAAAAACACAACAGAAGAGTAACAAAAATTATTTCTATGAAAATAACAACTTTTGAGCAATAGTTCAGAAGGTATCCAACTAACTTCAGATAAAAGCTAAACATAAACCACTGATATGACAGAATGAGTAAAAATAAAAACAAACTTCATCACCACAATTTTAAAGAAAGAAGTGGAACTTTTTGGTGTTTATACATACCTATGTGGTACCTCCAGTAGTCATTCCAAATTTTGTAGCTACATAAACCGAAATAGGATATATATGCAACTAGGATAAATTCCTCATGGAAATCTCTAAAAGCTTGCAAGCATTTATCATTCCAGACAGAATAACATGTAACTCCTGCATAGTTTTATGTAGCATGCTGACACATTAATGCTGCAGAATGAAGAAAATCAAATGTCTAAAATAGCCTACAGAGCTGGCTGCTTACTTGTGATCTGAAACCATCAGTGTCTAATGGGTCTTCATAAGGCATAAAGACGGCTTACATTAACTCTCAGGTTGCTATTTGAGAGGCAGATTTTAAAGATAATAGCTATGAGACCACATTTTCTATTCTGTCATTTTAAATGCAAGTCTCATTATGTACTGTTGCATGATGTGGCAATAAGCACTTAAAATAATGTTTTATTATCCTGAACAAAAATATATATTGAGATAATATACATGTTTATAAGAAGACTTTTTTTATTACTAAATCTCCTCTCCAAACCAAGAAATACCTTAAAATCATTTTAAAACATTTTAGAACATACAACTCTGTATACATTCTTTTTCACTACATACGGAGATAGATTTTTATGAAGAAAACACTTATTTTCATTGCCTAAACAGATGTGTCATTTGTCTATAAGGGAATGGCAGCAGGCGTCTACAGCACAGTGCATCTGAAGTAATGAGAGTCTATTCAATAAGAGGACTTGTTAGTTATAGTCATTTCCCCGACCTATGTTCAAAATTATCTAAAGCACACATACATGCTACGTACACAAAAGAATGGTCAAGGATGGGAACCAGCTGCCAAGTCATGGTCTCAGCAGCCAGGCCAGCTGACTAGATAGCAACAACCAGATGGCACTGCTGGGATTGTGTCTTTCTGCTTCAAGGTGGCAAAGGGATGGCACAACATTCTTCCGCTTGGCTGCTTCCAATCCTGTCTCTCCCCAATGGTGAGCCTGTGCAATTACCCACACTCCAGGAGGCCTACAGATAAGCCTTTACCCTGCAAACAAAATGCAGCTTGTAGGCCACACCAGCTGCCAAACCACACACATAGTGTTAGGTTTGGAGAGCTATGAAAATCTTTCTAAGTCTATAGTATAAGCAATAAAAATATAACTGTACCTGTAGGAGAGAAAGCTTTAAATGACACTGTATAATGCACACAATGATACAACCTCCAACTTAATCAAAATGATAATGACGTATGCCAATCCTACATTACTTGAAATTGAGCGATTTTTACGTTCTGACAAGTTTACAGAACTAGGATAAATGGCACGAATGATTTCAATATATGCTCATACTTTTGAACCAAATGCTGAAGGTTAAAATTTTTCCTTTCAAGGGCCTCAATCAGCCACAAAGGAAAACAGTAATCACTGTCTTTTCAGCCAGCCCAACCGCATTTGTCAGCCCTTTCTCCGTCAATGCAGCCAGAGCAATCAACCTGCCAAACATTCAGAATGGAAAAACAATCTGAAAATACAGGGTATAATGCACCTGCCAGTGAAAATGGCCATTTCAAGAAAAGCTAGTGATCTCAGTGACCCTGCTGAGGAGGCGGTGGTGCAAAGGGGAAAGAACACGTAAAAGAATTCTTAGTGATCGCCACTCTCTTGCACATTGACACTTCCTTACAAAGCATGCCAATTACAGCTTTTGTGCTACTTAAAAAAATGAAAGCTTTTTTTGGGCAAAATAATCACACAGAGAAACAGAAAGACAGTACTTCTTTTTAGATGAATTCTCATATACAACAGATTATTAATCTGAAAACAGTATAACTGGTAACAACTCTATACTGTACTGCTCAAACATTAGGATGAAATTCTACCATAAAATCACCTGCAGGTGAAATGTAATAAAATAGTTTAATTACATTTAACTCAGAAGCTGACTTTTAGAATGATATATTTACTCTAATTAAAAAGTCTGAGAATACACACACACACACACACACACACACACACACACACACACATTTTTTTTTCCATTTTCTGCTATCCTAATCAATTTTGTTTACTAGCAGGGTTTATTGTATGTAAATCCTAAAATCAAAGAGAGGGATTCTGAGACACCCTGGACAGGTCATTCTTTAGCACTGTGAATTATAAATTACAGCCTCCTAACCACATTGTATTTTCCTCCCTCAACTTTGTTGCATTATACAGCTTCTAAGTACCATTTTCAATGACAGGTGTCAAATTCCTGTCATAATGCATATGGTCAGTACTCTAGTGCTAAGTGACCTCATAATCTACATATTTAACAGAAAAGATCTTGTTTATAGACACTCTTTTCCTTTTAAAATTTAAAATGTAGATGAAGTATGTAAGACAGTGATCTATATCTCCTATTATATGGCATTTGCTATGCCTATTTGCCCATATAGTTTAGCTGTAGTTGAATAATGGTTTATCAAACATTTAGATACATGTTTTCAGGATTTTGTTTTAAAGTGAATGTACATAGCTCTCTTACTACATGGATTAAAAGCTGATTTAAAAACTATGATAGGTCAAAAGACTAAGCTAAATAAGATTTCAAGGAACATAAAACAAATGATCTGTTCTTCTTAAAGACTACAAAAAATTATTATAAAGCTGGTCTTAAGCAATTCTCTATATACACCAAATATATGATGAAAATGTCCATCAGTAACATCAGATTGGAGAATGTTCCTCTAAACAAATACACTTCTCTTGTTAAAAACTAATACAATAGCTATTAAAGGACTATTAACACGATCAAAAATATAGTATCACAATTCTGAAAATTTTCTAAACTAGTCCTTATTACATGATAAACTATATTTGAAACAGAAAAAGAATATAACAGAGCAAGAAGACTGAAAAATGGGACTGCCATGTCACATCAATATATTGATGAATATTCATTGCAATATGCTAAGTGGTTAACTCCATGCTTTCTCTGACAGGGAATCTAGGGTTATAAACTGAGCAGTAAAGAATGCATAAAAGTAGCAGTTACTTTTAAAATGACAAATCTCTTGTCAATGAATGCTAAGACTAGGTTTAATGAACCATTGAATTTTTACTTTGAGTTAACATCAAAATTGTGATGTATTTTGGTGAGATGGAAAGAAAAGCTGTTCTGTAAATTAAGCTGCACCTAGAAATAACACCAAAGAATGAAATTCCAGTTGTCGGAATAATCTGTTACAATGGAGTAGGTTAATCAAAGTTAAATCATCTGTAAAATGGGTGGCTTTTGTTAAGCTGAGGGAAGGAGTCTACAGAGCAAGTTTTCTCATCTATATGTCACATTACATTTAAGATACATCTAAGCTAAGAATAAGCCACAAAGTACACTTTGAATTATTTTAAAATATTATAACACATTTAACAGGTAATGTGTAACATTCTAGAAAATCCTCACTAAACAGTGATACTTTTTAATCTATCACTTATCACGATTAATTCTCATTATGAAGTAAAAACCAAATTCCATCATTAGTGCATTAATGTCATTTAGGAAATATACTTACTGTCTATAAATTTATTATGTAGTTTCATTACATTGGTGTACCCTATTTTAAGATAATTTAATGCCCTATGGAGTATTCCTAATTTACAAAGTAGGATGATTATTCATAATACAAAGTACGTTGCCACCAAGTTCTAAAAATCAGAAAATCTGTTGCATACAAAAATATAATTTTCAAAAGCTCAACTTATGAATAACTTCACAAAATCTTTCATGAGATTATTAGAGGAAAATGCTTTAATCATTAGTTTTAAAATATAAATCAGATATAGTTTTCCTTTAAAATTTTCTAGATCAAAATCATTTTGACCCACTTTATTTCAACCCATTTGTCCTTAATCTCATCTACTTATACTTTACTCTTTAAAATCAACATTAGGAGAACCTTATGTTGGGACAAAGCTTCATGAATGGATCAATGAAATCCATTCCTTTTATTTTTTTAAAATAATATAAAGTGATATGCAAGGTCACTTGGATTTCCTTAATAATTTAGATCTTCAATAAGGGAAGATATATAGCAGACTTTTTAATCAGGAAATATTCTGAACACAGATCTAATGTTAACTTGGGGGAAAAATAAGAAAGGAATAAAACTTCAATTATATCATTTAACACAATTTGTCTCTTGACATGGTCTTTCTTATACAAAATTCAGATTTTATCTAGGCAGTATTGGCATCATTTACAAAGATCCTGAGATCTATGATGTCATAAATATGACATTTTTTTCAGGCCATAATTTTAGATATGCTGATTAAAAGTCTTTAAGATTTAGAACAAAGGCTTTAATTTTCAATTATATTTACATTCTCACATATTCTCTGAGGGTTATAATTAATTATCTTATTTATTCCAGAATATTTTTAAAAAAATCCATTTTGGACAAGGATAGTATCAACCAGAAGGCACACAAATTTAGTCTACCTGGTAAGCGTGGATTACAGACAGATGTTGAGATCATGCCAAAAAAACGTAGAGCTACTTACATATAATACTTTTTTTTTTTTTTTTACAAATAGTTTATTGTCAAATTAGTTTCCACATAACACCCAGTGCTCATCCCCACAAGTGCCCTCCTCAATGCCCACCCCTCCTCCCCCCACATCCACCAGTCCTCAGTTTTTGTCAGCATTCAAGAGTCTCTCATGGTTTGCCTCTCCCCCTTTCCCCCACCATTTCTGCCCTTCTTCTCCCCCTTGGTCCTCTGTTAAGCTCCTCCTAATCCTCCTATACGTGCACACATATGATACTTTTCTATACATTATAAATACTGACATGTTCCTGAGGAAAACTGTCTGGTTACTAAACCAATACCAAAAGTAATTGTAAAACTCCACAAAGATAAGAAATTGGAATATTATAATAATTATACTTCAGTGGAAATCAAAAATCAGGTTCTGGTTGTAGCCCTGGTATTCACCCACACTATGACCACAGGCTCATCAATTAACTTCCTCAGGCCTCAGTTTCCTCCAGTATAAATAAGCTGATTAGAATAGGTAACAGAATTTCTTCCTCTGAAAATCAGTCTAAAAATAGCAACAAAAAAATTCATCTCGAAAAGGTAGATGAGAAAAAATAATTCTACTTTCAAAAGAGTTAAAGACTTTTAAAAGGGAAGGGAAGAAAGTTAACTTTTCCAGGAGTTTATCTGTGGGCACCATGAGAAGCTTTTTACCTGCAGAGAGAGAAATTGACTGAGGTCACATGTTCCTAGTCAATTTCATTCCCAGTAGGTGCTTTAAGACAGCAAAGCACCTCAGTTCAGAAACCATACTACCAACTTACAGAGTAAACTTACTTGCAACCAAGAAGATGGCTAGAATCGGAGAAAAGAAAAACAAAGCAAAAAAAAAAAAAACCAAAAAAAAAACCAAACACCAAAAAATCCCACTGCTTTTTAAAAGAAGATTCAGCCATTAAAAAAAATATGGTAGGAAGATAAGAGTGAAGCCTAAGACCAATTTTTATCTTCAATTTAGTAACTCCTATTACTTCTGCACTGATTACACTGCCTATCCAACTTTAATTTACTGTCTGCTACACTCAAATTGTAATTTCGGCAATTCTGTCTCATGGTGAGTTTTGGAATTTGTTACATAATTCTTAAATGGAAACCAACCAGGCTAAGTTTGAGAACCACTGCATTAAAGCAATGGATGAGTACCAGTACAATTAAGCACAAAGTGTTTTCATTATAAAACCTTAATTTCAGGGTTTTTTTCTTTCCTTCTTTCTAAAACTTTCAGAAATTGGGAAAAGAAACTTAATGTAAGAGCCCTAGACATGAAAATAATTATAATAACATAGAAAAGAAATGATTTCATTTTTATCAATAGCTCCAAAGAGTAAGGATGGCCCTATGGTATTGGGATAAGTTTCTCATTCTCCTTCACTTACATAACTCAACTTGAAACTTAAAAAAAAAAAAAAAAAAAGAAAGAAAAGATGACATGACTTAGTGCCTTCATATATAGCACATACCCCATAAGAGTGTAGAATAGCAAACATGCGTTAGGTTGCAAATAGAACCTTAATAAAATTAGTATCTAAGTCTAGTCTGCATAGGAACATTTTAAAGGTAGTGCTGCTGATGCAGATATAATCAACAGAAACTAGGCTGAGTTCACTTATCTTGTCACTTCACCTTCAATAAGATAAGAAAAATTACACTTAGCATTATGAAAGATCAAAGCTGTTTATTCATTACTCTTAGACAATTACTATAAAATATAATCTGGATGCAGATGTAAATTTAGCACATTACAGTCATTTTTCATTAAAAAAATGAAATATAACATGGGGAAGTGTTATTGAATAAAACTTTTGTTTTAGTCATACACCTGTATCCATGTCTATACTGTATTATATGATAAATTGAATTTTTATCATAGGTTACTATCATGAAAAGCAGCAAATGTTGCTTCAGTGGCAGCATGTGAGAGAAAACACATCTTAGAATCAGACTTGGTTTAGAATCTTAGCTACTAGCTACGTGACCCTTGATAAACTATCTCCTTCAGTTTTACCCTCTTCATGTGTAAAAAGAACCAATACTTGGTGAGAGGATTAGAGATAATGTGAAGTGCTTCACACTACACCTGACATGTAAGCACTCTTTGCTGGTAAAATTTTCCGCTATTAATTTAAACATAAAGTTTGAAAATCCATTACAAATAAGTAGCTAAAATAATATATTTCAAAGATGCTAACATGTCCAATTTTGTTCAAAATATTCCGAGGAATAGACAGAAACACAAAATAACACCACATTAGTATCTACGTAGTTTGTCACAATGGAATTCACAAAGGCTATAAGGAGAATCTATAGATCTTATAGATTTCTATAGATCTTATAGGTCTTTATAGAATGTATAGATCCTTATAGTTTCATTTATAGATCTAAGAGCAAATAAAGATTAAAATATGATATAGTCATATTAAAACTAAGAACTGAGACTAATACTTTTTCGCCCAATTTCATCAATAAGTATACTGTAACATTAACACTTGAAGAATAACCCATTTCCCAGTGTTGCTTCCAGAGTAAAGGTATGAAAATAAATAACCCAAGTAAGGAAAATTATTCCGAGTAAATATAAACAATAAATTCCTTCACCAAATATTATGTTCTTACTACATGCCAGTCACTATTCAGTCCAGGTATCACAGCAACAAAGAAACAACAGTCCTTATGCTCATGGAAAATCTGGCAAAGTTTGATGATGCTAAAAGCCTTGCTCCAAATAATTTAAAATTGGAAAGAATACAGTTTATTTTGTGCTTCTGGATCATCAGCTTATCTAACAAATCATGATCTTTCAAGTTTTTAATTACTTGCAAAATAAAAATAGGATAAAGAGTTTTGTAAAAATGCCAGTCTTATACAGCCATACATTCAAATTAGTTCAAAGGCAGTAAGTTACATGTTCACAGTTAAAAATTTATACACAGAGGTGCCTGGGTGGCTCAGTCAGTTAAACATCCCACCTCAACTCAGGTCATGATCTCATGGTTCATGGGTTCAAGCCCCGTGAAAAATTAAAAAATTGAAAATTACACACATCTCAAAAATAAGCAATTAAAATACAAATTTCAAACAGAATATAAAACAATATGCGTATATATGCTTGTGTGTGTGTATATATATACACACACAGAATTTTTTAAAAAATAGATCACAGAAAACTGGAAATAAAATATTAACAGTAGCTATTATACAATAGAATCATGACATTTCCTCTTTATATCCTTTATACATAGAATTTAAAAAAACTTTTAACGTTTATTCATTTTTGAGACAGAACATGAGCAGAGTAAGGGCATAAAGAGAGGGAGACACAGAATCGGAAGCAGGCTCCAGGCTCTGAAATGTTAGCACAGAGCCGACATGGAGCTTGAACTCATGAATCGTGAGATCATGACCTGAGCTGAAGTCAGATGCTCAACCGACTGAGCCACCCAGGGGCCCATATATATATATATTTTTTAACTGAGGTGTAATTGTCCAAATATCCTATTAGTTTCAGGTATACATCATAGTGCATTGATATTTTCATACACTACAAAATGACCCCAACAATAAGTCTAGTTACCATCTGTCACTATACGAAGTTATAAGATTGAGTATATTCCCTATGGTATATATTATATCTCCATGACTTTTTTAGTTTATAATGGTAGTTTGTACCTCTTAATCCCCTTAAATTATTTCATCTACCCCCAACATCTGTCCCAACTGGTAACCAACAGCTTGCTTCCTGTATCTATGAGCTTGTTTGGGTTCTGTTTGGGGTTTTTGTTGGATTTTAAACTCCACATACAGGCGAAAACATACAGTAACTGTCTTTGTCTGACTTATTTCACTTAGCATAATACCTTCTTGATCCATCCACGATGTCACAAGATTTCATTCTTTTTACGGCTAAGTAATATTCCATTGTATATATACACACATCTGTTTTACCCATTCATTCATCCATAGATGGACACTTAGGCTGCTTCCATATTTTGGACTATTTTAAACAGTGCTGCAATGAACATAAGGGTACATATAGATCTTCAAATTGGTGTTAACATTTTCTTCTGATAAGCACCCAGAGTGGAACTGCTGGGTCATATGGTGACTCCATTTTTAATTTTTTGAGGGACCTCTCCTAGACTGGCCACACCAACTTACACTCCCATCAACAGTGTACAAAGGTTCCCTTTTCTCCACATGCTCACCAACATCTGCTATTTTTTGTCTTTTTGATTCTACCCAATCTGACAGGTGTGAGGTGATGTCTCTCTGTAGTTTTGATTTGCACTTCCCTGATGACTAGTGACGTTAAACATCTTTCATGGGTCTATTGGCCACCTGTACGTCTTCTTTGGAAAGAGGTCTATTCAAGTCCTCTGCCCATTTTTTAATTTTTTTTTTTATATTACCTAAGTTCTTTATATATTTTGGAATATTAACCCCTCTTCAAATGTATGATTTGTCAATTTCTTCTCCCATTTGATAGGTCACCTTTTTTGTGTGTTTGATGGTTTCACAAAAGCTTTTTAGTTTAATGTAATCCCATTTGCTTACTTTAGTTTTTGGTGCCCCTGCCTGAGGAAACTCGTCTAAAAACATGGCTAAGACTAATGTCAAAGAACTTATTGCCTACATTTTCTTCCAAGAGTTTTATGATTTCACATCTTACGTTGAAATCTTCAATCCATTTTGAATTTTTGTATATGATATCCTAGTTTCATTCTCTGTATTTTCTAAATTCTCTATGATGTACTACTATAATAATTGGAAAAAATTATTTTAAAAAAAGAAATTCTTTACTTAAACTGAATATAAGTCGATTATGATGGCATTACCCAAAATAGCTTCAGAATGCTTTATATTTCAAACACTCCAAAATGTGTTTCATAAGTATGATAGAATAAATAATATAAAACTCCAAATTATTAGATGAAGAAAGACAGCCTAATGTACTTTTTAAATGAGTCACTGTTCCTTCATTTGGGCTATTTTGCTCACTTTGAGTTAACAAATCTAATAATTTAGCTTCAGAGAGACATTAAAATACTTGAATTAATATATTACTTAATAAAATATTATTTTCCAGAAATTACGGAATCCTGCAGTATTAGTATTCTCCATACTGACAGTTCAACACTTTTTCTTTCCTTTTCTCTTTTAAGTTGCTTATGTCTCAATTTTACCATCAGTGGCTTTTTTTTTTCTAGTAAGATGAGGATTTCCACCTGGGAAAGCTATCTCACCAACCAAGGGAACAATAGGACTGAAAAAAACATATCCATAGAAATGAACATTCGATGATAAAAAAAAAAAAACCTGTATAAAAATGTTACCTTGATTTCCTCAAAAATTTCAAAGTGTAATAGTGTTTTGTGGGGAACAAGATGAAAGTGAATAGAAAAGTTTATGGTATTTATTTCAATTCCATCCTTAGTGAGGAGGGAAAGAAGAGCTGTTAAAAAGTGCATGTGATAATCTATTAAATAAAGACTTACATAAGGTATAATCCTAATTTCTTTTGTGTTATATATATACTTGAAAATTTAAAGACTTTCTTTCATAGTAGCCAGAGGCTTCAAGGGTATTTTTCTCCTTTTTGTTTACTTGTATTTTCTAGGCTTTCTGAAGTAAATATTACTTTCATTTCTCCTTAATGAAGAAATATGGTAATATAAATTTTAAAAATCTGATAAACAAAGTTTTAATATTTGATATTCCATCATTAAACAGGAATTTTCCTGGCCCAAGAGAAAAACTATTCCTTATACACAGACTGCAAAATGGAAAATTTATTATGAGACCACAATCCAAAATAACAACTCTAAAATTCATAACTCATTTGGCGGTAAACCCTGACCAGAGGTAAAGCTATTTATAATCATTATTTATCTTACTTAGTTTGAATATTCGTATCTTCTACTGCCAAAATATTAATGCCTAAGATGCTGCTGGAGTGTTTACTTATGGTACATCTACTTTAGTAGTAACTTTTCCAAAATCTGACAAATTCTGAATTTGAATACATACATGCCTTCAAAGGTTTCAGATAAGAAACTGTGGATCTGAATTATAGATCTTATGTATAACTCTTTTATTTGTGACATAAATGTATTAGCATCACTGGAAAACATAAGAACATATTAACTTTATGCTTGAATCATTAACTATCTTATGAGATTAGTCTCCAAAGTAAAAAAGGTAACTCCTTCTAGTTTAGGAATGAAAGGACTCCACATTCATTATAAAGTCTGTGTGTACTTCTCTCCATTACACACAGATTAAAGGTTGCTTATAAAATCAGTATAATTCAGCCCTTAGATCATAAAAGTTTAAGAATTAGGTCTACATATGTTCATTAATACAGATAACAATGATAGCATATCAGAATATGTATGTTCTACAGAAAATAATAAACATGGTTTCATTTGCTATGCGATATACTATTTTAGAGAAGGAATATGCTCAGTGACAGAGAAATAGAACATTCCTAACCTCTTCTGCTTCTAAAACAGCACACATCAATGATAAAATAAAGATTAAAAAACTCAAATTTATGTCAACAAAATTAAAAACCATAAGCACAGCTTACAGTTTTATCAATTTCTAAAAGTTTTAAAAATCTAAGAAACAAATACATCAACACAGAAACCTTAATGCATTAGTTTTATATTTCTCTAAGAAAATATGCCAAAAAAAAAAAAGAGAAAGAAAAAAAAAAGAAAGAATCCATTTATTCAATATGGAAGCTTAATGACCATAATATTAAGGATAGATATTCACCTTCTTTGGGCTGAGCCATAACTGGAGTCTGAGTTTCCTTTGTATATGTGACGATTTCTCGAGGAGGAAAGTCAACTTGTGTAATTTTAGCCATTCCAAGTTTAATAGGTCCGCGTCTAAATAAAGACAAATGTTTTTAAATACAACAAATGAAACATTTTAACGACATCAAACTATGTTATTTTGGAAAATTAAAAATTAAACATTATGTATCCAACATTGTAATTTAAAACTGTTTTATACCAGAAATTTTAGATGAACAACGAATTGGCTTCATTTTAAGAATGTGAAAGGTAGCAAAAACAAAAGATCATTCAATTCTTAAAGATCTAAATGATCTAAAAAGCTCATTAATTCTTAAACTGAATCATTCAAAATGTTTGTCACTTTAAAATGGAAAATAATTTAGTTTCTTAGAGCAAATGTGTGGATGATAGAGTAAGAGGATAGGAATTTCAGAGTGGACTGCTAAATATGGTTGGTTATAAGAACTGTCCTTAGCAGGGGGATAGGAATCCCGACTCTTGAAGAGTCAGGTATATGGATCTCATTCAGTCCACGTTTTGTTTCCTTCACAATTAGGAGACTTCAGCTTTAAGAATGGGAAATAAGTTTCTCTTGAAAGCCTTTTCTCTACCTTGCAGAAATTGAGAATCATAAAGTCAACTGAGATTTAAAAATTTTTAATCTCTAATCTCTGCATGGTCAGTACTATCCTTGATTCACATATGGGCAAGCTACAGTACAGATTTTCTATACTTGAACTAAAGTAACATATTTTGACTACCATAAAACTACTAACGTCACCTTCTGTTTTAAATAGAGGGAATACTTTTTTTTTAATAAATAAGAGAATTGTAGCTGAGGAAAATGGATCAAATGAAAAATAGATTTTATTAGATACATGGAGGATCTTTTCTTGGTTTATTAGATATCTAAATTCTAAATCAAATAATATGGTATGTTTACAAACTCCCAAAGAAATTCTCAATTTTAAGACTGTCTTGAAAGGACATCTAATAAAAGCACTGCTGTACCTTCCAGAATATCAAACAGGATATGTGTGTGTGTATGTGTGTGTGTGTGTACACATACAAACATGAATATATATACATACATACATATATGTAATACAGTAACTATTTTCTTATAAAACATCGTTTTTCAAAATCTTGTACAAAAAAGAAAATAAAATTAGTATATTAAATGGATTAATTTTCTCTAAGGTTCCAAATGTGGGCCATAATAAATTTTTAATGTGTTTTCCACTTTAGGTATATCTTAGGTTTAAAGGGGAAAAAGCACATAATCAAAGAATTAAGTGGGAAAACTTAAGCACATCTGAAGTAACCTAGTATTCTAAGAATAAAATTTGAAACAAGAAACTTTATATTCTGAGTTTTAATACATAAACCACTTGAAAAGTAAATCACTCACATATCTGGGAAAAAATGGCCAAGCCAAGAACAATCATTAGGAACAAGTTACTAACTTGACTGCATATAGAGTCTAACCAGACAAAACTCAAAATATTAGAACAAAATACTCTACAATTTAGTAGTAGGACAGGGAAGTAATACCTCACTTATCCAAAAGCCACTTTTCCTGAGAATAAAGGAAGCCACTGGAGGTGGCAGGAGTCTTGGGGCAACCAATAGAAAAGCTTCCAGATAATGTACAAGAAGCTCATATACTTTTCTTATATGCCCTAATTCAAGGCTTATTTATTCTGACTTAGACATAATTCCAAAAGATGTTGGTCATGTGTTTTAGAAGGTGCAAATTATCAATGTAAAACAGCCAGATGAGTAAGGCACAATGGCATCTATAAACATTTATAATTTTCACTGGAGACTAGAATAAATAAACGAATTAATGAATAAATCAATACAATCTGGGGCCACAGTGTAGATGACCAACAGCTCTGTTCCTCTTGAAACCTTAGAAATCATCAAGAAATATTAATATAGGAAAATAAATTAATGTTCATATAAAGTAACCCAGAAAAATTTCAATTGTATGTAGAACATATATCAGAAAAAATCTGGGAAGTTTATAATACAGCTTAGAAAAATTTGTATCAAAAATATAGAAATTAAAAAAAGGACTTTGGAACTTAAATGCATAAACTTAGGGTACCTAGAAAATCAGATACATAAAGTATTTCTTTCACTAATGACAGAGGATAAATGAGGTGTCACAGTGAAATATTAACGCTTTCCCTAACTGTACAATGTACATCAGAAGGTTAAGTAAGTTAGGACAGTTTGACAAAGAATCAAATTAAGTATCAAAGAGGGAAGGTAAAAAATCTATTCAATACCCCAAATCGGAATCTGAGTGAAGCTGAAGAACTGATGGATCTGTATCCCAATGCAGCGTCCTAAATGGTTGTAGGACAACCATGAAGCGTTAGCAAAAAAGGCCATACGTTAGTCAAGCAAATACATTCTATGAATAGGTAAAGCTAAAATACTGTTCATAATTAAAAACCACATGTTCTGGTTAGTATGACAAAAACACCAGATATCACTCAGTCCTTAGTGCATGCCATAAGCATAATAATGTGGTTAAAATGCAGACATACAACTCAGAATAGTTAAAGGACAGTATTTTCAGACTACCGGAAACTAGTGTTGCATAATAATAGACAAGAACAGCCAAAGCATCCAATGACACAAATAATATATTACTTTTGGATATCAACCTAGGCTATATAAACAGCTAAAATTTTAATTTTCTTAATTAAAAAGACATTAGTAAAACCATCTTAGTGAACATAATCTTGCCCAAAGCATTAAATGTGTGCAGGAAATTGTCATATTGGTAAAGGAAATGAATCAACACATAAGCCTTTAGGTAAGAAAACCAAAGACTATTCCACTGGGATACAAAAAAGCTAAAGTTTCCAAAATGTGACCCCTCTGTAATTTATGGGTTAAGCACTGCCTTGGGCTTACATGTCATCTGTTTTAAAAAGCAACTAAAGATTTCTGTCTCTATGAAAAAATAAATTTTTCCAAAAAAAAAATCTTATGTTCAAAGGACTTACCTAAATTACCCAAACTTCTAAAGAATATTAATTCTAAATAAATATGTGGTTGTGTTTTAGCCTTGCCTATTGGGTAAATAACTTACATGGGACCTTTTCCATTTAAGCCAAATCTTGTATTAATAAAACAAAAGGTACTTTATCACACTGGCATTCTTACAGGTTAACAGTATATAAAATAATTAGGTATAGTACTGTATGATGCTCATAGCCCTTTATAAAAAAGTTAAGCACAATATATTCAGTACTACCATTTCTGTCAAATGTTTCTCATTTATATAAAGTTGTAACATACAACTAAAGCAGCTATAATATTTAAATACAACAAACCATTTTTATACTTTACTTCCTATATAATTTATCAATAAAAACATTCAGATGAATTGAACTAGAGAAATCTTTCATATTAAAAATATGAAGAAAGATTTTGGGATTAAAGCAGGATTGTGCATAATATATGTAAAGGTCACTCTGAAGATCTGCTTTGTATTGAAAGCAATGAACAGCAACAAACTTAGGCTTTGTTGAATCTGAGGGGGTTCTTGGAGCTGCTCTCCAAGGAATGTTCTGTCCACAGCCTGTACATTATATGAGAGGTATAGCTGTCATCACTGACATACAGCTCCTTATTGAGTCATTTAAGTCTAAAATTAAGAAAAACTTTACCTCAAAATACAGCCATTATTGAAAATATATTGTATAACATACAGAATTATATTAAAGGCATCAGCTGACGTATAAAGTGAAATACCAATATAATCTGAAAGCCTAAAAGAAAAACTGATCAAGAATGGAAAAAAGAACATGAAGTATGGATTACCCAATTGAGTTACCGTCAGTGAAATTTTAGAGGTAAGAGCTAACAGAACTAGAAACTTAACGGAACACAACTCCAAATCTACAAGGTTAGAGAGAGAACACTTTTCATGCTTTTATATTGATTCATAATTTACAACCAGGCCCAACAGAAATTTTTGGCATTTAGAAATACTGATTCAGATATGGTTTAATACCATATTTGGTAATGTCTAATACATCTTTTCCTACTTCTTGAGTGCACTAATCTTGGATAGTCTTGACAAGTAAGCACATAGGTTCATACATTTTGCACATCTTCATGTATTTTTCTGTGATACTTTTTATTCTCTTCATTCTTTCATTACCAACATGCCTGTTCAATTCAAGTTCATTCTGTTTCATTCTCAGATCTTAGCATTCTTTTTAAAAGCCATGTATTTAGAAATGCTATTATTTCACTGCCAATAGTACCAATTAGCCAACAAGATTAATTATCTCTCTACTATGGAATCTGGAGATGATGTAGAATTCATAGTTTTTACTCCTTTATGTATACATATATACATAAAAGAGAACATACACAGTTCTCTAGAAAATTAATAATTAAATCTGTGTCTGTGCTCTCAAAGTGGACAATGTATGCATTAAGATTAAAAAGATACAAGGTCATCTCATTCAAAAAGAGGAACTTTTTTTTCCTCTACTGTTAAACTTTGAAGAAACTAAATTTTATATTCATTATCTAATAAGAACAAATGCCCCTAAAGATATTTAAATACCTATTTTCTTGTTTTATAACTTACCATTAAAAACCTGTATTTTAAACTTAAACAAAAGTTAGCATACTATGCTTGGAACTTTCAGTACAGTGAATAATATCTTTTTTTTTTAACATTTTTATTTATTTATTTATTTTTGATAGAGAGAGGAGAGCACGAGCAGAGGAGGGGCAGAGAGAGAGAGAGAGAGAAACACAGAATCTGAAGCAGGCTCCAGGCTCTGAGCTGTCAGCACAGAGACCGATGTGGGGCTCAAACTCACGAACTGTGAGATCATGACCTGAGCTGAAGTCAGACACTCAACCGACTGAGCCACCCAGGCACCCCATGAATAATATCTTTAAATTAATGATGTAATCACTAGAATGTAAGTTCCATGAAGGCAGGGGCCATGAATATTTTATTTTCTGTGGTAACCTATATGGTATTTAACATTAAATTGGCAATTCAACAAATGTGTTCTATATGTTCTAATGTGTTCTATATGTATTCTAAATGTGTTTACTCCCTTTACCAATTCATAGTATTTCAATGGTCTCTAATAAATTCTGTTTCCCAGTGAAACTCAGAAGGACATGTTCTTTTTTTTAAATATAGTTTTTGTTGTTTGTTCATTTATTTTGAGAAAGAGAAAGAGAGAGAAAGCAGGGGAGGGGCAGAGAGGCGGCGTGGGGAGAGAATCCCAAGCAGGGTCTGCACTCTCAGCACAGAGCCTGATATGCGGCTTGTACTCAGGAACTGTGAGATCATGACCTGAGCCAAAATCCAGAGTCAGATGCTTAACTGAGCCACCCAGGCATCCCATCAGGAGGACATGTTCTAATTCAAATTTAAAAAACCAAATGTTCATCTACTCTGTAGATGTTACACAGTAGATTTTATTTATTTTTTTTAATGTTTTTTATTTTTTCTGAGAGACAGTATGAGCAGGGCAGAGTCAGAGAGAGAGAGAGAGAAAGAGGGAGACACAGAATCTGAAGCAGGAACCAGGCTCTGAGCTGGATGTCAGCATAGAGCCCGATGTGTGGCTCGAACCCACAAACCGTGAGATCATGACCTGAGTCGAAGTCGGACACTTAACCGACTGAGACACCCAGGCACCCCGTTACACAGTAGGTTTTAAAGCAAACTTGCTGATATTACATTTAAAATTACCTTACTTATACCTATTCAAAATCAAGCACAGGGAGTACAGAATGAACAAAGTATAATACTTCCTAAAAGTAATGTATAATAAAACAAATTTAATAAATATTATAATTCTTTGGGTAAATATTTGTATTACAGGAATGTTGCAGAAGAGGAAAAAAGTCTTCTCTTAAAAATATCACTTATGGGGCGCCTGGATGACTCAATCAGTTAACTCTTTATTTTGGGTCATGATCTCACAGGTACAGCACCAAATTGGGCTCTGTGTGGGGGCATGGAACCTGCTTAGGATTCTCTCTCCTCTTCCCCTCCCGTGCTCATGCACAGGGAAAGAAGGGGAAAGGAAAGGAAGGGAAGGGAAAGAAGAGAAAGAAAAAGAAAATATCATTTACTTATTAGGAAAGGAATATTAATATATTTGTGTAAAGATACAGAAGTATAGGGTATGAAGCAAATTTAGCCTTAAAAATGAATTTAGACTAAATAAATTTAGTCTTTATTATATATATTATTTTATAAGGTACTATCATCTCTAAAAAAAAGTTCTGACTTTTCTTAAATGATAGTTATATCATTTATCTCAAACAACAGTATAGCTTAGATTTATAATTTCAGTTCTATTTACAAAACAGTTTTGGAAAACACATCTCAAATACAACCTGGTGAGACTTTTGTGTCTTCTAATGATTACCTGATTATTCAGGAATTAATTAAAATACTGAGTTTATTATCTAGCTCCTTGTTTCTTTTTTCTCTCCTGCCTTTTTGATACTCATTACCTATTTTAACCTTAATCAGAGGAACTCAGGCACAAAGAAGATAGAACTTCTCATGTTTATTTCTTATTAAAAGGTGTGTTAAGAGATTTTTCAGAGGACATTTAACTTCCTGCCCAAAATAAGGATTCTGAATAAAGATTTTAACTATGTTTAATCTCATTTCATCTGTCACAAGGAGTCAAAAAGTACAATGCTGTCTTTTCTATTTTTTTTTTTAATGTTTATTTTTTGAGGGAGGGACCTGAGCTGAAATCTAGAGTCAGACACTTAACTAACTGAGCTACCCAGGTGCCCCAATACTCTTTTTAAAAGGCATGCTATTAGCATGTGTGTGACAGAAAGGAATAAGTAATGATACTTTCCTGATACAATCTTTGGAAAGAAGCTGAAATCTTACTGAACTTTAGAAAAGCAAGTCTCAACATGTATGCGGTATCCTAAAACAAACACGAAACACAGTTTACAAGGAAGATGGGAGTACAGAAAAACTTGGCAGTAAACATTTTTTTAGGGAGGTATAACTGACATATAACACTATATTAATTTCAGGTGTGTAAAATGATTTGATATTTGTATATTATTGTGAAATGATCATCATAATTCTATAGTATTTTACAAAAGTATTTTTCTTGTGATGAGAACTTTTAAGATCTTCTCTCTTAGCAATCTTCAAATATGCAATACAGCCTTACTAACTGTAGTGATTATGCTGTACATCACATCCCCATGACTTATTTTGTAACTGCAAGTTTGTATCCTTTGAGCCTCTTCACCCATTTCAACAATCCCGTATCCCTCACCTCTGGCAACCACCAATCTGTTCTCTTTCCCTATAAGCTTGGATTTTTGGGGGGTGGGTAAGTCTTAGACTGCACATAAGTGACATAATTCAAATATTTGTCTTTCTCTGACTTATTTCAATTTGCATAATTCCCTCAGGGCAGTAAACACTCTTTTTAAAAATATTTTTAAAGTTTATATTTGGGGGGGGGGGGAAGGAGCAGAGAGAGAGGGAGACACAGACTCCAAAGCAGGCTCCAGTCTCTGAGCTGTCAGCACGAGCCCGACATGGTGCTCGAACTCACAGACCACGAGATCATGACCTGAGCTGAAGTCAGATGCTCAACTGACTGAGACACCTAGGCGCCCCAGGACAGTAAACACTTTTTTTTTTAATGTTTTATTTATTTCAAGGAGAAAGAGAGGAGACAGCGTGAGCAGGGGAGGGTCAGAGAGAGAGAGTCACAGACTGAAACAGGCTCCAGGCTCTGAGCTGGCAGTCAGCACAGAGCCCGACGCGGGGCTCAAACCCACGAATGGCGAGATCATGACCTAAGCGAAAGTCAGACGCTTAACTGACTAAGCCACCCAGGCGCCCCTAAACACTCTTAATAAGAGTTTCCTTAGCAGTTATCCCCGTTTCATATCTTATGCACTATTATTTTCTATCTTAATTAGAACTAGTGACTCAACAGAACACAACTAAAATGTTTAACTGAATTGTTTAGATTTTCATTTACTGAATGGAGAATTAAGCACAACAGAGAGGTTTTACACTATTTATAAACTATTTCACATTATACTTATACTATTTTATATTATCATGCACTATTTACACTATTTGTACACTATTTACATTGTTCATATATATGTACAAAACATTTACACAATAGCCCATGCAGTATGCTTAACCATAAAAAAAATTAAATGCATTAACATCTCTATTTTCAATATAAAATAGCATAAAATCAGTTAACTATTCAGTCTAAGTTAATCTACAGGGACAGTTAAAATATTATTAAAAAATGTCTCCCAATTTGCAACAAATAACTTCTATGCCATTTAGATATCAAAATGTTAGATTCAACATAATTATTTAGAGTCCCTCTAAAGCATCAATGGTATCTGGGCACTAAATGCATTCTATCATTAAAATATTAAAAGAAATGTACCATACCTAGATCCCACTGCGCCATCTCCAGAGTCTTGGCTTCCAGCTTCGCTAGGTGTGCTCACAGATTTGGAGGATGGAGACATAGGAGGAGGGACTAAATAGTGAAATAGACAGGTATCCGATGTTACTACACGGAGAGGTTGCTCAGCTTATGACGTTTCAAAAGTAATTTAACATGAAGTAATTAACAAAAAAGAAAAAATGGCAAACCAAAAAACAAAAATACATGAATGAAAATGAACAGCAGAAAGAAGAGGAGAAGACAAAGTTAACAATGCATGCTGACGATTCATGCAATTTCTCTGGCAAAATGCATTTGGGCTTTATATTAAAAAAAAAAAAGCAAGATTATGAAAGGATGCATCTTCATCCCAGCCAACACCAAATGTGGGCACTAATTTTCAAAGGAGAGCATTCCTTCTCCCCTTTCTAACTTCTCACTTTTAAGATCACCAGATTATAAATATTATTTATAATTGCTGTCAAAATCAAAACTGAAATATTCTTCAAAAGTCATTTACTTTCTAGTTTTCTGGTATTTATTTCAAACTGTTAATTTTTGTCTAGCAATTTTTAATTTTAGGAATTAATGCCTTAAATGATTTCATTCCCCCCTCCACCCACCAAGAAAAGGGGCCAATTTAGAGAAATGACTATAGCTAAAGGAATGGCTCCTTTAAAATGTCCATTAGTTTCCAGCAATTTGGGTGAAAAATGCAAACAGGCCATAAAATAGCATGCCTTCTAGACATGATGCATAACATAAAGTGATGCATGCAACTTAAACAAGGCAAGACTTATGATAACTTCCTTACCCCAGTATTCAGAAAAAACTGAAGTGTACAGACAAAGATACAGACACCCAAAATATTCTTAATCCCTTCTTATAGAAAAATACACATTTTTCATAGTATATAAAACAAATAGCAAATGCTTTCCCCTAAGTCATCACTCTTAACATTATATACTAACAATTAAACATGCACATTTCATGCTATTACATTTGTAAAACATTTTGATTACCATTGCAGGAAGTATAGGAGGATCATCACTGCCATCTTCTGGTTAAATTTTACCATAAATGTCCCCCATCCCAAGTATCTTTTTAAAATAATTTTTCAGTATATAATATTAAGTGACTAACACATTTTATGTTGAGCTGCAAGCCCTTCTTTTAATAGTATATTGAAAAGAAGGCGAGTTCCTAATTATAAAGGAACTAATAATCTAAAGAAGTATATACTTAATAAAAAATCTATGGTTTGGGGACAGTCACATTCACTGGATCCTTGAAATTATGTTTGTTTATATGTGATACAATAAAAAAGGTGGGTTAGCTAATCTAACAAAATGTATGATGAATTACATTATTTTTTGTAGTAAGCTCTATACCCAATGTGGGGCTTGAACTCTTGACCCCAAGATCAAGAGTTGCAATCTCTATGGACTGGCCTAGCCAGCTGCACCTATGATGACTTATATTTTAAACACAGGTACAAAACTAATCATCCTTATGTTTTCAATGGCAAATTCTATTGTTAACCAACAGTAAGATTAGAAGGGGAAAAAAATCATAGCTAGAAGGCTTCCTGAGACACAGTGGTTAATTCTTGCTTAAAATCAAATGTTTCTAATTTTGTGATTAAATCTCTCAGGAACAATGAAAAACCAGATCATCTTCATACAGTTCACAGGTGGATGGCACTGTGCTAGGTGCTGTGTGTACAACTCAAAGTAGCTAAACATGATCTGTATCTGAAATAAAAGAACATTAATGTTCCCTAACTTTATTCAGATTACATTTCCTCATCTTTTTGTTTATCTCTCAATGTAAGGCTTCCCCTAGTCTAAATCCCAACTGATCCAGTAATAAATAGTATCTTATAGTGGCTTGACAACTATGCTGTAAGGCACAAATATGTTTACTATAGTGAGACTCCGTGATTTTTTTATACTAAAGATTTTCAAAGAAGAAATTTTGTACTGCTTAAAGTACATACTTAATATGCTTAGGAAAATATTTTTTCTAGGTATACATATTGCAAAGATTGGAGGAAAACTATAATATTCCTATCAATCTAATTATTTGTGATGAACTATAAAATTCTTTTGCAGTCTAATATGGTTACCATATTTGTTACCCTTTCTGATGACTGCAAGAATCAGCAATTCTACTCAATAAATTCAACAGTATCCTATTGGTTAAGACTACATTATAAAATGTTACCTCAAATTCTTTACAGAAACAAGTTAAATAGTAGTTATACATTCATAAATAAACACAGTAACCTAGCCAATTAAAGTGTCAGAAATAGTTTCCTAAATAAAAAGTAAATTACAGGGGGGATGCTACCAAATTATTACAGTTTATTAGCCAGATCGTCACATCAAATTTGTAATTCAATAAAAATCTCCATTCTAAAACTTATATTATTTATATTATTACTAATATATATTAATTTTATTAATATATAAAATAACATTATTTCTCACAAAAGATATTTTTCAAGCAACCTATGGAGAGGACTCATTAAAGACTCAAAGTTATTATCTGGCTCACCAACTTAACCTTGCAATAATAATGTATCTACAGAAGGGACAAGCTAGCAAAAGAAAATTACCATTATTGAAAAAGGAGTTTTAACAGAAAAAGGGGAATAATAGTGTTATTTGGTCACTATCATATTTCAACCTCATTAGTCTAAAAAATCAAAAATTACAGTAATTGCACGAGAAGGAAATGCCATCATACTCCCAGATTCAACAACCCCGCAAGAACAAACAGCATGCATTCAAGTAGGTTAAAAAAAAAAGACAAAAAGAAAAAACAAAAAACACCTCTGAACTCAGTCCCTCAAATCTCAAAAGACTCAATTCTAGAATTCATTAGTAAAGATGGTTTAACAGTCCAATCAACTCTGAAAATAAGAAAAGCCATTACTAATTAGCTTTTGCCAAGTATCTGAAATATAATGTTTAGTAAGAAGTGAATCATATTACTAGATTTAAGGTTATCGTATGTGAATTTTTAACAAGTTTAAGCTTCTCAGAAGTCTAGAGCAAAGATCTTATTTCCTTCTTTGAAAACCAGTGGAGAAATATGGAGTAAATTGGTAAACAAATTCACTGATGACTTGAGTAATACTGAAAGACTGTGACTTTTTAATTTTCTAGAACAAAAGCCCAATCAAGAAGGCCTTTCCTTCCAGTTTAGATCTTGGCTTTTCAAGGGTATAAAATTAACACTGCTGCCTTTTGGCTCATGAAGAAACAACTAGACTATTTTTAAACCAGAAGGGAACTAGGAATGTAGCTAGATTTACAAATAGAATTAAGTCTGAGTTGACCACTCAGAACCACACAAAAGTCTCAGAGATGAAGGATGATGCATAGCCCAATTATTTCTCAGGTAGAAAAAAGCCTCTAGCAAGAAGGGGCTTTTGTCAGGAAGAAGAACCTACAAAAGGTGACCAACCAAGGAAAGTGAACGTATGAAGTAGGAGCTAGTATAGACAGTAAAATGGAAGGAGTGAGCTTCTGAGATAACCCAAACCTATAAGACCTTGTTTAGCTAATCAAGGATGCTTAACATTCAAACATAGCATGCACTACAATAATGCCCCCTGGTGGATACTCCTAGCCGAATAACAATTTTCTCCCTTTCTATGGGGTGCCCATGGCTCAGCATTCTACTCCTGAGTAGAGCTCAGGGCATCATCTCAAGGTTCGTGAGATCAAGCCTGAGGTCGGGCTCAGCGCTGTAAGCATGGGATTCTCTCTCTCTTCTCTCTCTCTCTGCCCCTCCCCACCCCCGCCTCTCCCATCCCATACCTCTCTCTCTCTCTCTTTCTCTCTCTCTCGATGAATAAACATTTAAAAAATGTTTTCTCCCTTTCTATGGCCCCTTCTCCTGATAATGAAGTTTAATCTTCAATGTAATTCAGAGCATCAGATACATTTTTAAAAGAAATTAACATATAAAAATAAAATTCTGTAGCATTAATATACCTAAGGCATCATTTGTTAAAATCAGGATAATCTTGAAGAAATGACTTGGTACAGGGGAAGCATTCATTCTATCTTAAATTCAGATTGACCAGTTTTAAGATAAATAAGTACAAGGGTTTTAACATACAACATGATGACCTAGGGTTAACACCATTATATGGTACATAGAAAAGTTGTTAAAAAGAGTAGATTCTAAAAGTTCTCATCACATAAAATAATTTTTTTTCTTTTCTTTTCAGTATATCTGTATGAGATGATGGATGTTAACTAAATCTAATGTAGTAATCATTTTACAATATGTAAATCACACCACCATACAATATACCTTAAACTTATATAGTGACATATGTCAATTATTTCTCAATAAAACTGGGGAAAAAATGAGATTTAAGGTATTCAAAAGTTACAAAGTGTGAGGGAAATAAATGAAGTAATACTTATTTTTGACTAGCAAAGTCTTTTTGTTTCTTTCTAATAAAAGAAAATCCAGATCATAAACTTATCATACTAATCAATGTACTACGTCCTACTGATAACAGACTACAGGCTACAGAGTAATTGACAGTATCTGTTTTCATCTCTTTATAAGATGGTTAAAACAGTAATTACACATACAAAAGAGATCCTCCACTTCATTTTTTTCAATCATCAATGTTTAGGAACTCCACACTGGATACAACATGTCTTGAAAGTTGTATCTAAAATTTAACTTTCTTAGGCCAGTTAAATTTAGTCAAAAACAAGACAAAACATAACACACACAAAAACAAGCCATGATTCTTTTATGAATTATTAAAATTTTATATTCCACTATGCTTTTTTCTGAAATTTAAACAGTTACAATTTGGTGTTACTGTTGAAGCAGATAGCTTTTATTTGGCCTTACAAGTAGAAAGACACATAACCTAACAAAAACTGAACAAACATGTAAGTGTGTGGCCTGTGCTGGACACCAGGGATAAAAATGCTACTGTCGCTGTTCTTGAGGATCCCTGACAAAAAGTAGACAACTCACCAAATAAGAATCTACCAACAAAGAGAAGCTAAAAGAGATTTTATTAGCTATACCTCTTTTAAATAATTTTTTAATGTATATTTATTTTTGAGAGAGATAGAGCATGAGCAGGAAACGGGCAGAAAGAGAGGGAGACACCGAATCAAAAACAGGCTCCAGGCTCTGAGCTGTCAGCACAGAGCCTGATGTGGGACTTAAACTCACAAGCCATGAGATCATGACCTGAGCTGAAGTTGGGCACTTAACCAAATGAGCCACTGAGGCATCCCTAACTATAACTTTTTTAAAAATCAAATTATTAAAAAAAATATATATATATAAAACAAATTCCTTTCAGAATTAAAAAAAAAGAAAAAGTCTATTTTAGGAAAATCAGAGATAGATTTTTTAATAAATCCTCTTGAATATTCTAGCAGTATTTTATACTCCTACAATTTAAAAATATTTACTAAATACATACAGTAGTGAAAAGAAAAACAGGTACCCATCCTGGGTCATGATATAAAATGTATTTTTTATTATGGGTTACTGTCAAAAAGAAAGTTCTACAGACACTGCTTTCATCTGTATTCTGCGTTCTTCAAGTTTAATTTTAAATAAATACTAAACAGATCTTTAGGCATCTGTCAGAGAATAGAAGAAGGTGGAAAACCACACAACACATTTCATGTGGCTAGTATAACCATGATAATAGGGCCAGACAAGATATAATAAAAGGAAAAAAATTACAGGCATGATTCTCTTATAAGCATAAAGAACTCCTAAATAAAATATTAGCAAATGAATTCAGCAATGTATAAGAAAAAAATTATCTCATAACTAAGTTGGATTTGTTCCAGAATGTAAGCATACATTTATATTAGAAAAACTACCATTATAAATCTGCATATTAATACAGTAAATGAGGAAAAAATACACGATCATTTCAAAATATAAAGAGAACTATGAATTTGTTACAATTTTGGCAATATTAAAGAATGTCCAAATTCTTTGTAAATAGTAACTGACAGAATGTGGTGGAATTGATGCTCTATGATTTCCAAGAGTAAGTCATAAAAAGAATAGCTTTTTCCTGGTTCTCTTTATTTTTGGATTGCTTACTCTGGGAGAGCCTGACATTCTGCAAGGATACTCAAGCAGTTCTGTGTGGAGAGAACTCAGGCCTTCCACTAACAATAGCCAATACCAACTTGCCAGCCATGCAGGTGAGGCACCTTGAGAGCAAATCCTAGCACCAAGCATGCCTTCAGATGACTGCAGCTCTGACATCTTGATTTCAATACCATGGGAGACCATGACTCAGTACCACTCAGCTAAGTCACTACCAAATTCCTGACAGGCAGAAACTATGAGAGATAATAAATTTTATTACTAAAAAAAAAAAAAATCAACTGACACAAACAGGAACAGAAAATCTGAACAGACTATAACTTTATTTTTTATTTTATTTTTTAAATGTTTTATTTATTTCTAGGAGAGAGAGAGTGAGACAGTGTGAGCAGGGGAGGGTCAGAGAGAGAGGGAGTCACAGACCGAAACAGGCTCCAGGCTCTGAGCTGGCAGTCGGCACAGAGCCCGACGCGGGGCCCAAACCCACGAACCAGGAGATCATGACCTAAGTGAAAGTCAGACGCTTAACCGACTAAGCCAGCCAGGCGCCCCTGAATAGACTATAACTTTAAAAAAAGACTAAAACGGTGAATGACTTCTGCTCTCAACTACTCCCTGGGAAAAAAGTTGCAATCTCAGGCAGTTTTACAGTTGAATTCTACCAAGTTTTTTTTTTAAATATCTTTTTAAATGCTTCATTTATTTCTGAGAGAGAGAGACAGCATGAGCAGGGGAGGGTCAGAGAGAGAGGGAGATACAGAATCTGAAGCAGGCTCCAGACTCTGAGCTAGCTGTCAGCACTGAGCCCGACTCGAGGCTCGAATCCACAAACCAAGAGATCATGACCTGAGCTGAAGTTGGACGCTTAACTGACTGAGCCACCCAGGTGCCCCAAATTTGTTTTAAAATCATAACCAGAGGTGCTTGGGTGGCTCAGTCAGTTAAGCATCTGACACTTGATTTTGGCTCAGGTCATGATCGTGTGGTTCTCAAGTTCCAGCCCCACAAGTGCGCAAACAGTGAGGAGCCTCCTTGGGATTTCCTTCCTCTCTCCCTTTCTCCCATTCCCCCACCCCACCCCCCCCGCCATCCTCTGGCTCTGCCCCTCCCCTACTCTCTCTCAAAATAAATAAATAAACTTTAAAAAACGGTAAAATCATAATCGTACTGGCCAATGAACTTGAACAGTATAAGAAAATTACAGGCAAATTCACTTATGAGTATACATACAAAAATTCTAAACAAAGTATTGGCTTATCTTTTTTAAAAATACACACAAAAATCTCTGCCCATCCCTGCAGGTGACTATTGGTAGTTAAAGTGAAAAAAATTAACCATGTCTTCTGCTTTCCTAACAGGAAATTCATTTAGGGTAACCAAATCAATCTAGTTACTGATGGAAAGCTCCCCTTTTCAGAAGAATTTCAGCCACTAAGTGCACTAGAAATGATGGAATTACTAAAAACAGTTCTGCAACTCCTAATTAAACAACTGATTTAGATAAGGACCACCAAGAATTACTAAAACTTTTTGGTGAAAAGTTGATAGAGAAATGAATATTCACATGATGCCAAATATCACCTCCAGATATTACTTGATAGTCCTAAGGAGAACAAAAATAAAACTATGATGAAGAACTTGGCTGTCACAATTGTAACCCAGTCAGTAATCAATCTTGGCATCACTAATAGCTCAACAACCAGGCATATGTGTTATTGATATAATGAGGTACACAGAATCTCTATGAAATATTCTTACCAATGATGTTACAAACAAGTTTTTTAAACCTAATTTTAGAATAGAAGAAATACAAAAGATAGTGGAACAAAAGCTAACTGTGAGAAAGACCATCATACAAACCCAGTAGGCACGCATTCTAGAGACCAACTGGCCCACTCTCTTCAACAACCTGATGACAAGGCAAAAAGTAGTGTGTGAATAATCTTCTAGATCTAGAAAATCTAAAAACATATCACTAAATGCAACATATGGTGCAGTAAGATTTTGGGGGAAAACTTAAAACTAGTTTTTTTATAGGGAAGAAAAATTTGTTAAGCTAGATGTATTTTGAAAAAAAGGAAAAAAGAGGGGTGATTTTCTCTATCAGCAAGTAGGATATAATACAGAGCCACAGTAATTAAAACTGTGGGTTAATAGTATAGAATCAAACAATTAGATCAACAGTGAAAATAGCCCAGAAATGCCATTAATACATGTGGACTGTTGGCATTATATATCAGTGAGGGGAAAGATGGAATATTTAATAAACAGTATTTAGAAAATTAATTATATGGTGGCGCCTGGGTGGCTTAGTCGGTTAAGCGTCCGACTTTTGCTTAGGTCATGATCTCGTGGTTCGTGGGTTCGAGCCCCGTGTCGGGCTCTGTGCTGACTGCCAGCTCAGAGCCTGGAGCCTGTTTCAGTCTGTGACTCCCTCTCTCTCTGACCCTCCGCTGCTCACGCTGTCTCTCTCTCTCTCTCTCTCCCCCCTAGAAATAAATAAAACTTAAAAAAAAATTTTTTTTTTAAAAAAGAAAATTAACTATATGGAGAAAAACTAGATTGAATCCTTACCTCATACTAAATTCAAAAATATAATCCAATATCTGAAGGTGAAGGCTAAAATTTTAAAGCCTAACAGAAAAATACAGGAGAATATATATTGTGTCCTCAAAGAGTATTTAAAAAAAAGACCAAAAAAGCAAAAGAAAAGGGTTATAATTGGCAGATCTATTATCAAAATGTAGAATTCAGGGGCGCCTGGGTGGCTTAGTCGTTTAAGTGTCCAACTTCGGCCCAGGTCATTATCTCACGGTTCGTGAGTTTGAGCCCGGCATCGGGCTCTGTGCTGACAGATAGCTCAGAGCCTGGAGCCTCCTTCAGATTCTGTCTCCCTCTCTCTCTGACCCTCCCCTGCTCACTCTGTCTGTCTGTCTGTCTGTCTGTCTCTCTCTCAGAAATAAATAAAACATTAAAAAAAAAACCCAAAAAGCCAAAATGAAGGATGCAGTTCAATGAAAGATACTATAAACAGAGTTAACAGGTAATAGACTGCGAGAGGTATTTTTTGTAAACAAAGAAGTCCTCCCCTACTATATACAAGGCTCTCTTGTAGCAAGATAAAGAACTCCAGTAGTAAATGGACAAAAGATATGAATATGCAATTCACAGAGGAGAAAATAACAGATATTTGAGAAATGGTCAACCTCACTATAAACAGATAAAATTATATTAAAACATTTTAGTAGGGGTGTCTGGGTGGCTCACTGGGTTAAGCCACCCATCCGACTTCAGCTCAGGTCATGACTTCACAGTCCGTGAGTTCAAGCCCCACATCAGGGTCTTGGCTGTCACCACAGAGCCTGCTTCGGATCCTCTGTCCCCTTCTCTCTCTCGGACTCACCCTCGTTCATCTCTCTCTCTCTCTCTTCATCATCTCTCTCTAAACCTAAAAAAAATTTTTTTGGTACACCATTTTATACCCATCAAGATGGCAAAACCTGGTAAGCTGGAGAATATCAAGTGATGATGTGGATACGGTAAAATTGTTACTTTCTCATTTAATGGTACTGGGAGGATAAATCTGTAGTCATTTTTGAAAGTGGTATGTAGAATCTAATAAATGTAAGTAAGCTCATACAAATAGCAAAGCAAGTCAACTCTTGGGCTTACACTCCAGAGAAACTCTTTCACCGTTCTCAAAGACAAAGTATATTTTCTTTGCAGTGTTGCTTCTAATAGCAAAGCAAAGACACAGAAGCAATTCAAGTGCCTGTCACTGGGAAACAGATAGGGAAAATATGGTATATAATGGAATATTAGGTGTCAGTTAAAAATAAATACCTAGATCTGTATTTGGCAACTTGGGTAGGTCTAAAATGCTGCTTGATAAAAAGGTATAAACAGAAACGACACATACAGCATAATGCTATTTATGTGTGTAAAACATACATATACATAAATATGAAACACTGAAATATGTAAGCACATGTAGGACAGATGAAAAGGACATGTGTTAAAAATGCAAGAATGGGTACTTAATGCAAGACTGGGAAGGAGAATGTGATTAGAGATGGGGAATGAGGGAGAAACACATACCCACACCACACACTGAAAGACCGTTCTTTCAAAGGCACATGGGTGGCTCAGTCATTTAAGCATTTGACTTCAATTAAGGTCATATCTCACAACTCATGGGTTCGAGCCCTGAGTCGGGCTCTGTGCTGACAGATCAGAGCTTGGAGCCTGCTTCGGATTCCATGCCTCGCTCACGCTCTGTCTCTCTCTCAAAATTAAATAACAAACATTAAACATTTTTTTTAATTTTAAAAAAGACTGTCCTTTCAAGAATGGATAATGGACTTGAAATGAGAAATATGAGGAAGTGAATTCCATGAAAACGAAATACTAAAAATAGAAATGGAAAAAAAATTCCTATAGGGCAAAAACAAAGCCAAAGACTCAAAAAACTGATCATAGACTATGCAACCAACAGCAACTTGGTTTAGTTACTAGAGTATTTTTTTTTAACAAGTGTTGATTTACTTTTAAAACTGCCATTATACAATATAAAATTATTAAATAAAGACAATTTAAGTTAATATACTTCAATCTTCAAATCCTACCATAAGGAAAAGGCAAATGAGCTGAAAGAAATAACAATGAAGCAGACTATGACAGTAAACAATAGTTCATCTTGAAACCTTTCAGAAATATCAGCTCTAGAAATAGTTATACTGTAGTTTCACAAGAGGCAAACAGCAGTTACTACTTCTGGTATATGTACCCTGAACTACCTGGAATTAGCCCACAAAGTAACCCTAAATGACAAAGACCATGTCAAACTCAAATACTATGGAATACCACCCAACTCAGAATTATTTTAAATATTTAATATTTTCTGATATGTAACTAGATTGTCTTCAGTACCTCTACTATTTGAGCTTTCTGGTTTAGTACTGTTATCAAAATGAATAGCACAAAAACAGAACAAGTCAAATCACTGCAAAAATAAGCTGCTGATATTACTTCCTTTACTGGCAATGACAGGAAAAGTCTTTCTTTTCCTTCCTCTGAAAGAAGAAATACTTTGAATACTTATATGCTTTAAGAACTTTGATTCATTATATCTCACTTTAACCTACAGAAAAAAACTATAGAGTTAAGATCAGGAATCACAGTTATCTTTGAGCTAACTACAGTATAGCACAGAAAACTTATTCAGCAAATGTTGACATAAATTACTGATTGAACAATAAAAGTCAATAGGTTGTTCACTGTATGTTAATAAGTACACCTAACCTTGCAGCTCTTTTAAACAAACAAAATAGTCATGTAGTGGCACATGTGAAAAAAAGATAATTCTGAAGAAATTATAAGATTAATCATTTTTAAGAGACACAAATAAGAAAAATAGCCAAAACATATTAAAGTCAACTCATTCACCTCAGATAGGTCTGACCTGAATAAAATCTATTTCTATCTCTTATAAATGGATATATTCTTATCCTTACCAATGGGGGATTCTGGAGTTAGCCCCATGCTTTGAAGCAATGCTTCAGCTTCTCTTCTTTTTTTTTCAAGATCTGATTCTTCTTGTACAGGAGCAACTGCTTCCTTCTTCTGATCAGTCTGTATTTTTAAAGTTAAAAACTTAAGTTTACATAGGACACGAAATATTTGTTTGCAAAAAAGTGTATTTAAAAAAAATTTTTTAATGTTTATTTATTTTTGATAGAGACAGAGTACGAGCAGGGGAGGGGCAGAGAGAGAGAGAGGAAGACAGAATCTGAAACAGGCTCCAGGCTCTCAGCTGTCAACACCAAGCCCAACACGGAGCTCGAATTCACAAACCACAAGATCATGAACTGAGTTGAAGTCAGATGCTTAACCGACTGAGCCACCCAGGAGCCCCACAAAAAAGTGTATTTTAAATAATGTACTTGGGGCGCCTGGGTGGCTTAGTCGGTTAAGCGTCCGACTTTCGCTTAGGTCATGATCTCGCGGTTCGTGGGTTCGAGCCCCGCGTCGGGCTCTGTGCTGACTGCCAGCTCAGAGCCTGGAGCCTGTTTCAGTCTGTGACCCCCTCTCTTTCTGACCCTCCCCTGCTCACGCTGTCTCTCTCTCTCTCCTAAAAATAAATAAAACATTAAAATAAAAATTTAAATAATGTACTAATACTGTATGCTTTGGGAGAGTGAACTTAGTTTTGAATACACATTATAGTCATTAAATGAAAATCATTCTAAACAGAGTCCTAGTAAGTAATCTCCAAATGATATGTAATGAAGGAGTTCCCACAAAAGTTTTTACTTAATAAATTTAAAAAGTACAGTTACTTCTATTTATCTACAGTTTGAAACCGCTACTCATTGTTAGGAATTATGGAAACCTCCTCTAGAAGCACAAAAGCTTAGATATAAATATCACAACAGTATGAAAAATAAAAAGATTATTTAACAGGTAACACATTTTAAGTAAATGGACAATGTGATCTGCTGAAAACAAGTATGAATATCTGAAACTTTTGTACTAGGTTTTCATTATATTTATACAATTTTATGTAGAGGATACCTGTCAAAAATTCATCTGGAGAAAAGTTTTCATTTTAGTTTTCTAAATTATAGGTACTATTTTTATGATAATAAAAACAGATGGATTTGGTAAAATTAAAATTCACTTTTGCATAACAAAATTATTGCCAGATTTTAGCCATTCATGATTTTAGCAAAATCTTCGTTAGAGTCTCAATAATTTCAAATCATCCAAAACATTTCAAGTGAAACTTAACCTTTTTGAAGCAAAAGGAGAAGTGTTATATATTCACCTCAGATGCCTATTTTGTCTAGACAACTATTATTTATACAATTATCTGCAGTGGATTTTGTCAATCATAATATTTTATGATACCATTTTAACTTAAAGAAGTCATCAGTGAACTTCATCAAAATAGCCAAAGAGGCTATATTACCAACTTGATAATTTACCTGTATCCAGCAATATATTAGTAGACTCACTATTTAATATTATTAAATTATCCCTCATAATGTTTTACAAATTTTAAATTAGCTATAAATTATGTTGTAGATATCCCTAAGAGGCAATTTATGCCACTTATGGCCATCTTTGGAAAACAAAAATCAAATATGCTTTCAGCACTGAAGGGTTTAAGGCTATAGATACTACTTTGAAATGGCTCTACCATTCTATCAGTTAGCTTTTAATCAAACAGCTAATTTAAATCTCCAACTTTCCTATAATGTATTACAGAAAGGTTCAGAATAAATTAGAAAATTCTTCAATTACAGGCCCTTACAGCATCATAGCAATGCTGCACATAAATTATACTTTTAATTTTTCTGATTTTCTTTTCCCTTAAGAGATTTCTAAAAGTCTTGACTATTAGCTATCAAATCGAAAATCTTGGTACTAATGTTACACTTAGGACAAATTATCGTACACTGACCATTTAAAATACATCTGTGGTGGCCAACAGACACATGAAACGATGCTCAGCATCCCTGCTCATCAGGGAAATACAAATCAAAACCACACTGAGATACCACCTCACGCCAATCAGAGTGGCTAAAATGAGCAAATTAGAGAACTCTAGATGCTGGCGAGGATGTGGAGAAACGGGCACCCTCCTACACTGTTGGTGGGAATGTAAACTGGTACAGCCCTTCTGGAAAACAGTGTGGAGGTTCCTCAGGAAACTAACAATAGAACTCCCCTATGACCCAGCAATAGCACTGCTAGGAATTTACCCAAGGGATACAGAAATGCTGATGCATAGGAGCACATGTACCCCAATGTTCATAGCAGCACTCTCCACAATAGCTAAAACATGGAAAGAGCCTAAGTGTCCATCAACAGATGAATGGATCAAGAAGATGTGGTTTATCTATACCATGGAATACTACATGGCAATGAGAAACAATGAAATCTGGCCATGTGTAGCCACATGGATGGACCTTGAGGGTGTTATGCTGAGCGAAATAAGTCAGGCAGAGAAGGACAAATATCATATGTTTGCACGTATAGGAGGATTAGGAGGAACTTAACAGAGGACCAAGGGGGAGAAGAAGGGGGAAATGGTGGGGGAAAGGGAGAGAGGCAAACCATGAGAGACTCTTGAATGCTGACAAAAACTGAGGACTGATAGATGTGGGGGGGGAGGAGGGATGGGCATGGAGGAGGACACTTGTGGGGATGAGCACTGGGTGTTATGTGGAAACTAATTTGACAATAAACTATTTGTAAAAAAAAATAAAAAAAAAAAATAAAACACATCTGTGGTAAAATTATACAAATCTGTCCAAATAGTTTCCACTGGGAAAAAATGTACATTTCAAAATAGGAGCAAAATATCTCCAGCTCAGGGGTAATGTGTAATTGCATACATAATGAAATGATGATGTGAAAAATCAGAAGACAGAGCTACCTGGTCTGTCTTTAAGGCAGTATCAAACTCACTAGTTGGCAAAAATATTTCAGTATTTCATCATGAAGGAGATAAGAACAAATTCCCCGTCAATGAAATAATCTATCATACATTTCTCTTTGCCATTATTTATTCTTGCAAATTATTAGAACAGACTGGCAAAACATTCAGAAAACTAAGTTCAAAATCCAAACTAAGTTATGATATATATGCCATGTTTTAAGAGCTATTACAAGGCAGATAGCCCTAACTTTATATAACAAACATATTCTTAGAAGAAAACTATGTAAATTGAAGTTTTATGCATCAATCCATATGAAATATTTGTATTCAGTAAAAAAATCATTTCAATTTATCAACTTTGTCATTTTCACATTTCTATATATCTGATTTCCTTAAAGTAAAATTCACATACAGTGCTCTGCTTACAGTCACAACTGCTAGATTTTTAACTATTCTGACGGTATTACCTAAAAGTCTACTTGATATTAAATCCAAGTATTTTACATTGTTTATTAAAAAAAGAAAACATACTTCCTTTTTTTTCCTTTCTTCTTCTTTCCTCTTCTTTTCCTCTCTGATTTGGGCCAACCGCTGCTTCTTACGTTCCAATTCTGCTTTTAATTCACTTTTGTCCGACATGTTTGTGACCTTAAAAAACATAGAATCATTTACAATCATCATTATGTTGGTAAAAGCTGGGCTCTTTTAAAATATTAGTCTTCAATAAGAGAATTATCTCAAAAGGCCACATAGTTCAATGCGATTGAAAGACAACATATAAACTCTACTTTTCAAATATGGGCGCATATATATATGTATATACAAACACGTATATATAAAACTTGGGAAACGTTAGAAAGAAATGTATATAAGTAAATATTTGAGGTTGAGCAAAGTAGCCAGCACATAGTAAGCTTTATAATGTCCACATGTCCAAATTTAACACAATGTCTCTGACTCTTAAACGGAAGACATGGATTGGCAGTAAGGAGCTCTCAGGCTATATGCCATAGATCAAACCTACCACCAGAGTTTTGCATTCATCCCTAGAAATTTGATGAAAACAATATGCAGACAAAAATTCCTGTAAATTCTACAACTGACGTGTAATAGTAATATTCAAGACAAGCAAAACACAAAAATTACCGTCATTAACTACCATATATATTTAGTTAAAGTAAGTGTATTTTTAGTCAAAGCCCAACAACAAAGTCTGACTGGCTAAACTACATACAGCTGACCGGCTCTTCCTCTGAGGCTGGCAGCTCCGAGTGACAAGTTCACTTTCTCAAAACTACAAGGAAAACAAAGTCTCTGTAACTTTGTGCTACATCCTCCACCTTCGGGTACTTTCCGACACACGCGGTGAGGGAAAACTCTGTCAACCCCATGTAGTAATTTATTTATAAATTACATTTATAAAATGGAGCAAGGCGAGGAGTCGCTTTTCCCCTGAGGTCACCACCAAGAGGGCGCGGTCCAGGACACGATGTTTGGGAAAGGGGGCCACGGGGGGCCGAGCAAGACTCGAGGCTCCGCCGACCACCTCCGGTGAGTCAAGGAGGTTAGAAAGTGGTCTCGTCTCCCCCCGCCTTCCTGAGTCACCGCACCTGGCTCTCCTCACCTCTCCTTCAGGAGCCGGGCCGGGAAGCGCGGTCGGCAGGAACTGCCAAACCGCTCTTGGAGCCCCGACGTGCGACAGACAGACAGAAGGGCCTTGAGGGAAGCACAGTCAACCCACCTGTAAGCTGGCGGGATAGAAAAGCTCCCGCCCGCCTGCAACGACGTCCCTCTCTTCCAACCCCAACGCCGAGAATCGCCGCCACTCGCTCCGCGGCTTCCCGGAGCACACACAAAGAGAAATGGGCGGCGGCCACTACGGCGAGAGCTTAGGGACAAATCGCTTCACCAGAACAAGGTCGCTTCCAGAGAGCAGGGGTGGGGCCCCGCTGCGTGGAATTGCAGCCCCTCTGTTACTTACCTGTGTAAAGTAGAAACCAAGAGGTAAGACAAAGAACTTAGCCCAGGGGCTCGAAGTGTTTCCACTTTGCTAAAAATTGGAAGAATACGCCTGATATCCTCGGACTGGATAAGCAACCACCGCCCTTGCCTTGCAGATTGACACGACCAGAGAGGGAAACTACAATCCCCAGCTATAAGGGAAACCTGCGTGCGGCCAGCAATGCATTCTGGGAGTTATGGTCAATGATAGTCGCAAAGTATGCTGGGACGTGTAGTGTTTTCTAGGCTTACAGTTTCCCAAGTCGAGGCCTTCTATCGTCAGTATCTTAAAGAGAAGCTGGCACACCGACCTTTAACCTATTCTGGTCCGTTGGTCAGCGTTGTATAAGTTATATATTAAGATCTTTGACTCAACACTGATCGGATTTAAAGAAGGGCTATTTTCTGGCGGTGAACCTATGTATAACACTGGACATGAACATTTTTTAAGGCTATATACACCAGTTTTAGGGTAAAAATGCCTTACAGAGGTGTCATGTGGCATCTTAAGCAATATCTAAAATATAAAACTAAAGTTTGAAAAAGGAGTGTAACCCATTCCTTCAGAAATGTGGCGATTTGTCTTTAATTAGGAAAAAACAAAATTAAGTATTCAGTTTTTAGCATTCTAGGGGAGTTGTAAACTAGCTTAGCTGGAGTGCTACAGTTATTAAAATTAGCAATAAAAGCTTCTAATTCCTGTATTTTCTCCTAAATTTCATCATGTACACAATGAATATTCATCTGAGCCCACAAATAAAATGATTACTGTTGGAATAAATAGCTAGCTAGCTAAATAAATAAATATTTATCACCATTGCAAATAATTCTCCAGTACTTTGTTGCAGTGTGGTAGGTAGCATTTTTATTTTCTGTTAAATAATTTTTGAAAAGATACCACTATTGAAATCAATCATGTCATCTATTTAAAACCAAACAAGAATGGTTTGCACAGTTTTGGGTTTCTTTTAATATACAAAAAAGGAAAAGTTATTGGAATATGAATTTACCAGAAATTTATGGGTCAATACACATTTAAAATTTTTGTATTAAATAATTTAAAGGCATATCTAGAAACAAAGCTAACACCAAAGAAATGTCTTTATTAAATTCTAGGGAGACATTGCCCAAATCTAGGATTCAAGGATTCAAATTCTAAGTCCTTGGGACTGTACCTAATCTTTTTCTTATCTTACTTTACCTATATACAAGATAAATATTCCAGAAATAAACTTGAGAAAGAAAATTCTTTGAATTTCAAGATATTTCCCCATAACCTAAAATTTCAAACTGTATCTTTTTGTTTTCTTCCTTCTTTTTCTAATATTTAGTTTTTGTTTAGTTTGAAATTTTGCTACTGATTGACTACCATGTGCCTGGAATGGTGCCAGGTGCTGTATGTAAGAGCTAAAAGGCATATCTCTTGGCACATTCAGTTCAACTAAATATTATGATGGGATTCCATAGGGAAATGATGGAAACACTCTGGGAAAGAAAATTTTCAGGAGGATGGGATTCCAGAGCTGAACCTTCAATTCTGGAAGGTTGAATAGAAGCTAACCAAGCAAAGAAGATGCAGAAAGTTGCCTTTGGAAGAGGAAGGAATGTGGCCAATGTACAGAGGAATGAGAGCATGGACAACTGCAGAATCTGGAAATAATTCTGAATGGTTGTAGGCTAGGATAAGAACTAGGGAATGAAGTGACAAGCAGGGCCAAAGTCACATATCCCAGTTTCGATTTAGTTCTGAAGATGAGGTGAATCCACTGACAGATTTCAAGTAGGAGGATGGTGTAAGGTTAGCAGAGCAGACATTTGACTTTTCAAAGCGTTGTGAAGAAAGTCTGATGTGGTGGTATTTTTGGCCCCCAGATTCATTTCTTGCCCTTCTTTGCCAATGTCTATGCCTCTGGGGAGTGACCCCAGCTTCTCTGAAAACTTTTTTATGGTTGAGTTTGACTAATGATAGGCTTAAGCAAGGTTATCAGAAGGCAGATAGAAGGTGAAATTTGGCATTTCTTCCCCACTTCTCTCCTTTGATGTCATCTCTCCCAACAGTAGCTTCATTCCTTCATGGCTACAGCTCTTCCCACGTGGCCCCTTCTCCATGGCTCTAGAAACTTTTTTCTCCTTTTGTCTTTTTAGCATCTCCTCTGTAGCTAGTCTCCAAGTGCCTCATCAACTCTTATTCACTCCCTTACCTCTGTCAGCCCTTCAGATGCAACTTATTTCATCAGAGTATTTTCATTTGAACTCTTTCATTTGAACTCTTTGGGTGAACTGTTTTTCGCTGAGACGTTAATTGATACAATTCAGTTGGAGGGATAGGAGATGGAGAGAAGAGGCAGGAAATAGACTAGAAGCAGGGAATATAGTTGGAAGGCTTTTGGGTGGAGCCAGAAACTATATGTGTATGAGCCAATGCATTGGGAGTAGAATTAAGTGGGAATTAAGAAAAAATAAACTGGGAGAAATGTTAAGGTCGCATAAGACATATATAGCAATAAAGCAGGCTAGGTACCCCACCTGACCTCCCTCCTGAAATAACTGAAAATGGAGGATAAAACATCTTCTTTCTTGCCAAGAAAGTAAAGAATACTTAGGACAAAAGAAGGTGATAACCTAGATGGCATTTGCCTAACTTGATGAATTTTCATAGCTTATAGGCAGGAGATTACAAAAGACAAAGCCCAAAGCCTACTCTAGACTGTGATTTCAAAAGGAAACCTTCCAATACATTATTCATAAAAGAAATCTACCTCAGAGGCACCTGCACAGCTCAGTCAGTTAAGCATCCAACTCGGTTTCGGCTCAAGTCAGAGTCTCATGGTTTGTAAGTTAGAGTCTCACATCGGGCTCTGGGCTGACAGCGCGGAGCCTGCTTGACATTCTCTCTCTCCCTCTCTCTCTGCTCTGCCCCCACTCGCTCTGTCTCTCTCTATCTCAAAAGTAAATAAACTTAATTTTTTTTTAATATAAAAGAGGAAATCCAGCCCAACTCTTGGAAAATTGCCCAGCAACTGTGGCACTCAGTTGGATGGAAACAAGAAGGCAAATTTCTGAGAACATGCAGTCACAAGTGGGCCCTCACATGGCTTTTCAGCCTGAAATTTCACTATCTGGATAGTTCATAAAAACATGGACTGAAAATCTGGTTTCAAGTTTTCCAGACTTGTCATGTACTCAGTTGCCTGGGAGAAGCAAAGATGAATCTTTTTATAGGAACCCCTTTTATTCCAAGCTTTCAAGACTTCTGCGCTTTGAATAATTCTATGGTTTGAAGAATGCCACATAGATTTCAAGAAATATGAGTTCAAAAATCATACAAAAGACACAAAGATAGAAGGCACTAAAATCAAAAGCCAATCAACCAAAACAACAGGTAGCAGAATAAGACCCAGAAACACTTCAGATATTAGAATATCAAACACAGAATATAAAATAAATATGGCTGACTATTGTAAAACATAAAAGAAGCAGCTAAAAATATGAGTAAAACAGTAGATTTTTAAAATTAATCAACTAGATCTTCTGAAAATTGACAATATACTAACTGAAATTTTTAAAAAACGTCAAGAGATGAGCTGAATGTAGCAAAAGAGAGCAGTACTACCCTTAGACCCAATCTTGGGCCTTGTACTTTGGAGTCTGTTCTGGCCTTCATCCAGTCACAAGGAATCTGCATGGCTAAAGATATAGCCAGTCATGAAATCTGTATGCCCCCTTATAGATCATACTCCTGGCAGCAAAGACAATGAAATTCCCATCTCAAATAGTTCCAATCCAATTTCTGGTTCCTGATGCAGACCTCTTCCCTGGGTCACACCCCAATGTAGTGTGGAATGTAGCTGAGGATAAAAAGAGAGGGTTTGGGGTTGGCAGATAGGAGTCAATATTCCCTGTGCTACCATAGTATAGAGCAGAGCTCTAGGTATCCAAGAATTTTACATTCAAACCTGGCCTTTGTCAAGATAGGAGAAGGGAATATATTTTCTTTAAGTCTTTGTTAGTTTTGATTTCTGACTTTTAAATATGTCTATATATTATCTGGCCTTTCATTTGTACTCTTTTCCAGGGTCCTAGAAATATTCAGGGTAGATCAAGAAGAGAAAATGTTTGTATTAGAAGGTAGTACTAAAGAAATTATTCAGAATGAAGCATGAAGAGACAAAAAGGTAATATGGAAGAAAGAGTAGCAACATGGAGGATAATAGGAGAAGGTCTAACAGGCATCTAATGAAATTCTAAACAGGAAGGGGAGAGAGAAGAGAGAAGAAAAGGCAAGTTTTTTTTTTTTTTATAACTGGCAAAAATCACCAATCCACAGATTCAAAAATTCCTATTAGTTGCAAATGGGGTACATGTAGAACTTGACACCACAGAATGAAACTGTAAAAAAGAGGAGTGCCTGGGTGGCTCAGTTAGTTAAGCTTCCAGGTCTTGGTTTTGGCTTAAGTCACGATCTTCCAGTTCATGAGTTTGAGCCCCATGCTGTGCTCCATGCTGACAGTGCAGAGCCTGGTTGGAATTCTCTCTCTCTCTGCCTTTCCCCTGCTCTCTCTCACTCTCTCTCTCTCAAAATAAGTAAATAAACTTAAATAAATAACTTAAAAAACTATAAAAAAGAAAAGAAAACAAAACAAAACAAAAACCAAACCAGCAAATAACCCAAATGTCCATCAATGGTGAATGGTGAATGGATAAAATTGTAATATATCCATACAATGGAAAACTGCTCAACTCAGAGGAGAATGAGCTACTCACATGTATAACAGCATGAATGAATCTTGAAAACATCATTTAAGTCAAAGAAGCCTGACAGAAATGACTAAGTACTATATGATTACATTTCTATGAAATCCTAGACAAGGCAGAACTATGGCAAAAAGCAAATCAGTGGTTGCCCAGGGCTGGAATACAGAGCGACTGACTGCCAAGGAAGCATTAGGGAACTTTGGAAAGTGATGGAAGTGTTTTTGATTACTGTGGCTTTGTAGTAAGTTTTGCAGTCAGGAAGTGTGCGACCTCCAACTTTATTCTTTTTCAGGATTGCTTTGGCTGTTTGCAGTGCATTAAAATTCAATGCGAATTTTATGATGTATATTTCTATTTCTGCTAAAAAGGTCATTAGCATTTTGGTGGAGATCTTTAGATTTGTTTGGGTATCAAGTCTTCCCATCTATAATCACAGAATATCTTTCCATTTCTTTAGCCCTTTAATTTCTTGCAGCAATACTTGGCTTTATTTTGTTTTCAGTATATAAGTCTTGCCATCCTTGGTTAAATTTTACCTAAGCATTTAATTTTTTTATGCTATTGTAAATGTAATTGGTTTCTTAATTTCCTTTTTGGGTTGTTCATTGCGAGTGTATAAAGATACAGCTGAGTTTTGTGTGTAAATCTTGTATCCTGCAACTTTGCTGGATTTATTTGCTCTAAATAGATTCTTTAGGATTTTCTACGTATGAGATTATGTCACCTATGAACAGAAATATTTTTATTTCTTCCTTTCCAATTAGGATACCTTTATTTTTTTCCCTGCCTAATTTCTGGCTAGAACTTTCAGTATAATGTTGAATAAAGGTGGTGAAATAGAACATCTTGCCTTCTTCCTGATCTCAGGAGGAAAACTTTAAGTCTTGAAACTATGGCTTTTTAAAAAGACCAGAATACCACTTCTTAGAATAGCCAAGATTATTCTGTGGAATCTGGTTTCTCTAACACCATGAGTTATTATTTGATCCTACTAACCTGGGGAACTACATCAGCTCAAGACTCCTGTTTTCAGGCAGCGAGCTGAAAGTGGTGTGGGAAATATCCAGATATTGTTTGGAATTTCCATCCACTTAAATGGAAGTAAAGGATATCTAAAATTCTTTAGCTAATTCCTGCCTCTTAGTGTCCTCACATTTTGGTCTCCTTGTGACTAAAGAATCACTGGCCAAACAAGGATGCTTACCTCTTTTTCAAATCCTACACTCTGATTAAGTGAGAGTATAACCATAGAATGTGGTAGCATGAAGCCATTAAAATTAGCTTGGTGGTTCTCTATGTGCTGATAACAAATGATCTCCAATAAAATTTATAGTTGAATATAGTGAAGTACAGGATAATTTGCCTAGAATTATTCCATGCATGCAAAAAAGAAGAAACATAAGCATGCGTGTACTGTTTTTACAAAGATACACAAGAGGTGAGTTAATAACGGTTGCTTCTAGAGAACAGGATTAGATGTCTTGGGCTCTAGGGTAAAACAAAGACTTTCTCCTATGGCCCGTTTGATTTTTTTAATTTTTATTATTTTTTTATTAAAATTGTTTTAATGTTTATTTATTTTTGACAGAAAGACAGAGTATGAGTAGGGAAGGAGTAGAGAGAGAGGGAGACACAGAATCTGAAGCAGGCTCCAGGCTCTGAGCTGTCAGCACAGAGCCGGAAGCAGAGCTTGAACTCACAAACCATGAGATCATGACCTGAGTCAAAGCTGACGCTTAACCGACTGAGCCACCCAGGTGCCCCTGATTTTTTTAAATATGTAAATGTGTAAACAACAACAAAATGAAGCCCACGCAAGTTTTCGTTTTATTTCATTTTCAACACTTAAGAAAAACCTTATTATCAGCATTGATTAAAAAGACTGTAACAGCTGAGAGAAGTTACTACTCCAGGTATTACTTAACTCAACCCACTCTGTCATTCCTACCTGAGTTGGCAGGGCTGAGGAGAAGCATAGTAAACATTAGTTCTGAAGGGCTTTTTTTGTTCTGAGGGAATGGGTGAGGGGTTTGCATTTAAATATTTTTCAGAATAGTTTGTAAGAGAGGGTAGAAATGGAGGAAAGGTGCATTTGTTGAGCACATTCATACCCAGAGTTACACCTGAACTCCATATGTCCACTTATGCAAAGTTTTCTAAAAGTAACATTGAACGTCTTTCAGGGTTTCATTTATATGAAATGCTGAAGCAGGCAAAACTAATGCTGTAAGTCAGATTAGGAGCTATTAACATATGGGGGTATTGACTGGAAAGGGACGTGGGGAGGTTTGGGGGTGCCATTAATGTTACACATCTTGATTCAGGTGTAGGTTACACAAATTTATATGAACTATAAAATATTGTACAATTGAACGTTGTAAAAGTGTATATATTTTGTGGCTTCATAGAATCTGTAAAAAAATTCTACCCTTATGAAGGGACCTCTTTACTGTATATATGTTATATTCAGTTAAAAAAGGTAAAGAAAAAAGGAGCTTATTGAACTATGGCACTTAAGCCAACAAACAACGTATAAACCATCAGAAAAATACAACACCCAGATCAGAAGTGGAAGGAATTTGCAAGGAATAGAAATGTCTTCCATTGTTGGGGCGCCTGGGTGGCTTAGTCGGTTGAGCGTCTGACTTTCGCTTAGGTCATGATCTTGCAGTCTGTGGGTTCGGGCCCCGGGTCGGGCTCTGTGCTGACTGCCAGCTCGGAGCCTGGAGCCTGTTTCAGTCTGTGACTCCCTCTCTCTCTGACCCTCCCCTGCTCATGCTGTCTCTCTCTCTCTCTCTCTCTCTCTCCTAGAAATAAATAAAACATTTAAAAAAAAAAAAAAAAAAGAAAAAGAAATGTGTTACATTGCTTAGTGATCCAGGCATCTTAAAATAGGGCCTTCAGTAAGTCTGGCCCAGGCAGTCAACTACAGCATTTATAAATGTTTGCTGACTACCTTGTGATATGCATTTACATCAAAGTTTATGATGAAATTATGTTGCAAAAAAGAAAACTGTAGCTGCATTAGCAATACATGAAGCTTTCTGGTAATTTTACTTTTAGTGTTCTTCTGGAAATGTCACTTGTTTGGTTATAAATTTGCTAAAATGAGATGAACTAAACTTTAAGATATACATTCCTATGACCTTTTTACCAGACAAAGAGCATACAGCATTACTCAGGACTTTTTCATAAATATCGTATCTCTCATTTTTCCTACATGTTAATCTTCTAACATTTCACTCTGATTGTCTAGGTTCGTGAGGTTTCTACCATCCTGCCTCTGTGACCTTAACACTGTTCATCTTTTGTATGTTAACAGCGCCTTCCAAGTCACTGTGCTTTTAATATTTTCCAGATACTTCCTTCACCTTCAGGAAATGTATTTGACTTTGTCTTTCAGATATTGGCACAACTACCTATTTTCTTCCAACTTTGGGAACTATCTTAACTTCCCCATTTCCTCTCAGGCCTAAATGAAGTTCTTTAAGAAACTATCTTTACTCAGGGGAGTGTTCATGAGCTGCTAGCAAATCTCTCTTCATAACTTAATAGCATTACTTTTCTATTATCCTTATTATTGTTCTAGTCTGTATTTTTCCCTTTGGAGTGTTTGCTGCATTGTTAACTTAATATAGGTTTTTTTTTTCATTATTTCCTCTACTTGTCTTGATGCACATATTTTCTCTCTTAGTGTCAAAATAAGGTGATGGTGAATTATGAGTCCCTTCTGAGCTGAGGATACTTTTGTAATCTGGTAACCTTTGGCAGGAAGCACATATCCTAGTGAATGATGGAGCACTTAAGAGTGATTCACCACTGAGCATTACAGAAAATAGGCTGAGGGTTCAAAAATTCAAGGCAAGTTCCTTCTCCTCAGCGTGGTATATATACTGTGCTCTCACTTTTCTACCCCCTATTATGTGGTTAAGAGAGAGAAGATAATGATGGCTTCTTAAAGTTACCTATAATGCACTCAAAACTCTGTTAGGTGTAATGGTTTTAAAAGGTAGAATGAAAACACAGCTAGAAGATCAACACAAAAGGAATCATTTTCTGTTGGAGACACCAAGGCTTGCACACCTCCTGATACACACATGTGACTCCCGTTAACTGTAATGGGAATTATGAGTGCCCCATGAAAGCAGTATATGACCCCCCAAGTGTGGTAGGGAGATACTGTTTTGCCCCCAGAATTTCTTTGTATTGATTTAGTTTCTTGTGGTAGAATCAGATCTTGTATTATTGTTTCAAAGTTTCTCTTAGGTATTCAGTATGTTGTCTTTTGAATGGAGGGGCAGAAAATAATTACTGATTGGCAGGCGAAACATTGTTAAACAACCACAAACCCTACACAAAGTTCAAATCAGACCCGGATTGATTACGTTTCAGGTTAGAAGCCTTGACCTGTAATACTCCTCTTTGAGCAAATATTTATTCAACATTTGACCTTAGTGACATTAGGTGAATTTCAGCATGCTTAAGACTTTCTATATTAACATGGAAATGAGCTTCTAATTATATAGAACTGTTGATTAACAAAATGTAGAGGTTTGCATAATGGGAAAAGAACTTTGGTTTGCTCAGTGATCTTTCCAGAAATCTTGATCACTGACAGATGCTTAGCTTTTAAAGTGTTGTCTGTTTATATGTATGGATATAATATATATATAATAAAAATATACTTATATTTGTATACTGAGAAATATTTATACAATGTAACACTATCTCCTGAGCTCTTAAGACATACATCCAACTCTCCACTAGGTATCTTCTGGAGATCCTTCAGGGAAACCTCACATCCAACATGTCCAAAACTGACCTGTCATTTCTCCCAGCAAGACTGCTCCTCCCCATTTCCAGTCTCACTGAATGAAACTCTCATTCCTTTGGTCATCCAGGCACAATCCTGCAAAATCATCCTTTTCAGATCTTATCACCTTCATCTATCACTGTTGATTCCACTTCCTAAATGCTTTCTGGAGGCAACAGAAAGGTATCTGTGATGCTCAGTGAGAAGGCTGCAGCGAGCATGACCAGCGAGCATCAGATCCGGGTAGACCATCTTCATGAGAGAAACGCAGCAGCAGGAGACAAGAATCCAGCCACAGGGATAAACCCTAACCAAGAGAGCCCTGGCCCCAAAGAACTAACAGAGCAAGGAGAAAATTAGGTAGTGATGAAGGGAGCCAGCGAGGGAGGGATATGTTCCTAGGATTGGGATGGCAGGCAGGGATTTGGTTGCACATGGCCTTAAATAGTTGCTAAAGATATAAGGTGAGAAGTAGATTAGTATCAAGGGTGACTCTAGGCAGACAAAGAGGTATGGGTCCCATAGTCCTTATATTTTCCTGACCCTGGACCTAATTAATCTTAAAGACTGAAATAGAAATGAAGGAATGAGTAGGTGGAATTAGATGATCTCAACTGTCAGCTTCTAGGACTTTGCGACCCGAGAGGATATTACATCAGTTGTCACTGGGTGCTGGCTGTGATTCTCTCACTAGTAGCCCCCTCATCATTTGACTTACTGCCTAAGAAGCTTTTCTCTGAATAATTGCACAGTTTCCAAAGGACAGTATTTGTGCCACCAGTTAGGCTGCTTGCTCTCAGGTATATACTAGACTATCAAGGTATCTGAGTAAAGTCAGTAAACTGCAGAGACGCTATCTTGCTTGGTGCTGTTGTGTTCCTGGCCCTAAGAACAATGTCTAGCCCATGATGGGCTCTTAAGAAACAGTAACTGAGGGGTGCCTGGGTGGCTCAGTCAGTTGAGCATCCCACTTCAGCTCAGGTCATGATCTCACCGTTAAGATCTGATAGCAGCATCGAGCCCAGTTTGGATCCTCCATCCGTCTCTCTCTCTGCCCCTCCCCTACTCAAGCTCTCTTTGTCTCAAAAATAAACATTAAAAAAAAAGAGAAATAGTCATTGCATTTTGGATGAATTACAATGTATTTATAGTGGTACTTACTACTTTGGACCTTACAGATTTATAATTCTAATAGTTCGGATGTCACAAACTACAATTTCACTTTTTTAAATGTAACAAAGTGAACAAGGAAAAATAGGAGTGATCCCCAATATATTGTTTTCAGATTGCTCCATAGCAAAACATCTGGATTAAAATCAATGAGTGTACTACTTATAAATTATTTTTGACATTCAGAGAATTCATGGAAATCATAGAAAAGTTACTAGTATACTAGGAAATAAATAGGCAAAGAAGAAAGATATTTGCAATAAAGTAACTACAAATGGCTGATATGTGTAGAAATGTTCAATTCCTACTAGTGTAGATACGCAAATTTAAACAAGGAAATATAACTTTGTAGCTATCAAGTTAGAAACTATGTAAAATTTCTAGGCCTCAATAAGTAGATATTCTTACATGCTTACACATTGTTGCAGCCTTTTAGGAAAATAATTTTTAAAAAATGTTTGCAGGGCAACTGGGTGGTTCAGTTGATTGAGGGTCCAACTCTTGATTTCAGCTCAGGTCATGATCCCAGGGTTGTGAGATCCAACCTTGTGTTGGGCTCTGTGCTGTGTATGGAGCCTGCTTAGGATTCTCTCTCTCTGTCCTTCAACCCCTCTCCCTAATAGAGGTTTCTATCTCTCTCTAAAATTTAAAAAAAAAAAAAGTTTGCCTTCTTAAACAGTTTGTTCAATGCCTGAAAAGTCCATTCCACAAAAATAACTAAAAAGAGCATTTACAAACACTGTCATGGCTTTTAAAAATAACTGTGAACAATTAGAAGCAATCTGGATGTTCAGCTATAGAGAATAACTGGAGTCAATTGTGGTAGAAGCAATATGGTGGAAACATTAACACTGCTAAAATTATATTTCTGAAGAGTTGATGATGTGGGAAAATGCTTTGTTATAATGTAAGTGAAAACTATAAGAATATAAGTTCATATATATATATATATGTTATATATAAAGTATGATTTCAAGTACTTGTAAGCAATTCTGCAGAGAAAAAAACAGAGGGAAATTCACCAATCTGTTAACAGTAAATGGTTCTGGGTAGTGAGACAATAGGACCCAGAAGAGGAGTTGGCAAAGAAGAGTTAGATGACCCTAGAGAGAAAGGTGTTCACATGAATGTGGATATAAAAACCCTTCAGAAAGATCCAAATATTCTCAGAAGGCATGATATCATCCATGTAGCAGACACAGGAAATGTGGCATCAATAATATGGCATCCTGAGCAGAGTTTGGACAGTGAAGGCTGAGAAAGGCTTGCCTTATGGGAAGAATTTAATGTTGAAGTGTTTGTCAAACTATGTTCCACAGAATCCCAGAATTCTGTACAAGTGTTTTAGAAAGTTCACAAACCTATGATTCAAATTTCTTCAGTGTTTACATTGCTGTTAAGACTGCAATTAATCCCATTAACTCCAGTTTCAAATGTTTGTGTTTATCAAAAGTGTGCTGTTTGATTAACTTATGTAATAAGTGAATGTCAAATATTATAAAGCTGAAATGTGTAAAATAAATCCATGCTGATAAAATACTAGTCTTACCTATCTTGCATACTGGGGTTAATGACAGTTTTGTTAGTTAAAAAAAGAAAAAGATTTTGCTTTTTAAATATTTTTAAAAATGTTTTTATACATGTTGAGAGTGAGAGAGTGAGTATGTGAACAGGGAAAGGGTGGAGAGAGAGAGGGAGAGAGAATCCCAAGCAGGCTTCATCCACACTGTCATCACAAATCCCGAATGCCAGGCTCCATCTCACAAAATGCAAGATCATGACCTGAGCTGAGATGGAGTGTTGGACACTTAACTGACTGAGCCATCCAGGTGCCCCAAAGGTTCTGCTATTTAAAAACAAAAATGAAGGCGGGAGGCAAGATGGCGGAGAAGTAGGGAGCTCCATACATTTCACTCGCCCCCATCTCTCAAACAGAGAAGGCCTGAAGCCATAGGACACCGAACCGTGGGAGTTTGGGAGGAAAAGAGACAGAGCCCACTGAGAAGACAACCTCATAGGTGCGTGAGTGTGGACTGGGGAAGATGGGGCGGGCCGGGACCAGGAGACACGGAGGGAGAGGAGGGAGCCCCCTCCACGGGGAGCGCGGAGAGTCGAGGGGAAGAGAAAGAGCGGCTGAAACTGCTCATAGAACTGTCCCTGGAGAAGAGAAAAACCCTTGGTTCAGGACGGAGAGCCATCCTATTTCTAGCTGTGGTGCTGACTTTGGGCTGGGTGCCCGGTCCCAGGCGGCGCCAGGAGAAACTGCTCCGCTGCTTTCCCAGCTCCATCCCTGGCTGGGAGCAGAGCGGCCTGTGGGATTATATTTAGGGCGGTATCAATAAAGCGTGCAGACTAAGACCTGGAAAAGAGGCAGGGCTTGGGGCCTAGAACACGGCCCACCTTGGCTACGCCCGTGGCACAGGGAGATCAGGCCCAAAAGAGTGATTTGCAGTGCTTGGTTCCAGAAGGGGCTGGGGCGCCGCCATTTCTCTCCCCACAACCACCAAGGTGGGACCTCAGGGAGCGGCCCACGGGACACAGTGGAGGCTAAGACCCTCCTGTACAGTGGAGGCCAAGACCGACCAATACCAAACCACACCCATCCCTGCTAGACAGCTGCTTTTTTGTTGTTGTTTGCTTGTTTTTACTGGAGTCCAAGGCAAGACCAACATGGATGCACTGCTGCGATTAATTCTAGATCAATTCTTTCTAATGAGATATATTTTCCCTTGTCTCATTTATCTTGCTCCCCTCTGCTGGACTGGGCATTCTGGTCACTGGTCTGCTTAAACAGTTATATTTAATCCATTCTCTAGATGTATATTCTACACCTCCACTGATACCTTTCTATCGCTCTCTCTCTGGAATAATCAGACTATATACTTTCTCTGAGTAACATTATCTTCGTTTCTTTCTCCTTGCCTCCTACCATATTCTCCTCTTTCTCTCTGTGAATTAAGCCTCTTAGTCTCTCTGCCTGGTCATTGTCCAATTTTGCTTGCTCTCCACCCCTGTCATTTCTTTCTTTGTGTATGCTCTTCCATCAGCACTGCATACACTCTGCTCTTTATTTGTAGCTGGGAATTCAGGTCTTATGCTTTTAGACTGTCCTTTATGTTTTGGATTTTTCTCTTTTTTCTTTTTCCCTTTTGGTTTGCTGGTTTGTTGGATTTGTCTGTGCGTTTGTGTGCCTTTGTTCCTTGTGTGTTAGTCTGTCTGTTTTCCTTTCTGGGCTACCTCAAGAAACAAGCCAAAGTACACATGGAGAGTCCCAAATACCACAATGAGTAGGGAATTAAAATAACCAAAATCTCAACAAAAGAGGCCAAGGGACACCATTCAAAGAACACTTCCTGAACAGACAGGCCCTGAACAGTCAATAAGCCTTCTTTAATACAGCAGTACTCGCAGGTACAGAGCACATAAAGCTTTTAAAACTAACAGGAGACAGAAAACTAGCCGAAATGACAAAACGGAAGATCTCCCCTCTAAAGAAATTCCAGGAAGAAATCACAGCTAAGGAACTGCTCAAAACAGATATAAGCAACATAACTGAACAAGAATTTAGAACAATAGTCATAAAATTAATCGCTGGGCTTGAAAAAGGGATGGAAGACATCAGAGAAATGATTGCTACAAAGACTATGGAGTTAAAAATAGTTGTGATGAATTTAAAAATACTATAAATGAGGTGCATAATAAAATGGAGGCGGCCAATGTATGGATTGAAGAGGCAGAGAGGAGAATAGGTGAATTAGAAGACACAATTATAGAAAAAGAGGAAGCTGAGAAAGAGAAAGATAAACTCATTTAGGAACACGAAAGGAGACTTCGAGAGCTCAGTGATACAATCAAATGGAACAACATTTGTATCATAGAAATTCCAGAAGAGGAAGAGAGAGGGAAAGGTGCTGAAGGAGTCCTTGAACAAATTATAGCTGAGAACTTCCCCAATCTGGGGAAGGAGACAGACATTGAAATCCAAGAGGCACAGAGAACTCCCCTCAGACGTAACTTGAATTGATCTTCTGCACAACATATCATAGTGAAACTGGCAAAATACATGGACAAAGAGAGAATTCTGAAAGCAACTAGGGATAAAAGGGCCTTAACATACAAAGGGAAACCTATCAGAGTGGTTACAGACCTATCTACTGAAACTTGGCAGGCCAGAAAGGAATGGCAGGAAATCTTCAATGTGATGAACAGAAAAAATATGCAGCCAAGAATCCCCTATCCAGCAAACTTGTCATTCAGAATAGAAGGAGAGATAAAAGTCTTCCCAAATAAACAAAAATTGAAAGAATTCATCACCACTAAACCAGCGCTACAAGAAATCCTGAGGGGAACTCTATGAAGAAATGTTGCAAGGAACACAAGCTACTAGAGAAACCACCACAAGGGGCGCCTGGGTGGTTCAGTCGGTGAGCATCTGACTTCAGCTCAAGTCATGATCTCACAGTTTGTGGGTTCGAGCCCCACATCGGGCTCTGTGCTGATGGCTCAGAGCCTGTTTCAGATTCTGTGTCTTCCTCTCTCTCTGCCCATTCCCCACTCATTCTCTGTCTCTCAAAACTGAATAAATGTTTTAAAAAAATTAAAAAAAAAGAGAGAAACCACCACAAGGCTGAATCCTACAAAGGACACAATGACTCTAAACACACATTTTCCAATAATAACACTGAATGTAAATGGGCTAAATGCTTCAATCAAAAGACATAAGGTAGCTAAATGGATAGAAAAACAAAATTCATCTATTTGCTGTCTACAAGAGGCTCATTTTAGACCTGAGGACATCTTCAGATTAAAAGTAAGAGGATAGAGCAATATCTATTATGCTAATGGAAGTCAAAAGAAAGCTGGAGTAGCCATACTTATACAGACAAACTTATACAGACTTAAACAGCCAAAGTTATACAGACTTTCAAGTAAAGGCAGTAACAAGGGATGAAGAAGGGCATTATATAATAATGACAGGGCCTATCCATCAGGAAGAGCTAACAATTATAAATGTGTATACATCGAATATGGAAGCACCCAAATAAATAAAACAATCACAAACAGAAATAATCTTATGGATAAGAATGTGCTAATAGCAGGGGACTTTAATACTCCACTTACAGCAATGGATAGATCAACCAGACAGAAAATCACTAAAGAAACAATGGACTTGAATGACACATTGGACAACATGGATCTGACAAATATATTTAGAACTCTACACACTGAAGCTATGGAATTCATTTTCTTCTCAAGTGCGCATGGCACATTCTCCAAGAGAGATCACATACTGGGTCATAAAGCAGCCCTCAATAAATACAAAAGAATGAAGACCATACCATGCTCACTTTCAGATCACAATGCTATGAAACTTGAAATCAATCACAGGAAGAAGTCTGGAAAACCTCCAAAAACATGGAAGTTAAAGAACACCCTACTAAAGAACGAATGAGTCAGTCAGGCAATTAGAGAAGAAATTTAAAAATATATGGAAACAAATGAAAATGAAAATACAACAGTTCAAACTCTATTGGATGCGGCAAAGGCAGTCCTAAGAGGAAAGTACATTGCACTCCAGGCCCATTTCAAGAAATTAGAGAAAGCACAAGTACAAAATCCAACAGCGCACCTAAAGGAACTAGAAGGAGAGCAACAAGAGCACCCCAAACCCAGTAGGAGAAGAGAAATAATAAAAATCAGGGCAGAAATAAATAATATAGAATCCCAAAAAACGGTTGAACAGATCAATGAAACCAAGAGTCAGTTTTTTGAAAAAATAAACAAAATTGACAAACCTCTAGCCAGGCTTCTCAAAAAAGAGAGAGAGAGAGAGAGAGAGTGAGAGAAAAGAAAAGAGAGAGCACTCAAATAGACAAAATCATGAATAAAAATGGATTTATTACAACCAATCCCTCAGAAATACAAGCAATTAGGAGCATCTGGGTGGCTTAGTTGGTTAAGTGTCCAACTTTCGCTTAGGTCATGATCTCGCGGTTCGTGGGTTCGAGCCCCGCGTCGGGCTCTGTGCTGACTGCTGGCTCAGAGCCTGGAGCCTGTTTCAATCTGTGACTCCCTCTCTCTCTGACCCTCCCCTGCTCATGCTGTCTCTCTCTCTCTCTCCTAGAAATAAATAAAACATTAAAAAAAATTTTAAAAAAATACAAGCAATTATCAGGGAATACTATGAAAAATTATATGCCAACAAACTGGAAAACTTAGAAGAAATGGGCAAATTCCTAAACACACACTCACTACCAAAAATCACACGGGAAGAGATAGAACAGCTGAACAGACCCATAACTAGTGAAGAACTTGAATCAGTTATCAAAAATCTCCCAACAAATAAGAGCCCTAGGCCAGATGGCTTCCCTGGGGAATTCTACCAGACATGTAAATCAGAGTTAATACCCATTCTTCTAAAGCTATTCCAAAAAATAGAAATCGAAGGAAAACTTCTGGACTCATTTTATGAAGCCAGCGTCACTTTGATTCCCAAGCCAGACAGACCCAGCAAAAAAAGAAAACTACAGGCCAATATCCTTGATGAGTACAGATCCAAAAGTCCTCAACAAGATACTTACAAATCAAATCCAACAGCACATAAAAGGATTATCCACCATGACCAAGTGGGATTCATTCCTGGGTTACAGGGCTGGTTCAATATTCACAAAGCAATCAATGTGATACATCACATTAACAAAAGAAAAGATAAAAACCATATGATCCTGTTGATAGATGCAGAAAAAGCATTAGCCAAATACAGCATCCCTTCTTAATAAAGACCCTCGAGAAAGTCGGGATAGAAGGAACTTACTTAAACATCATAAAAGCCATCTATGAGAAGCCTTCAGCTAACATCATCCTCAATGGGGAAAAACTGAGAGCTTTCCCCCTGAGATCAGGAACATGACAGAGATGTCCACTCTCACCACTGTTGTTTAACATAGTGCTGGAAGTCCTAGACAGCCATCAGACAACAAAAGGAAATCAAAGGCATCAGAACTGGCAAAGAAGAAGTCAAACTTTCACTTTTCGCAGACAACATGATACTCTACATAGAAAACCCAACAGACTCCACCAGAAGCCTACTAGAACTGGTCCATGAATTCAGCAAAGTTGCAGGGTACAAAATCAATGTACAGAAATCAGTTGCATCTTTATACACCAATAATGAAACAACAGAAAGAGAAATCAAAAAACTGATCCCATTCGCAAATGCACAAAAAACCATAAAATACCTAGGAAGAAACCTTACCAAAGATATAAGAGATCTGTATGATGAAAACTATAGAAAATTTATGAAGGAAATTAAAGAAGACACAAAGAAATGGAAAAACATTCCATGATCATGGATTGGGAAAATAAGTATTGTTAAAATGTCATTACTACCCAAAGCAATGTATACATTCAAGGCAATCCCAATCAAAATTGCACCAGCATTCTTCTCAAAGCTAGAACAAAGTATCCTAAAATTTGTGTGGAACCACAAAAGACCCTGAAGAGCCAAAGTAATATTGAAGAAGAAAATGAAAACGGGAGGCATCACCATCCCAGACTTTAGCCTCTACTACAAAGCTGTCATCATCAAGACAGTATGGTATTGGCACAAAAACAGACACATAGACCAGTGGAATAGAATAGAGAACTCAGAGTAGTATCCACAAATGTATGGCCAACTAATCTTCGACAGATGGTGCTGGGAGAACTGGACAGCAACATGCCGAAGAATGAAACTAGATTACTTTCTCACACCATACACAAAAATAAACTCAAAATGTATAAAGGGCCTGAATGTGAGACAGGAAACCATCAAAACCCTAGAGAAGAAAGCGGGAAACAACCTCCTTGACCTCAACTGCAGCAATTTCTTACTTGACACATCCCAAAAGGCAAGGGAATCAAGAGCAAAAATGAGCTACTGGGACCTCATCAAGATTAAAAGCTTCTGCACAGCAAAGGAAACAATCCATAAAACTAATAGGCAACCGACGGAATGGGAAAAGAAAGTTGCAAATGACATATCAGATAAAGGACTACTAACCAAAATCTATATGGAATTCACCCAACTCCACACCTGAAAAACAAATATTCAAGTGAAGAAATGAGCAGAAGACATGAACAGACACTTATCCAGAGAAGACATCCAGATGGCCTACAGACACATGAAATGATGCTCAGCATCTCTCATCATCAGGGAAATGTAGATCAAAACCACACTGAGATACCACCTCACACCAGTCAGAGTGGCTAAAATGAACAAATCAGAAGACTATAGATGCTGGCGAGGGTGTGGAGAAACAGGCACCCTCCTATACTGTTGGTGGGAATGTAAACTGGTACAGCCCCTCTAGAAAACAGTGTGGAGGTTCCTCAGGAAACTAACAATAGAACTCCCCTATGACCCAGCAATAGCACTGCTAGGAATTTGCCCAAGGGAACAGGAATGCTGATGCATAGGAGCACATGTACCCCAATGATCATAGCAGCACTTTCATCAATAGCCAAATCATGGAAAGAGCCTAAATATCCATCAACTGACGAATGGATAAGAAGATGTGGTTTATCTATACAATGGAATACTACCCGACAATGAGAAAGAATGAAATCTGGCCATTTGTAGCAATGTAGATGGAACTCAAGGGTGTTATGCTGAGCAAAATAAGTCAGGCAGAGAAGGACAGATACCATATGTTTTCACTCATATGTGGAACAGGAGAAACTTAACAGAGGAGTATAGGGGAGGGGAAAGGGGAAAATAGTTAAGGAGAAGGAGGGTGGCAAACCATAGGAGACTCTTAAATACTGAGAACAAACTGAGGATTAATGGGAGTGGGAGAGATGGGAAGAGGGGTGATGGGAATGGAGGAGGGCACTTGTGGGGATGAACACTGGGTGTTATATGGAAACCAACTTGACAATAAACTATGAAGGAAAAAAAGAAAAACAAAAATGAAAACTGATGCCATTGGGTCCCAAGGACCTTGGTCTAGAATCCACCTCTTGCAGCTTCCTACTGTGCAAAAGTGGTAGAAGTTAAGTCAGGGTCCACATTACAAATGCTAATGAGTTTGGCTTTTACCTTGATGGCAACAGAGAGCCACTAATGCATTAAAAATTTATTTTTGTTTATTTATTTTGAGAGAAGAGAGAGAGCACATGTGAGTGGGGGAGGGACAGATAGAGAGGGAGAGAGAGAATCCTAAGCAGGCTATGCACTGTCAGCACTGAGCCTGATGTGGGGCTTGAACCATGAGATAATGACCTGAACTGAAACCCAGGTGTCCCTATGCATTTTTAACCAGAGTTGTTGTGTGTTCTAATTTATATTTTAAAACAGAATTTTGGTAGCTGAATTACCTATTTCATAGGGTTTCAGGGTAAAATAAGAAAAAAAAGAAATACATGAAAAGTATTAAGAAAAGTGATTATCACACAGTAAGTGTTCAATGATGTTTATATTTATTATTACTGTTGTTACTTCTATTACTACTTTTCCAGGGAATACAGGGATAGAGGGAGATGCATGTAGGGAAAATCCTTCTCTACCTATTCTACCAAAAGGTAATTTGAGATTTAGAAGCCTTTGGAACAGTAGTTCTTACACTTTTCTAACTCATTAGTGAGGTGGATGAAAAACACAATCTCTCCTTGAATAAATTCACCTACATGCAAAATATTGCACACAACATTTTAATATTTATTTATATTTGAGAGACAAAGGCAGAGCATGAACAGGAGGAGTAGAGAAAGACGGAGACACAGAATCTGGAGCAGGCTCCAGGCTCTGAGCTGTCAGCACAGAGCCCAGTACAGGGCTCCAACTCAGGAGCCGTGAGATCATGACCTGAGCCAAAGTCAGACACTTAACCAATTGAACCACCCAGGTGCCCCTGCACATAATTTTGTGAGCAGGATAAGGATCCTTAAAAGCCCATATAGTGTAAGCTCTAGACTTGCCGAGGTAGTGGGACAGGTAGCTGCAGTTACCATAGGTAATGCCTACAGAGTCCCATACCAAATGTGGAGATATAACACATGCACATTTAAAAAGGATTTTAAAATAGCCATTAGCCTCATGCAGCCAACATTCATCAACTAATAATGTGTGTCCAGACCTGTGTTGAATATTTTGGAAAATGCAAAGATCTGTAAGATAAGACCTAGAAGTCAAGGTCTGAGATTCTATGGTGGAGAAGGACTAGACCATGCTCAGACTCCAGATGCACAGGGTCAGGAGCCAGCCTGTTGGAAGTGGCAGCTTAGTGGCTATGCTCATTACTGTAAAGCTAATGGTGAATTAAAAACATTTACTGAGATGCTATAGTTGATAAAAGCACCAGATAAGGCACCATTAAGGGACCTAACAGTGTAATAGTGGGGAAGACATTCCTACAAAGGTATAATGACAGAGGCGGAAAGTCATTAGTCACTGCTGCCACTTCTGGATTTCAATTATGAAGTTCTGTATAAGAAAACACTTGGCATATAATAGCATACAAGATTATATCTGATTTGTTACAGAGAACAAGATATATCTTTTAAAAAGTATTTTTTAAATCTCTGTTTTCAGGTAAGACAAGTGGCCAATTATAAGCAGAAATTGCTGAGTGAAAATCCATAGCATGATAACATGCCAGTTAGGTAAATATTACCACCAAATAAAAAAATTAATGGAAATACAAAATTGTATATGGTATTGTGCTGATTAATAAGACTGTGGCTCTGGCTTAAAGTAATTCGATTAATTCCCAGCTTAATTTGTGGAAATTCCTTCTTCAATGTAATTTACATTTAATCTAAAGAAAATTAGGCAGATAGAGTTTCTGTCTTCCAAGTATTAACAATGTACTCATTCATCCAACAACTCTTTACTAAGAGCGCTCTGGGTAAGGCATGGTCCTGGATACTACGAAACATTGTGAATAATACAGTCAAGGTCCCTATACTCATGAACCATATAGTCCAAATAAATAGTGATCAACTGTGATAAGTGCTATGAAGGAACAAACCTGGTACAGATAATAACAGACTGAAAATCTTTTAAGATCAAGTTATTGATGTCAAGTTATTATAACAAAGGTCTGAATTCTAAGGTTCAGACCCGTCTTAAAAAGGCAAGCAGAGGAAGAAGGGATGGAATTTTCTGGCTACTTGGCATCTGAATTCCTTTCCTATGTTTGAGGCCTTTCCACTATGTGAGTCTTGGTAGGAGGCAGGATTCTTCAAAGCCCACTAACTCATTTTCCTAGCCTTCCTTGCATTACGGTTTAGGTACATGACCCAGGCTTGGACAAAGAGAGTTACCTGCTCAACGCAGGAGCCAGTGATACCAAGAAGCAGTGGCGGGAATTTCTTTTAGTGGCAATGACTGTGGTAGCAACCTTGAGTTTTTAGAGCAATGACTTCCTGAAGTCTAAGAGAACTTTGCATTGATAGTCAAAGGCAACTTCTTCAAAGGTATGATTTTGCTTGAAGCTCTGTCTGTCTAGCTTTGTTTTTATCCTGTTCTCCAAACCTGGGTATTCCAGCCTTCCTGGAAATTCTGTGAATCACCCAATATACTCCAATGTATTTCTCTTAAGTTTAAATCAGCCAGAGTCAATTTTTTGGTGATTCCATCTAAGAACCCTGATGGATTAGGGGCAGGGAAGTGGAGGGGAGGTATTGAAGAACAGTGCAGTGCTGAAGAACATTGGAAGTACAGGTATGTGCAAAAGCACTAAGGTGGGAGGGGGGTGTGAGGGAGCTTGGAGTGTTTGAGGAACTGAGAGCAAATCAGAGAGGCTGGCATCAGAGAGAAAGGCGGCAAGTGGATAAGATGGATGCAGCCAGGGAGCCAGGCAAGAGCGAGAACAAGCAGCTATGCATAGTGGAAGTCACAAATGCCCTGGACCTAGCCTTTTTTTCAGAAGATTTGACTAGCTGATGTATCCTAATCAGATGTGTCTCTACTGGTCAGCAGGACTTCAAGGCGAGGCTGAAGGGTTTGGGTGGGATGGCTGCCACCCTGCTGTGCAAAAACATTCCAAGCCATGCTCTATTCAGGCTAAGCCTACGCTTGCCATTTCCAACCCAATGGCCCCTCTCATTCTGTCCCTCCTTTGAAGCCGCAGGCACCATCTCTAAAGGTATTTATAGTAGAAGTTTGGTTGTTTTTGAATGTTTGTCATTTCTACCACCAGACAGCTTAACACCGTGGGGACACAGTGAGGAGGTAGAATGATGACATGTCCTGGACTAAGACAGATCTGGATTTGTTGTTGTTCTGTCAATTTCAAATTATATGAGCTCAGAGAAGTGCATTCACTTCTCTGAACCATAGTTTTCTCATCTGAATAATGAGGATACTAGTACCTCACTCAGGTTTACGTGGACTGTAAATGACCACACAGTACCCACATCATAGTAGGCACTTTGTAAATCACACAGTAGGTACTCTGTAAATGTTAGTTCCTTTATTTCTTAGTATATTAGTGAATTGAATAGAATCTTCTGCAGCTAGGAAAATAATATAAAATCCTTGCTTTTTATATTTACTTTAATGTAAAGTGCTCATTTAAAATAGATTACATGCAGCGCCTGGGTGGCTTAGTTGGTTAGACATCTGACTGTTGATTTTGAGTCAGATCATGCTCTCACAGTTCATGGGATGGACCCCTGCACTGGGCTCCATGCTGGCAATGTGGATCCTGCTTGGGATTCTCTCTCCCTCTGTCTGCTCCTCTTGCTCATGCTGTATCTTTCTCTCAGAATAAATAAATAAGCTTAAAAAAAGTAAAATAGATTACATTGCTTTCTTAGTTCTAAATTTAATCATAAAAATGAAAATTTCTTTTTTCTGAAAAATTCTCCTAAAGAGTTATTGCCATTCACTCAGTTCACATCAGCAGTTACTGAAAGAAAAAAAAAAATCAACATTTTCCCCTTCAGTATCCCTAGAGAAATAGTATAAAGCAGAGGTAAAACATGGTATCTAAGCCAGAAGGTAGATTTTGTTATTTTGAGAAGCAGAGGAGATATTTTTCAAGCCCTGATTGTCTTAACCAAAATATTCCCTTAGGTATTATTCCCTGGCCTCAAGTCTTTTTTTATTTTAAGAACTTGAAATTGTATATGCTCAATTGATTTGACATTAGTTGACCAAATATGTAACTAAGCTATTAAGAAGCTAAAAATGTAAAAACATTACAAAACAAAAACCCTACAGCTTCCCAAGCCCATTGCTTACTGGCTTGCTTAAACAACCTAATCTAATGGATTGAGTCTTTTAGAATTCTTTTCTTTCCTCCTTGGCCCTTAATCCTTCAATACATTTACTGACCTCCAGCTTCCTCTGATTTTTTTTCTTCTATTTCCTTGGATTTTGGAGTAGTTTCTCTCTTCAAATCTGGACTGTGTAAAGAAAAACAGATTGGCACTGAAAATGCATGATGTTCCTCTTCAAATGGCATGAGACAAAGCAGTCAGGACAGAAGATGCATTTTTCTTTCTCCTCTAACTACTGTAAACCACAAGAACTTGTAACCAGGGAGAGGCCAGACAAGGAATGTCTTAATTTACATAAGGGAATTGTTTAAATATTTTTTTAATGTTTATTTATTTTTGAGAGAGAGAGAGAGAAGTGAGAGAGAGAGGCAAGCAGGGGAGGGGCAGAGAGAAAGAGGGAGACACCGAATCCGAAGCAGGTTCCAGGCTCTGCACTGACTCAGCACAGAGCCAGATGTGGGCCTTGAACTCAGGAGCCATGAGATCATGACCTGAGCCAAAACCGGAAGCTTAACCAAATGAGCCTCCCAGGCGCCCCCAAGAGGGAATTGTTGAATGTCGTATTTGAGAACCCACACTCCTCTTTTTAAAAACTCCCATATTCTTGGCACTATAGTAGCACTCCCAGCACTGAGAATACCTACACAGCCCTGGCAATTGGAGCCTCGAGTGAAAACATCATTCCAACTTCCCACGGAGGAAAGGGAAAAAGCTTTTTTTGCTGCTAAGGACAAATGAGACAAATAATTAACAACTGAAGAATGTTTATAGGATAATCGGGCCCTTGTAGTCATTTCTTGGCATGTTTGCCTTGGAATTCTAATCACTAACCACAGTTCAGATTCTTAGAGAAAAGATTATGTCTATGAATACCCACAGGCAAAACAACAGGAAATGCTTATTGTAAAGAAAAGCAAAAAATATAACAAGGTATATCCGTAGCATGTGAAAGGGATGCATAGCTGTTTGTTTGTTTGTTTGTTTGTTTTGACTGCTTTTGAGGTAGAATTGTTTTAGGAGGATTTCTTCAAGGTGACTTTAAAAGTCTTCCCTTATTCTCATGTGAAGGGTTAATCTCATTAAGTACGGAGGAGTCAATGCTCAATTCTGCTCTTGGGTATAAGTTTGTGCCCAAATAAGTAATTAATTTCTAGAGCTCCAAGACCAAACTCTGGTAAGAGGAAATAAAACCGCTGACTCAACAGACTAATTTAGGGGACTAAAGCAATTTTTCTGTCTTTGAAACTAGGTTTCAGGTGGCATGCATCAATGGCTGAGAGAGTAGGTACCTACATCAAGAGATTTGAACATATTTGTTCACATACTAAAAACTCAACCAGGTTAATGCATCATGCCAGTTACTCTCAGTATACAGACTTCTTCCCAGCACTTCAGGGGACTGGCTAGTTCAGTCCAGATGTGTATCTTTGTGTCTCTGTGTGTTTCATGGTTAATGGGAATGGATGGAGTTGAGTCATTTGCTTTTAACCCAAAAGGCTGAGTTCCATGCTCAGCCATACTTTAAAAAGATACTGCTATTTTTTTAATGTTTATTTCAAGAGAGAGAAGGAGTGGGCAAGGGGCAGAGAGCCAGGGAGAGCAGGTTCTGTGCTGTCAGCGCAGAGCCCTATGTGGGGCTCAATCTCACGAACTGTGAGATCATGACCTGAGCCAAAATCAAGAGTTCGGTGCTTCACCAACTGAGCCACTCAGGTGCCCCATCCATGATTGCTATTTTAAATGGAACATTCTGCAAAACAATTAAAAAGAGCACAACAGGGGCACCTGGGTGGCTTAGTCGGTTAAGCATCTGACTTTTGCTTAGGTCATGATCTCGCAGTTCGTGGGTTCAAGCCCCGCGTCGGGCTCTGTGCTGACTGCCAGCTCAGAGCCTGGAGGCTGTTTCAGAGCCTGTGACTCCCTCTCTCTCTGACCCTCTCCTGCTCACGCTGTCTCTCTGTCTCTCTCTCCTAGAAATAAATAAAACACTAAAAAAAAAAAGAGCACAACAATCCAAATTCCATTTAAGTTCACATCTGATGAGTATGTAAGCCTCTTACAAAGAGGCAAATGTCTTTCCTTCACAACTATCAAACCAGTGGAATTAACCCAATGAGATGTCAAACTTAAGGCACTTACAGAGTGCCTGCCATCTGTACATGTTCAGTGAATGTCATTACGTATTCATGTCTCTGGATCTCCTTCAGTCTTTTAGAATTTTGATACAAACTACACAATTTAAGCTTGTAATAATTATATAACCCTACCTGATAAAACTGCTAATTGTGTGTGTATCTCTTACCTCCTTGCATTAGTTTCTTATTGCTGCTATAATAAATTGCCACAAACTTAGTGGCTTAGAACAACACAAATTTAATATTTTACTGGTTTATAGTTCAGAGGTCTGAAATGAGTCTCACTGGGTGAAACTATTGTCAGGGTTATGTTCCCTTCTGGAGGCTGTAGGGGGGAATCTGTTTTACTGTCCTTTCCAGATTCTAGAGACTAGCCATATCCCTTTATTCACGCCCATCTTCCACCTTCAAAATTAACAATGGCCAGCCGAACTTTTCTCACATTGCATAATTCTGACATTGACTTTCTGTCTCTCACCTCCACATCTAAAGATCCTTGTGATTTCATTGAACCCACTTGACCCATTCATCATCATCACCATCACCACCATCTCCTTCTTTTAAGGCCAGCTGATTCGCAAACAATTCCATCTGCACCTTTTTTTTTTTTAATTTTTTAATGTTTTATTTATTTCTAGGTGAGAGAGAGAGAGAGAGAGACTGAGCAGGGAGGGTCAGAGAGAGAGGGAGTCACAGACTCCGAAACAGGCTCCAGGCTCTGAGCTGGCAGTCAGCACAGAGCCCGACGCGGGGCTCGAACCCACGAACCGCGAGATCATGACCTGAGCGAAAGTCCGACGCTTAACCGACTAAGCCATCCGGGCGCCCCTCCATCTGCACCTTAATTCTCTTTTGCCATGTAATGATATATTCACAAATTCTGATAGTTAGGATGTAACCATCTTTGGAAGGCCATTATTGTGACTAACACACTTCTCAGACTGTAAACTCCTTGTGTGTCTTACGTTTTTCTCTGTATTTCTCATAGCAACAAGAATAGGTCTAACTATGATGTGTTTTGGTTTATTACTGAACTAATACAATAAAAGTCTCAAAAGAGCTTTGGTGGTCTTTGAGGTTCAGGTATTATTCAAGTTGCATTAAATTTCAAGTCTGAGGGGCACATGGGTGGCTCAGTTGGTTAAGCACCTGACTTCAGCTCAGGGCTTGATCTCACAGTTTGTGAGTCTAGCCCCGCGTCAGGCTCTGAGCTGACCGCTCGGAGCCTGGACCCTGCTTCAGATTCTGTGCCTCAGTCCCTCTATTCCCCTTCCCTGCTAACACTGCCTCTCTCCCCCTCTCTCTCAAAATTAAATAAACATTAAAAAATATTTTTAAAAATTCAAGTCTGAAAAATACGTAGCAAAACAAAACAAAAACAAAAACAAACAAACAAAAACCCTAAACAAGTAGTTTTCATTGCCTGTTGTTCTGTATAGAACTTGTTTGGGTGACTTGTCACTGCATTTCTGCCCAGAACCCCACATACACTATCATGGGGTCTTAGTTGGCTTGTGCTCTGTATCTGGCCTCGGGATCAGAATCGGCCTTTCTGTTCCTGAGGGATTAGCCAAGAGGGATTAACTAGCCTCACCTCCTTTAGCCAGATGAAGCTGGCCCCCTGGATCAGGGGATCAGGGCAGGAAGAGAAACATGCAGACCCCAGGCTCCTAAGATTGTGAGATATTATAGGAGAAACAGGAAAAAATAAACCAAGAAACCAACAAACAAACCAGCTAGCTCAGGACTGCACTTGAGCGAAATTAATGCTAAGCATGGATCACACATGGATAGTGCATATATTGCCCTGGTGGGAATAGTTAGTTGGAAGCCTCACCTGAGGGGAGGAGGCTCTTCCCCGGGACTCTCAATCATGACTCCAACCAGGCTGTTCACTGTAGGGCTTTCTTAGCTGGAAGGCTGGATGTCGTGAATACCTGATTTGATGTAGTAACCCTTATTCTTCTCTATACTTTTCTCCCTCTTTATGTTTACTATAATTGTTTAGTTCCATATATACCCTTTCCCTTAGAATTACTAAAACTTCCCTCCACAAAAGTGTGGCTACTGTGGGGGCGCCTGGGTGGCTTAGTCGGTTAAGTGTCCGACTTTCACTCAGGCCATGATCTCGCGATTCGTGGGTTCGAGCCCCGCGTCGGGCTCTGTGCTGACTGCCAGCTCGGAGCCTGGAGCCTGTTTCAGTCTGTGACTCCCTCTCTCTCTGACCCTCCCCTGCTCACGCTGTCTCTCTCTCTCTCTCCTAGAAATAAAAAAAAAAAAAAAAAGTGTGGCTACTGTGAATGACTCTTATTCAGAACACCTATACAAGTTTATAATCTTTGAAAGAAAAGAAATTTGGTGACAGTGCTTTGAAAGAACAAGTGAGTTAGCCAAGAGAGGAGACACAGGGGCTGGGAAACAGAGAAGGCAACACAGGACAGGGGAGAGGAGGATTTTCGGCATTTAAGAGGCCTGGACACAGCCAAGCCAGATGGGAGCTGGTAAAGGTGGGATTCCAGGAAGATGTCAGTAAAACAACTAAAATGGAACTGCTAGATTACTACATGTGTCTGAACGTACTGGAAGCATGTTGACACTTCTTTCAGAGAGTTTGGGGATGAATCCTGGAGAATTACATAAATAAAAATCGGAGGCAATATTGCCAGAGAATACAAACATTGTACCATAAAGAAAATGTACTTCTGGTACACTGTGTAGCCTGCTGTGAATAATGTTAACAACATGATAATAATGGTAACATTGAATATTGATTGAATGAAATCATGTTATAACTGCATAGGAAGATGAAGAGGAGATGAGGGAGAGAATATGTTGGTAAGAAAAAATTCTCATTTTCCATAGTAGGAAGTCAGATAAAATCTAAAACTGAAAAACATCAAGAAATAGTAGCCTAAGTATTTTATTCAGAAACAAAGATAAGTAGGTAAAAGAGCAGATATTGTTGGTGGAGAAGTTTGCGGCACAGCCCTTTAATATTATCTGACTGTTTAAACTATATATGTACATTAATTAAAAAATTAATATTAAGATAGAAATGTGTCCACCTTTTGAAAAACAAATACAGATGTAGGCATCATGTACAAAGGAAAATCGCCATTCGTGTTACTCTCTGTCACCTGTGGCAGTAGTAGTCCACGGGAACTTTTATTCTAACCAAAGTGACATTTGTTTTATTCTTTGAGTCTGAAGGTTGAAAGACTTCAGTATGATTTAGCCAGTTAACAAAGTAATGAGACAAGCCAGGTAAAGGTCCTGGTGGTGTCCATACAGAGTGATCAGGAAGAACTGTATTGGTATGGCAGGATATTTCAGGAAGAATTTAAGAGAGATGAAGATAGTATTGATCAGGAAAAAGTCTTGCTCAAGTTTCTGGCAAGCAGAACTCTTCCCAGTTGCCTAAATGCCATGTTTTCTTCTAGTTGGTTCTTCATGGACATTTATGAAACAGCCATTGCTAGTCTCATCACTGCTGTATTACCTTGCATATCAGAAGATGCCGAATCACCTAGGCTTGCATTATTATCCCCTTTAACCTTATTTATGGGGCTGTCCATGCTTACTTGGTGGGGTTTTAATAATTTTCAGGATGACATAGAGGAGATGACTCAGTTCAATTAAGTTTTAGAATAACCTCTTCCCTCTTTTCTGCTATCTTAGTTTTTTCCTCTCCCTACCTTTCAGTGTAATTGTCATGAGATTTGTTGGCCAATGATTTAAGGGCAGTGAAACAAGATTTTGGAAATTTGAACTGTCTTGGGAATCAGGCAATTATGGTCATCCCAGGTTCTCAGTTGTGTTAATTTTTTCTTAAGTACCAAGGGTGTTGGGCAAGATTATAAATTCACAGATTAGTTTTCTTCTATTTATTTTCTGGGTTAAGAGGCCCTAATCTTCATTCTACATTTTCTCAGTAACTTGGGGGCTTTGATAACTTGGTTCCAGGAAGAGGTATCAGGAAGCAGGAGGAACCGGAGCAACCAGCGCCAAGAAGCCAGTCCGAGAATGGCAGGATATTGAGGCAACCTGAGGCAGAGACATTGTCTCTCCCTGACCAAACATTGACAATGGCTTGGTAGTATTACAGTTCCTTCATTCAGCCAGTATTTACAGAGCATCTCGTTGCCTGGCACTATTCTAGATGCTAGGGATACATTTGTGGACGCAGGGTCATAATTCTGCCTGATTGTATCTTTTTCAGATGCAGTCAGGCAAATAAAGAAGAATGCAGTTAAATCTTCCACCCCCTAATCAAAATCCGATCCAGAGTTTCTTACCTGGCTGCATTTGACCAAAAGTTTCATAGGAAAGAGACTTTCCCATGAAATTTGTAGTGTTCCCAGCTTCTGATCCTTCAGGGGAAACAAGCTTTATCTCGGTGGTAGTTTGTCTTCTTCAAAGTGTTCGCCCACCCCACCACCTCATATAAAGAACTAAATTCCATGAAAAGCCACAGCTACTCTCTGGTAGAAATCAGCCCCTAATGATATTACACTTGCACAAATTGAAATGGGGTTAAAAGCTCAGATGGTAGATTCTTAGATTTCTTGCTAAGCTGGAAGCTTTTATGGGCTCACTTTAAATTGAGAGGCAGAGTTTAGACCCTTTTGTTACTTAAGAGACTGAGCAAATTAGCAAGCCTGAGGCAAATCTTTTTTGATTACTGAACTATTACAAATGCCTCCTGGCCAAAGAATAACCTCTCTCCAGAGGGAAATGTTCAGTGGGACCTTTTGCTTAAATTCATAAAATCTGTTAAAGCAAATCTCTCACATTTCCATTAAGTCGGTAAATTACTTCTAGGGGAAGAGGATAAAATGCCGGCGATAAAATGGCCAGACCATATTAATGATGGGAGGTGGGGCTGCAAAGGTGGAAGAATTGATGCTACATTTACGGTGCAGAGAATTTCAAGCTTTTTCACGTGTTGGGCTAAATGTAAATGATGTCACCTTCTCCTCCCCTAGTGAGAGGCAAAGTTATCAGGCTGCAGAGGCTTCACCAAATGCATTCTGTGGCTGACATTAAAATGACTACAAGGTTATTTCTTTCCAGATCTATTCCCTTGGATATTTTTTCAAGATTTTATTGTAGATGGGAAAGATGCATAATGCTACTGGAAACAAAGCCCTGGATACATTCTTGCTACTGGATTATTGCCATTCTATCTCGATGCTGATTGAAATCCAAGACTTGGTATCAAAGCCTTAATGAGATGCTGGCAAATATCTTTCTGCCCCACTGGAAATGTAATCTTTCTATTGAACATTTTGTCCCAGTGAATTTCATCTGCAATAGCATTTTGCATTTGAATCAGAGAGGTCAGTGCTTGATAACAGACCATGTGGTGCTGGCTCTGTTCACTTTGGGATGAAATTGATCCCCGAAGGTGTTGAAAGTACAGCAGTGAGTCATTATATATAATTAGCTCATTGTTTCATTCAGATGATTAAAATCATAACCACTGCTCAGTTTCTTATTTCTAAAAATCAAATTTTCCTATAAAATTGACTTACCAATTCCCATGTCCACAATGCTTCCCAAATATATAGAATTAGTATATTGTCTCTTAATATATCTTATATACTCAAATTACATTTACTGAAACTCATGTGTGTCATTAACAGTTGCCTCCCTAAAGATCACATTTTCCCACATTTTTTTCAGTTATATTTGAATGGAGTGGTCCATGCTATGAACTTAGGCTAACATTCAAAGTTAAAATACTATGGAGGGAGGCAAGATGGCGGAGAAGTAAGGAGCTCCGTACTTGCACTCGCGCCCATACATCACACAGAAAAGATCTGAAGCCATTGGAAACCATACAAAACCTGAGAGACTGGGAGAAAAAAGGACGCAGAATCCACTGAGAAAGCCTTCTAACGTGAGTGCGAACCGGGGAAGGTAAAATCAGGGCCGGGATCGGAGCCTCCAGGGTGGGAGGCGATCCCCCTCTACCCTCTACGGGGAGTGAGAGGGGAAAAGGAGAGAGTCCGAGACAGAAAAATCTCCGCTCGGTGCATAGAAAGACCGTACTTGCCAAATATCTGCACACCAGGTCCCCTCGCGACAACTGGTCCTGGGGGAGGCTGAGCACACAAACTGCTTCTTTGTGCCGCTCCTGGAGGTGGGGTTTTAAAGCGGAGCGGGTGCGCCTGCCGCCATTGTAGCTCCAGGGCGGCTGGGATCCCTGAAAGAGACGCGCAGACACCGGGCATCCGCGCTCCTGGCTGGCTGGAACTCGAGAGGGAAGGCAAAAAGCTAAAAACTGGAAATTTGCCTGTGAGTTCGTGTTTCGGGTGACGAGCCATAGAGAGACCCGGTTTTCCTCACTCCAGCAGCGGCGCGCCTGCCGCCATTGTAGCTCCAGGGCGGCTGGGACCCCTGAAGGAGACGCGCAGACACCAGGCGTCTGCGCTCCTGGGTGGCTGGAACTCGAGGGGGAAGGCAAAAAGCTAAAAACTGGGAAATTTGCCTGTGAGTTCGTGTTTCGGGTGACGAGCCATAGAGAGACCCGGTTTTCTACACTCCAGCGGCGGCGTGCCTGCCGCCATTGTAGCTCCAGGGCGGCTGGGACCCCTGAAGGAGACGCGCAGACACCAGGCGTCCGCGCTCCTGGCTGGCTGGAACTCGAGAGGGAAGGCAAAGAGCTAAAAACTGGGAAATTTGCCTGTGAGTTCGTGTTTCGGGTGACGAGCCATAGAGAGACCCGGTTTTCCTCACTCCAGCGGGCTCAGGCTACACGGACGCTGCAGGCAAGCCCCCGCGCATGCGCACCAGAGCCGACCAGAGAAGAAACCAGCGATCCTGACTCCGCCCCCAGAGCTCAGCAGGGAGCCTGGAATACCCCGAGGGGGTTGTCTGGGAAGCTGTGTCTAAGGCACCTTCAGCGGGGCGCGGACTGGGATTTGGAGATTGGAACTGGCCTGGGTTGAAGAGTGCAACCAACTTCGGCTGCGTCCCCGGAACGGGGAGTTGACACGCCAAAAAAAAAAGCGAGCTGCAGCGCGGGGTTCAAGAAGGGACTGGAGCACCGTCACTCTCCTTCCCACAATCGCCAAGGCAGAACCCCCGCCTGAGGCATCGGATCACGCCACGCCCATCCCTGCCTGAGAGGTGCCCTCCTCCCTTTTTTTTTCTTTTTCCTTTTTTTTTCTTTTTTCTTTTTCTTTTTTTTTTCCCCTTTCTTTTCTCTTTTTTTTCTTCTTTTTTCTCTTTTCTCGCTTTTTTCCCAAAACACTGACCTGATTAACTCTGGTCGCCAGCTTGCTTAAACAATCACAAGTCCATTCTGTAAATGTAAATTCTACACCTACCGACTTTTTCAGCTATTTCTCTCAGGAGTAATTAGACTATATAGTTTCTCTGGATAATTCCAGCATCCTTCTCTCACCTATCCAACCACATTCTACCCTTTACCTCTTTGAAAAAAGTTTCTTATCCCTTCTGCCTGTTCATTCTATTTCCAAATCTGCCTTGTCTCACCCTGCCTTCTCTCTTTTTCTCTATGCTCTTCAACCAGCACTGCATACACACGGCTATTTAACTGTAGCTGGGAAATCCAGGTATATGCTTTAAACCGTTCTTTGTCCATCGGTTTTCTTCTTTTTTCCTTTTCTTTTCCCCTTTTTGACCCTTTTATGTATTTTATGCTCCCTATTCGCCCTCCCTCCTCCGTCTTTTCTATTAACTTTTTCGTTTTCCCTCTCACTTTGCATGTTAGTTGAATCAGCCTGTGCGTTTGTGTGCTCCTGCTCCCTGTGTGTTTGTCTGTCTGTTTTCTTTTCCAGGGCTACCTCAAGAAACAAGCTAGAGTACACAAGGTGAAGAGTCCCAAATATCACTACGAATAGGAAAATAAAATAACTAAGGTCCCAACAAGAGTGACCGAGGGATACCATTCAAAAAACAATCTCTGAAAGGATAGGCCCTGGAAAGTCAAAGAGTCTTCTTGGATATAGCAGTGCTCATAGAAACAGAGAGCATAACAGGTCTTTAAAACCAACAAGAGCCGGAAAGCTAACTAAAATGACGAAACGAAAGAGCTCTCCTCCAAAGAAACTCCAAGAAGAAATGACAGCTAATGAACTGCTCAAAACAGATATCAGCAGCATAAGTGAACAAGATTTTAGAATAATAATGGTGAAATTAATAGCAGGGCTTGAAAAAAACATAGGCGACATCAAAGAAACTATGGCTACAGACAGAATGGAAAATAAAAATAGGCATGAAGAATTAAAAAATGCGATAAATGAGATCCATAATAAATTAGAGGCCTCCAATGCACGGCTTGAAGAGGCAGAAAGGAGAATAAGTGATTTAGAAGACACCATTCTAGAAAAACAAGAAGCTGACAAAAAAGAGACAAACTGATCCAGGAACAGGAAAGAAGAATTCGAGAGCTCAGCGATACAGTCAAACGCAACAATATCCGTATCATAGGAATCCCAGAAGAGGAAGAGAGAGGGAAAGGTGCTGAAGGAGTCCTGGAACAAATTATAGCAGAGAACTTCCCCGACCTGGGGAAGGAAGTCAATGTGGAAATACAAGAGGCTCAGAGGACTCTCCTCAGAGGTAACTTGAATTGATCTTCTGCACGGCATATCATCGTAAAAATGGCAAAATACAGGGACAAAGAGAGAATTTTGAAAGCAGCTAGGGAGAAAGGGGGCCTCACATACAAAGGGAAACCTATCAGAGTGGTGACAGACCTATCTACTGAAACTTGGCAGGCCAGAAAGGAATGGCAGGAGATTTTCAATGTGATGAACAGTAAAAAATATGCAGCCAAGAATCCTCTATCCAGCAAGCCTGTCATTCAAAATAGAAGGAGAGATAAAAACCTTTCCAAACAAACAGAAATTGAAAGAATTTGTCACCACGAAGCCAGCCCTACAAGAAATCCTGAGGGGGATGCTCTGAAGGAAAGGTTGCAAGGAATAAAGATTCCAGAGACACCACCACAAACATGAACCCTACAAAAGATACAAAGACTCTAAACCCACATATTTCAATAATAACACTGAATGTAAATGGGCTGAATGTTCCAATCAAAAGATATAGGGTAGCAGAATGGATTAAAAAACAAAATCCATCTATATGCTGTCTACAAGAAACTCATTTTAGACGGGAAGATACCTTCAGATTAAAAGTAAGGGATGGAGAAATATATATCATGCTACAGGAAATCAAAAGAAAGCCGGAGTAGCGATACTTATATCAGACAAACGGGACTTTAAAATAAAGACAATCACAAGAGATGAAGAAGGGCACTACATAATAATTACAGGGTCCATCCATCAGGAAGAACTAACAATCATAAATGTCTACGCACCGAATATGGAAGCACCTAAATATCTAAAACAATTCATCACAAACAGAAACAAGCTTATAGATAAGAATGTGCTAATAGCAGGGGACTTTAATACTCTGCTTACAGCAATGGATAGGTCAATCAGACAGAAAATCACTAAAGAAATAATGGACTTGAAAGACACATTGGACCAGATGTATCTGACGGATATATTTAGAACTTAACATCCTGATGCCAAGGAATTTACTTTCTTCTCAAGTGCGCATGGCACATTCTCCAAGATAGATTACATACTGGGACATAAAACAGCCCTCAAGAAATATAAAAGAATAGAGATCGTACCATGCACACTGTCAGATCACAATGCTTTGAAACTTGAAATCAATTACAGGAAGAAGTCTGGAAACTTCCAAAAACATGGAGGTTAAAGAACACCCTTCTAAAGAATGAATGGGCCAATCAGGCAATTAGAGATGAAATTAAAAAATATATGGAAACAAATGAAAATGAAAACACAACAATTCAAAATCTATGGGATGCGGCAAAGGCAGTCCTAAGAGGAAAGTACATTGCTCTCCAGGCCTATTTCAAGAGATTAGAAAAAGCGCAAGTCGAAAATCTAACAGCTCACCTAAAGGAATTAGAGGCAGAGCAACAAGAACGCCCTAAACCCAGTAGAAGAAGAGAAATAGTAAAAATTAGAGCAGAAATAAAAAACATAGAGACCAAAGAAACAATTGAACAGATCTATGAAACCAAGAGTTGGTTTTTTGAAAAGGTAAACAAAATTGACAAACCTCTAGCCAGACTTATCCAAAAGAAAAGAGAGAGCACCCAAATAGACAAAACTATGAATGAAAATGGACTTATTACAACCAACCCCTCAGAAATACAAGCAATTATCAGGGAATACTATGAAAATTATATGCCAACAAATTGGACAACTTAGAAGAAATGGACAAATTCCTAAACACACACTCACTACCAAAATTCACACGGGAAGAAATAGAAACCTGAACAGACCCATAACGAGTGAAGAAATTGAATCAGTGATCAAAAATCTCCCAACAAATAAGAGCCCTGGACCCGATGGCTTCCCTGGGGGAATTCTACCAGACATTTAAAACAGAATTAATCCCAATTCTTCTCAAGCTATTCCAAAAAATAGAAATCGAAGGAAAACTCCCGGACTCATTTTATGAAGCCAGCATCACTCTGATTCCCAAGCCAGACAGAGATTCAGCAAAAAAAGAGAACTACAGACCAATATCCTTGATGAATACGGATGCCAAAATTCTCAACAAGATCCTTGCAAATCGAATCCAGCAGCATATCAAAAGAATCATCCACCAAGATCAAGTGGGATTCATTCCTGGGTTACAGGGCTGGTTCAATATTCGCAAATCAATCAATGTGATACATCATATCAATAAAAGAAAGATAAAAACCATATGATCCTGTCAATAGATGCAGAAAAAGCATTTGACAAAATACAGCATCCCTTCTTAATAAAGACTCTCGAGAAAGTTGGGATAGAAGGAACCTACTTAAACATCATCAAAGCCATCTATGAGAAGCCTTCAGCCAACATCATCCTCAACGGGGAAAAACTCAGAGCTTTCCCCCTGAGATCAGGAACACGACAGGGATGCCCACTCTCACCACTGCTGCTTAACATAGTGCTGGAAGTCCTAGCATCAGCCATCAGACACCAAAAGGAAATCAAAGGCATCAGAATTGGCAAAGAGGAAGTCAAACTTTCATTTTCCGCAGATGACATGATACTCTGCATAGAAAACCCGACAGACCCCACCAGAAGCCTACTGGAACTGATCCAAGAATTCAGCCAAGTTGCAGGGTACAAAATCAACGTACAGAAATCGGTTGCATTTTTATACACCAACAATGAAGCAACAGAAAGAGAAATCAAGAAACTGACCCCATTCACAATTGCACAAAAAACCATAAAATACCTCGGAAAAAACCTAACCAAGGATACAAGAGATCTGTATGATGAAAACTATAGAAAACTTATGAAGGAAATTGAAGAAGACACAAAGAAGTGGAAAAACATTCCATGCTCATGGATAGGAAGAATATAGTTAAGATGTCATTACTACCCAAAGCTATCTACACATTCAATGCAATTCCAATCAAATTGCACCAGCATTCTTCTCAAAACTAGAACAAACTATCGTAAAAATTGTATGGAACCAAAAAAGACCCCGAATAGCCAAAGTAGTACTGAACAATAAGACCAATACGGGAGGTATCACCATCCCAGACTTTAGCCTCTACTACAAAGCTGTCATCATCAAGACAGTATGGTATTGGCATAAAAACAGACACATAAACCAATGGAACAGAATTGAGAACTCAGAAGTGGACCCAAAAGTATACAGCCAACTGATCTTTGACAAAGCGGGAAAGAATATCCAATGGAAAAAAGACAGCCTTTTTTAACAGATGGTGTTGGGAGAACTGGACAGCAACATGCAGAAGAATGAAACTAGATCATTTTCTCACACCATGCACAAAAATAAACTCAAAATGGATAAAGGACCTGAATGTGAGACAGGAAACTATCAACACCCTAGAGGAGAAAGTAGGAAACAACCTCCTTGACCTCCACCGCAGCAACTTCTTACTTGACACATCCCCAAAAGCAAGGGAATCAAGAGCAAAAATAAACTGTTGGGACCTCCTCAAGATTAAAAGCTTCTGCACAGCCAAGGAAACAACCCAGAAAATTAATAGGAAACCAACCGAATGGGAAAAGATAGTTGCAAATGACATATCAGATAAAGGGTTGATATCCAGAATCTACAAGGAACTCACCAAACTACACGCCCAAAAAACAAATAACCCAGTGAAGAAATGGGCAGAAGATATGAACAGACACTTCTCCAAAGAGGACATCCAGATGTCCAACAGACACATGAAACGATGCTCAGCATCGCTTCTCATCAGGGAAATACAAATCAAAACCACACTGAGATACCACCCCACGCCAGTCAGAGTGGCTAAAATGAGCAAATCAGAGAACTCTAGATGCTGGCCAGGATGTGGAGAAACGGGCACCCTCCTACACTGTTGGTGGGAATGTAAACTGGTACAGCCCCTCTGGAAAACAGTGTGGAGGTTCCTCAGGAAACCAACAATAGAACTCCCCTATGACCCAGCAATAGCACTGCTAGGAATTTACCCAAGGGATACAGAAATGTTGAGGCATAGGAGCACATGGACCCCAATGTTCATAGCAGCACTCTCCACAATAGCTAAAACCTGAAAGAGCCTAAGTGTCCATCAACAGATGAATGGATCAAGAAGATGTGGTTTATCTATACCATGGAATACCACATGGCAATGAGAAACAACGAAATCTGGCCATGTGTAGCAACATGGATGGACCTTGAGGGTGTTATGCTGAGCGAAATAAGTCAGGCAGAGAAGGACAAATATCATATGTGTGCACGTATAGGAGGATTAGGAGGAGCTTAACAGAGGACCAAGGGAGAGAAGAAGGGCGGAAATGGTGGGGGAAAGGGGGAGAGGCAAACCATGAGAGACTCTTGAATGCTGACAAAAACTGAGGACTGGTGGATGTGGGGAGGAGGAGGGGTGGGCATGGAGGAGGGCACTTGTGGGGATGAGCACTGGGTGTTATGTGGAAACTAATTGACAATAAACTATTTGTTAAAAAAAAAAAAAAAAAAAAATACTGTTTATTATCTAACCATTAGCATCTCTGGAACCTTTGAACAGTTAATCACCAAGCAAAGTGCTAAATTGCTAAGGTTGAAAGAGCAGGAAAGGGAGCATCTACCTAGTGGTCTTTTATAAAGATTAGAAGTAACAACAAAACACATTTGCAAATATTTGGCTTGGTAGTTAATTTATTCCATATCTGTAAACAATAAAGCATATTTCTAGAATAAATGTTAAATATATGTGTATGTATACACATATACATATATATTGCATACGTTATGTATAAACACATATATTTAAAGCAAGTACATGCTACCAAATATAAAAACTGTTGCTTTACATGCTGTGCTAATATCAAAAGATTGAGCCTTTAACTGCTATGCGGGCATGGCTTTTACAAGTAAATTTGCAAATCAAAAAGGCCTACCATATTCTACTTTAAATTCACTTAATTTAAATAGTAACAGCTTACTTTTCTATGCAACATGATCAATTTAATCAAAAAATGAATAGAAGCACTAGAGAGATTTGCCTATATTAACAGACCTAAAGATTGGGCTTGAAGCCCAGTTATTGGGATTCTGAGTGTAGAGGAAATTCAAGAAAATGATTGGTTAGTAAATAAAAGAATTTTAACTTTGATTAAAAATAAGACAAATTACAATTGGTTATGAATCTGTTAAGTATGGAGAAAGAAAATCAAAATTTTGGTATGATGATTTAATAGGCCAACAGAATTTTCTCTAAGTAGAAAATGCAATTCATAAAAATATTTAAATGTGCCTTCTGAATTCTTGCAATCCATGTGTAAAAACAAGATTGTATAAACACTTGGAACCTGTGATGCCAGTTTTCAGAAATTATAGTAAGGAAATTAGGAATTTAATAAGGAGGTATAAAGGAATTTAGTTATAATTATCACAGTGCTGTTAGTTATACAACAAAAACACTGGAAAAGTCTAACAATCACACTAATAGTTTGGTTATGCACATTATTTATAATATAAAACATATAGTAGGTCCTATATAATGGAATACTATGTAGGTATTAAAATTATATTGTAGAAATATAATTGCAGAAATGTATTTATTGATATGGAAATATATTTGCAATATTATCCTGCAAGAAAGAAAGTCAGTTAATACAAGAGTATATAAGTATGGTCCCACATATATGAATATATATGTGGATGGGTATGTGTGTGTTTTCAGGAAATGCAGTCACCAAAATATTAAAGTGTGATTTCTAAGTAGTGGGGTATATGTGTTTTTATATTCATTTTGTTTCTCTTTTTTTGATTTGCACACTTTAAAAATTACTACAATAGGAATGAACTGCTTCATAGTGCCAGAAGAGTTGTTATATATTATTCTAGCTACAATTAAACCTGGCTTAAGAAAAACAAAAAAACAAAAAACAAAAAAACCCCCTGGCTTTGCCATTACTCTCTTAAAATCGAAGGAATCCAATCTCAGTAATTTTCTGACCCCCTCCCCTTTTCTTGAGATTGTAAAAGGACCCCCAGGATATGAGAGAAGGGCCTCTGCTATTGGGTTCATTGTGGTTGGCATTCCTGATTCTCCTCACCAATGTAGCATGCTCCTTTCTAAAAATGTAATTACCTTGTTATGCCTTTTATTTTCAAATATGTGCTTAATGCCTTTATTTTGAAGATATTGACATTGAAAACTTTATTAAAAATCTATAAGAGTAGCTAACTAGTGGTTAGTTTTGGTTATAAAACCAAAACCAAGAACTTAACACTTTCAGGCAATAGATGGTACCAGTGAAGGTACAATCCTTGTCCCCAAGAAACATAATTAAATTGGCTTTTTTTTTTTTTTAACTGCTTCTTGGAGAAAGGTCAAAAGCTGGTCTATAGGTAAGAGAGATTTGTTCAGGGCAGTCAGCTACATTTCTCCCTCAGCTCCCACTTCCCATATCCACCCTCCATAACCATCGTTGCTAACGCAATACTGAGTGTTCTGAGAGTCAGTGGGTCCATACAACATTAGATTGAAATCCTTCTGCAGCTGAATGGATGAGACTTAATGCTAGGAGAGCACTGGACTGGCTGGAGATGGCCTAGTGACTGACCATATACAGCCCCTGGAAAGAAAAATGAAACAATGCTGCATTGTCTCTTGGTGGCCGGCTCCAAAGGATTTGCTTCTGCAAGGCCTGAAGGAGGAAGAAACCTTTATACCAAAGGTCGCTAGCATTGATAGCACCCACCAGACAGATGCAAAAGAGAAGCCCCGAAGAGCTGACCCCTAAAGATCATCCTGGTAACTATTTGTTGGACCCTTGGCGGTGCCATTCAAGTCCTACCTTTGTCACATTACTGTGTCCTTTCAGTAAGAAGAGCATAACTTAATTGGACATAGGTTGCTTAGTTCATGGTTTTGGTTTTAGATATTTAGTTGAGATTAACAAATGAGACCCTTAATAATGACTGTCCAGCATGTAATGGATTGTTTTACAAGCAAGAAGTGGTCAATTGTCTTCCATCTTCACTAAAGACAGGTTAAGAGCCTGAATTACAGCCTGAGAAAGTTCAATTGCCATTTCTAAGAGCCAGTCACTTAGGTATTGATTACCTGTGTTTCTCCTCAGTGTTCAAATTTACTCTTTATTAAGCACTTACAATGCATCAGGTTCTGTGCTAAACATTTCACCTGCTTGCTTTCTCCACTAAATTTGTACAACTCTGTATTGTAGGTATTACATATTCTAATATACAGGTGAAAGAACTGATCATAGATTTTAATTCCTTTTCATGTTTACAAAGAACAAGTTAAATGATAGAACCAGATTTGTCTGACTTCAGAACTATATCCATAACTGTTGCTTTTAAACCATTTAGGATGCTTTGGCTGTAAGATACAGAAAAACCCCAATTCAAGTTGCCTTAAACAACAAAAAAATGTCATAACTAACCTAACCAGAGGTCAGAGGGAATGTAGCTCCGGGGGAGGATGTCAGGGCTGGAGCTCCTCTTCCCATAGCCCTGCCCACTCCCACCCCCTGTTTTGGCTTCATTCTCAGGTTGATACTCAGATGGCTCATCAGTCCAGGCATCATATCAAGACACAACAATACCCAGAGGCAGAAAGGGACTGTATATTTCTTTTTTTTTTTAATGTTTTATTTATTTCTAGGAGAGAGAGAGACAGCATGAGCAGGGGAGGGTCAGAGAGAGAGGGAGTCAGACTGAAACAGGCTCCAGGCTCTGAGCTGGCAGTCAGCACAGAGCCCGACGCGGGGCTCGAACCCACGAACCGCGAGATCATGACCTGAGTGAAAGTCGGACGCTTAACCGACTAAGCCACCCAGGCGCCCCTGTATATTTCTTTTTAAATTTTTTTTTAATGTTTATTTTTGAGAGAGAGAGAGAGAGAGAGCACGAGCATGCGAGCTAATGCGCGAGTGGGGGAGGGGCAGAGAAAAAGGGAGACCTAGAATCTGAAGCAGGCTCCAGCTCTGAGCTGACAGCGCAGGTCTCAAACTCACAAACCATGAGATCATGATCTGAGTTGAAGTCCTGCGCTTAACCAACTGAGCCACCCAAGTGCTCTGGGACTGTATATTTCTTTTTTAAAATTTATGTTAAAAAAATGGTGGGGAAACCTGGGTGGCTCAGTTGGTTGAGCATCCTACTTCAGCTCAGGTCACGATCTTGCAGTTCGTGGGTTAGAGCCCAGCATGGGGCTCTGTGCTGACAGCTCAGAGCCTGGAGCATGCTTCGGATTCCGCATCTCCCTCTCTCTCTCTCTGCCCCTCCCCTGCTCACTCACTATCTCTCTCTCTGTCTCTCAAAAATGAATAAATGTTAAAATTTTTAAGTTTATTTCTTTGGGATAGATGGAGTGCTAGAAGGGAAGGGGCAGAGAGAGAGGGAGAGAGAACCCAAGTAGGCTCTGTACTGGTATGTGGGGCTTGAACTCAAAAAACTGTGAGATCATGACCTGAGCCTAAACCAAGAGTTGGTCACTTAACCAACTGAGCCACCCAGGCACCCCCAGGACTGTACATCTTGTCTCTCTTTTAAGAATAAGAATGAGGAGACCTTTCCTGGAAAGTTCATCCTTCCCTAAAAGAATTTCTCTCTTGTCAATTTTACCAAAAATAGGTTACATACACATTCCTAACCCACTTACCAAGAAGAGGAAGAGGATTACTCTGAATGGTTTAGATTAATCATCTGGGGTGATACAGATTCTGATGACTTGGGAACTTGGACCACTTTACTACAACTGTCATTAATTACTTGGAATGTTCACAGCCAAATTTCAGGCCTACCACTAGCAATGTCATGAACTTTGGATATTAGCATTACCCCAAGCTTTATCTTATTTTCTACCTTAGTTTTCTCCCCTTCTTAGTTTTTTAATGCATTGAAATATGTGTTTTATTGTAAGTGCACAAATCCTTTTTATTTTTATTTTTAAAGAATTTTTTAAAAACTTGTTTGTTTATTTATTTACTTATTTAAGGGAGGAGAGGGGCAGAAAGAGCAGGAGAAAGAGAATCCCAAGTAGGCTCCTCTTTGTCAGCACAGAGCCCAACCTGGGGCTTGAACTCTAGAACCATGAGATCATGACCTGAGCTGAAGTCAGATGCTTAACTGACTGAGCCACCCAGGTGCCCTTTTTTTTTTTTATTGTAAGTGACACAAATCCTTTTTTGAATGATGTGGAGAAAAATAATAATGATTAGCTCTTTAAACACTTTAATTTAAAAATGGTGCTATTTCTAAACTGTTTCATTATTTTGATGGAACAGGGCTAGTACAAATTATATGCATACATTCAACATTTCTGGCCTTCTCTGCAAAGCTGGGTTATGTTTCCAGGAGGAACTCCTTGACAGTGATCATGGTTAAGCCTAGGATTTAAGTGAGAAGGGAGGTTGGTTATTGGATTTCCTCTAGAAGTCTGTACATATACATAGAAGATTAAAACTCTACCCATTTGATTGAAGCAGTTAATTATTTATTCAAGACCCATCTCTTATTTTTCTAGACACTGATCAAGGTGGGAAAGTATGAACTACCAAAAGAAGTTTACAAAGCAGATGGGGAGACAATGGCCCCTACATAAAACAACTAAAGTCACATATACTACAAGATTCAGGCAACAGTGGGATGAGCTATCGAGTTTTACGTCTGCAGTGAAAAGGGGTTTGGGCTGCACATTTTGGGGGTCCTGATAGTGCCTTCATATTCTGTAGTTCTGTGATGTTTCTAACACTGTGAATCTGTCATTATTTTCTCTTTCCATATCTCTATACTGAGATTTTTAAAAGGTTAAGAGAAAGGGGGACCTGGGTGGCTCAATCTGTGAAGCGTCTGACCCTTGATTTTGGCTCAGGTCATGCTCTCATAGTTCATAAGATAGAGCTCCAGCTCAGACTCTCTGCTGATAGTACAGAACCTGCTTGGAATTCTTTCTCTCCCTCTCTCTCTGCCCCTCTCCTGTGCTCGCTCGCTCTCTCTCTCAAAAATAAATACACTTTTTAAAAAAAGGTTAAAAGATGGACCTAAAACAGTGTAGAAAGTCTAAAATTGAGGCAAACTCTGCTAGATCAGGACACTCAATTGATGGACTTTGAGGGTGCCTTTATTAGGAGGAAACTGAAAATCACAGCAAAAGAAGCTAATGTCAGGTTGGGATTTATCCAAAACAGAAGAGATCTTCCAGGTCAAATTGTGCGGTCTTCTCCTAAGCCAATAGTATCTGCAACTAATGAATGAGGCCCCAGGATGGTCACCCTTTGGCACTGAGAAATCCTGATTTACCAAAGATTCAAATATGTTCACTGTGACATACTTATGAAAGAAAGTACCTGACACACAATAAGTGACCAATAAATATTTGTTGATGTAATAAAATCAATTGAATGGGTGAATCAATGAATGCGTGAATAAATGAATGAATGATTTTCATCAAAGTGTTTCAGGCTGGGGTCTCTGTTAGGCAGACTCAGGAGAATGAGAGAAGTAGGAGGAAAGGAGAAGTGGGAAGAGGAGGAGGAGAAGTAAGCAGAAATAGAGGAGGAAGATCAGGCAGAGAGGTTGAGCTCTGGTATAGTCTAAAATGAAGACCTCACCTAACCACAGCAGGGCTCTGGAACTGGAGTCATGTTTTAATTATTTTTTAAGTTTAAGTACAAGTTAGTTAATATATAGTGCAATAATGATTTCAGGAATAGAATTTAGTAATTCATCACTTGCATATAATACCCATTGCTCATCCCAAGAGTCTCTTATGGTTTGTCTCCCTCTCTGTTCTTACATTATTTTTTGCTTCCCTTCCCTTGCGTTCATCTATTCTCTATCTTAAATTCCACATATGAGTGAAATCATGTGATATTTGTCTTTTTCTGACTTATTTTGCTTAGCATAATACATTCTAGTTCCATCCACATTGTTGCAATTGGCAAGATTTCACTCTTTTTGATCGCCAAGTAATAGTCCATATTAGGTATACATACATTATGTACATCATATATATATATATATCTCCATTTATCAGCTGATGGACATTTGGGGTCTTTCCATACTTTGGCTATTGTCAATAGCGCTGCTATAAATACTGGGGTGCATGTGCCCCTTCAAATCAGCACTCTTGCATCCTTTGGATAAATACCTAGTAGTACCATTGCTGGGTCATAGGGTAATTCTATTTTTAATTTTTTAAGGAAACTTCACACTGTTTTCCCAAGTGGCTGCAGCAGTTTGCATTCCCACCAGCAGTGCAAAAGGGTTCCTCTTTCTCTGCATCCTCGCCAACACCTGTTGTTAATTTTAGCCATACAAGCAGAATAGTTTTGCAGTGTTACTCCACGTTGGGCCAAGGAGGTCTGGCCTCTGTATCCCCTTTGATCACTCTGATCTACTTTATATCCACTTTTATGGGCTTCCCATAGAAAGAAGCCTTAAACAAAGTAGTTCCCCCAAAGAGGCAATCCCAAAGAGGGCTGACAGCAAAGACTGCCTTCTGGTTGTCCCACCAGTAGCCGGAGAAATAAGTCTGCAGCAGATTGAATAGTGGTCAACAGAAAGATAGGTATGTCCACATCCTAGCTCCCAGAACCTGTGATTGCGGCCTCATTTGAAAAAAGTCTTTACGGATGTAATTAAATTGAAGATCTCAAGATGAGATCATCCTGGATTACTTGAATGGCCCCTAAATCCATGACACATATCCTTGTAAGAGACAGAAGAGAAGACACAGAGACACAGGGAAGAAGGCCCGATGAACCCAGAGGCAGAGATTGGAGTTAAGCAACCACAAGCCAAGGAACACCTGGAGCCATAAGATGCTAGATAAAATAAGAAAGGATTCTATCCTAGAGTCTTCGGAAGGAGTGAGGTCCTGCCTCACTTAAAATTCAGACTTCTGGTCCCCTGACTGGGAACAAATACATTTCTGTTGTTTTAAACCACCTGGTTTATGGCTATTTATTTTCTTATTTATTTTGCATCATTCCTAGAAAACTAATACGAAGTCCTTCTTCCTGAATGGGGATTTGGGCAACTCATCACAGTGTCTACCAACACTAGGGCTGAGAAAAGTGAGGTTTCTGTCTACGCTTATGAACTCAGAAATCTGCTCTGGAATATTCCAATTCAGTTAAGGTTTTTGGGGAAGGACTGCTCACAAGAAGTGATATAAAATAGACACTGACAATCTTAACAATCATTATCTGTGATCATGGAATTAATCCAGATTTGGAGGTTGGTGTCTGTTCTCAGCATAAAATGACCTAATTAACTGGCAGGACCCCTGTAGAATTCCTAAAGAGGGAAGCTTAATTCGTATTCTTTCAGAGAGACCTACTTTACATTCTTACCTAGAAATGGTATTGTTGCTATAGTGTAGCTTATTTCCAAAAAGAAATACAATGTTTCTTGTTCTAATGTAGTAGCTGTACATTTATAGCCTTTTTACAAAAAATTCCAAATTACACACATTATGTGACTATAATTGCTTATGAACTGTGTATGTTATAATTTAATTATACTTTGAATAAGAGATTTGCATTTTGTAAGAGCATTTGGTATTTAGCCACAAAGTTATTAGAAAAAAAATCAAATTGATACAGAGGGTTTTAAAATATTTACATTTCAACTAAAATAAAGGAAAAAGGGTCCCAGATTTTTCTTACAGAGAATTAAAGTAATCGTTACCATTCAGGAATAATGATCCATCAAGAAAATTACATTTGTGCTAACTGAAAGGAGAGGAGAAGATATATGTCTGTGAAATATAAAGCATAGAACTAAAGGTTCATAGAAAAACCTGGAAAATCATCATGGCTTCTTTGTGAAAGGCTCTTGCCCTCATGAAATTTTGATGTGTTCTTTACATAACTGAATTGTTTCCCTTCATTGTTGAATGTCACAAGGCAGAGAGGTCTAGAATTACCATGTTATGAATGTGACTGAATTGGTTTCAAAAATATTTCAAAATAAGTAGTTATGAACAGAGGATTGAAATTCTCATTTAACAACCAGTATTATTTTAAATGACTGCAAGATTTTTTTTTCACATTGAGGCAGTACTAATTGGTCACACTGAACACAAAGAAATGTTATATCTGGAAATGTTAAAGACATCAGTTAAAATGTCTTAATACGTGGGCTTCAATCCAATGTCCTTGATGCTTTTAAGTCCAAGAAGCTCTTTAAGGGAAAAGAAAGTGGGTATAGCAGGAAGGAACACGTAGAAAGAGAGGAGGAAGACAGGTGGGAAAGGACAACGAGGGAGGATGGATGAAAGGAATCAATTAAAAAGCACAGAAACAAATGGGACAAGCATTCAAAGAAGAAATTTCCAGTCTTAAACCCTTCTAGAGAAGAGAAAACCAGAGAACACTACCTAATCCATTTTGTAAATTAAATATAGCCTTTATAACAAAGGGCAGACACAAGCACCATAAGGATGAAAATTTACAGCAAAATTTTTGTCATGAACATGGATATATAAATCGCACATAAAATACTGGTGGCCTGTGGGGCCCCTGGGTAGCTCAGTGGGTTAAGCGTCTGACTTTGGCTCAGGTCATGATCTCACGGTTTGGGTTCGAGCCTGGCCTTGGGCTCTGTGCTGACAGCTCAGAGCCTGGAGCCTGTTTCAGATTCTGTGTCTCTCTTTCTCTGACCCTGACCCTCCCCTGCTCATGCTCTCTCTCTCTCTCTTTCTCAGAAAAAAAAATACTGGTGGCCTGAATTCAGCAATGTATGAAAAGATAACAAACCATGATGAGGTTAGGTTTATTTCAAGAAAGCAGAGTTAGTTTAACATCAGAAAATATTTTATCATTGTCATATTAACAAAATGAAGGAGAAAGAGTACATGAATATTTTGATCAATGTAGAAAAGATGATTGATATACAGCAAGAATAATTCATGATTTTAAACAATGCTTAGCAAACCAGCAATGGGAAGGAAATTTCACTCTGATAAAAGGCATCTACCAATTACATTGAGAAAAGATTAAATGTAAAATGTTAAGGCCACTCTTGTTAAAGTTACGAATAAGATAGAAATGCCCACTATTATTACTACTTCTAGTTCAGTATTGTACTAGAGATATAACGGGAGAAGGAAGGGAGAATAAGAAATAAAATTGCCAATATTATCAGGGCATATGATCGTCTATAGAAAATCTAAAAAGCATACAAATTCATATAAATCCAGACTGCCCAAGTCAACATATTTCTAGAATCCACAAACAGAAAATGTAAATCTAAAATATTCATCATTTAAAATATCTATAAAACATATGAAAGATATTAAATGCAAACACTAAATAAGATTTAAGTAAAGAAAAATATGATAATCATAGAAAAAGAGAATCAGTATCAAATGGTATAAATTTTCTCCAAATTGATCTAAAAATCAATGTAATCCATTGTAAAATCCCAACAGAGGGGCGCCTGGATGGCTCATTTGGTTAAGTGGTCGACTTTGGGTCAGGTTAGGATCTCATGGTTTGTGAGTTCGAGGCCCACATCAGGCTCTGTGCTAACAGCTCAGAGCCTGGAGCCTGCTTTGGATTCTGCGTCTCATCCTCTCTCTGCCCTTCCCCCACTTTTGTGCTCCATCTCTCAAAAATAAGTAAATAGGGGCGCCTGGGTGGCTTAGTCGGTTAAGCGTCCAATTTTCGCTTAGGTCATGATCTCACAGTTCATGGGTTCGAGCCCCACGTCGGGCTCTGTGCTGACTGACAGCTCAGAGCCTGGAGCCTATTTTGGAGTCTGTGTCTCCCTCTCTCTCTGACCCTCCCCTGCTCACACTGTCTCTCTCTCTCCTAGAAATAAATAAAAATATTTAAAAAAATAAGTAAATATAAAACATTTTTTAAAAATCCCAACACCCTAGAGGAGAAAGCAGGAAACAACCTCC